>VZRN01002233.1:16826-117291 GCA_013397935.1 Dasyornis broadbenti
GTCCCTCCCCGGGACGCCGCTCCCGGCAGCCGTTTCCCCAGCTGGAGCGCTTCTTTCCCCGGACCCCGTGAACAGACGCTCGCCGGTAGCCCCGCGGAGCGAAGCCCCCGCTCCGCCAGTGGGCACTGGCCCAGCAGCTCTGCACCCCGGGACCGCGGTGTCACCGGGCCGAGCCCCGGTGTCCGGTACAGCCCGACCCCGCGGGGCGGGCAGCAGGGGATTGCGGGTTCAATCCGTGCTTTGCGGCCAGGGCGAGGAGTCCCCCGCAGTTCGGCAGCCCCGGGGAGCTCCGGCCCGCTGCCCGATGGAGCGGGCCCGGCTGCTTCTGCAGCGGGCTCCACCAGCCGGCCGAGCGGGCATCCTGCTCCCGGAGCGGGCATCCTTCTCCCGAGACAGCCCTGGGAGAGTTTCCATCCTGATCTGCACAGCTGGCCCTCAGGTACAATGTCGGGCCAGCGGGAGCGCGGAACTGCCACCGCCGCCTCGGGCCCCCGCACCGAGAGACAACGCAGCCACTACCGAATTCCCTTCGGCTGGAAGTGCCTTTCGTGCTCCGTGCTCGCCCAAAGACAGCCGAGCACAAAGGGGAGCGTGCGGGGAGAGGCGCTGGTTATTTTGGGAGGTGTTTCATCAGAGCCTGATGCGTTTTCTCTCTTTCCGGGGGTGCTGCCAGTAAGGAGCGACATTATTCCTGGTGTACTGTAAGAAAAGTGTGTCTCTCAAAAGCTGAGCTGCTTTTCTGTTCAGCTGCTGCAATAAAAGAAGTTTTTGTATGAATTTGGGGATAGATTCTTCAAAGCTGCTCCAGGCTACAAGCGAGGAGCAGAATCATGGTGGACAGAGACAGCACTGCCGGGGTGTCCCTTCACAGGGACAAACCACCTGCAAGGAAGGGGCACGTCTGTGGCCACGGCTCGCTTGGCTCTGAACAGTCACAGCAGAAAGAAAAGCTTGTGTAGAGATGAGGCTCTCTGCTGCCTTTCTGACTCACTGGGTTTCTTTTCTGCCTCCAGAGAAACTTGTTCTCCGAAGAGTCTCCTCTGAGCAGGGCAGCTGGATGGAAGGTCAGCGCTGTCCCTTGGATGCCTTGCCAGCCCCTGCTCTTCACGTCTGCTCCTGCTGGATCGGCTCCAGCTGCCGCTAGAAGTGCTGTAGCTCAGCATCCAAATCGCCACATTCCTTGGAGCTGGATTCCTGGTCAGAAGGAATCTCTTTTGCGAAGGATGTAATCTCGGGGGTTGAACTGTGGACCAGCTTATCCTGGGAGGTGGCAGCTGCCCCAGGAACAGAACTCTCCCATCCTAGCCCAGGCAGAACCAGGGCTAAAAAAGTACCTAAATAATGGCTGGTCTCTGTTTGGTTCGCCCTAAGCATGATCCTGGCCAGTCGGAGCAGTTAGGGCTTGGTTCTCTCACAGCCACCAGTGAATCCCACATTCGGTGGTGCCACAAAGCCAATGCTGTCCCCTCCCCACCTGGAGTGAGGCCAGTTACAAACTGGCCATAGCTCTGTCCAGTCTGCTGCTGGGAGGGAAGGAGCCTCAAGCCCCAGGGTGATCATGACAAACAGTCCCAAGCTTGTACGCGCAATTCTCACAGCTGGTGATTGCGGCAGCTTCGGCACAGAGAGGTAACAAAAACCAGCGTTCACCTGGACACATCTTCCTGGGAGCTGCAGGTGCAGGGATTTGCAAGAGCAAGCTCAGCTTTACTGCAAACCCGCAGACTTTATCAGCCATTAAACCCAGCTCACTAACATGAAAGATCTTGAGACAAAGGAAGGGAAGAGCGTGCGATTGTCTCCTAAGAGGCTGCTCTGCAGCCCGAGAGATACTGGAACGCAGTTAAGTAAAAGACAATCAATTAAGGCTTAAATAAACCCAAACGAGAAAATGTTAATGAGAGCTATCTTGTATCTCAAATAAATCCTCTTAACTCAGCACCACTTAAAAAAATATTATTTCCCCATTTGTGCCAAATGCGTGGAGCTGGCGGGGGATTGCAGGGAGAACTATGCCGGGGGTCTGGGGCCTGGCAGTGCAGACTGAGCTTCTGTATTTTTGGCCGTAAACATCTGTTATAATCCAAACACATTGGTCAGGCAAGTGATGGCAAGCATGGAAAGGGCCCCTGCCCTCATCATCAGCTTTCCTCTGGCCCTGAGCCTCTTCTCAAGCTTCTGGCCTCAATTGCAACGTTACCAGCCAGAAGCTTCCAGAAAAAGATCAAAGGAGAGTTGAGGTTTTCAACAGTACCAGAGCAGGTGTGCAGGTAAAGCTTTTGTGTGCGGGCAGTTATTTGGGTTCAGGGCTGGTTTGGGATGCTTGGAGTGGAAACCTCACAGGGAGGGAGATACCCGGCCGGAATGTTCTCCCTGTGCTCCAGAGAGCCCTGCCCACCACCGGCCAGCGACACGGGCAGCACTCACTCTGCGCCTCCCCAAAAGCAGCCGGCACAGCGTTTTTTCGTGGTGTTTGAAAAGGCAGGCGGTGTCACCCGGCAATCTTGGCCCCCTTTGTCTCGCTCATCTCCTCAGGCGATGGAGGAGCCCGCTGCGGGAGCAGGAACCATGAATTATCCCACCATTTAAGTAGGAGGGAAGGAAGTCATTAGCGAATTCATTTGTCTAACTTGTTCTTCTCAGAGTCATCGCTCCAAGAGAGTAAAGTTCCTGATGCTGGTGCAAAGCTGCAGGCGCTGAGTGGGGCTGGCTGCTGTGCTGTGGGGCACAGATGCTCATGCAGACCCGTGTTTGGGGAGAAAAGAGGGTTTTTTCCCTGCAATCCGATCTGCACTCGCCAGGTTGTCCGTAGCAGCCCCTGTGCTGTCACCGCCCCGCCCACCGTGAACTGGACCAGGTGTGGGCACCCCAAGGGTGCTATGAACCACAGCAGGGGAACGCTGCCAGCTGTGCTGCACTTCATCCACCGTGTTCTGAGGCAAAATCTGTTAATTTGCCTCTGAGTGGAGAGAAAGACACTGTCCCAGCTACACTTGCCAAGGAGGAGTGAAAATTGTCTCTTCAGTAGAAGTAGGTTGTCATTACCCATTTTCCTTTCATACGGGAGAAGCAGAAGTGTTACTTAGAGCTTGTGAAGCACAGAGGAGTATAATGCAATTTCTGCCTCCTTGTAGCATCGTCCTTTCGTTTTTCAGACCAGTGCTGACAGGGAATAGGATTCTGGAAAACACCCCGGGGATTTTATACACTGAGCTGATCTCCTGAGACTTGCATTCCCTTCAGAAAGCCTCCCGCACTGCCCCAAACTCCTCTAATGGTCTAAACCAGATTGTCTAGCAAGGCACAGCTCCAAGCTGGCACACTGGACCCCCGGAGGGAGAGTCACGAGGCAGGGGAGCAGGAGGGGAGGGCTGAGATGGGGAAAAGCTGGATGGGATTTCATGGGCTCACGATTTTATTGTTAATAAAAATATAGCAATATAAAAGTACAAAGATATCACTGAAGAAATTATAAAAGGAAAATAAAGGAAGAGAAAGAAAGGATAAGAGTAGATGGTGGAAAGATCTCACTATCAGGGGATCCAGCGACAAGACTTGATTATTGCATTTTAGATGTCTGTTGGTCTCAGTCTTTATTTGTTGGGGGTGGGGAAAGCCCACAAAATACGGAGTTCAGTGGGTTAATGTAGGCTCAGCTTCAGGTGGGAATGCCCACGTACCTCCCCTGGTGGAACAACACTGTGGGTCTTGCACAGTCCTCGGGTGGAAAGCCCTAGAAATGAGTCTGGGGGCACTTTAGGGGTCTTTGATGACTTATTACCCCTTTTAAGACATAACAGCTGCTTCTCATGCCAACGTAGCTGAGGCAGTCATGCCCTTCAGAAGGGCTGAAAAGCTTCAGGCCTATGTGTGAGTGTCCCAATACTTTCCCCAGGGAGGCAGTTTTACACCTGAGCCAGTTGAGCGAGGGAGGACATTGCCCTGATAAAAAGCATCATCCCACCTTGAAGGATCTGCTTCTTATCAGCTTCTTCTGGCTCCAAACCCAGCTTGTTGCTAGACTAAGTTTGGTTTGCTGTGGCCACCATCCAGTGGTGGGTGTTCGCCCCCTCTGCACCTGGGCTGCTCTTGTGCAAATCAGAAGTTTTGTCACCACACCCCCAAAACCTTCCCTCCTTCCCTTCGGTTGTGGGGTGCAAAGCTGGCACCTGATGCTTTGCAAGTAGTGCATTGCTTGAGTCATTAACCTTTAACATTTCAGTCTCTCACAGAGCTGCTCCCCAAAGCTCACATCTTGTGTATTATTTGTCTGGCCAGGCTGCTCTCATGCAGTTTCTTCCCTTTTTAAGCTAAACATTGCTAATCAGCTTCTTCAAGCTCCAACATATGTCCTATAAATATCCCTTGTGGAAGCAAAATCTGTCTCGTGTGTGTATGCAAGACAAAAGAAAAAATTAGAAAGCGTGAAACCCTGACTTAGCAGCCCGGCAGCAGAACTGCGCTAAAGCCTCGGATCTTAATGAAAGCAGGGAACATGCCTGCCCCCTCCATAGCCCTCCTCCAGCCCCAGAGCAAGCCAAAGCCCCAAAACCTCCACCCCTGGCAGCCCCAGAGCTTGTCCAGACTCTGGTCCTCGCCCTTAACTCCCTGCAGGCTCCTTAAGAGCCACCCCCAGGCTGCTGTGGACTGGATGGGGATGGAGCTGGGGAACAATTTGTCCTTGGAGCTGAGCAGGGAGCTCAGTGCTTCCTCTTCTTCTTGGTATTCAGGAGCAGCCCTGAGGTTCTCCTGCAACTCTTATTTCCGGCGCTGGCTTAAGAAATTTATGAGCCCCTGGTTGATCTGAGGGTAGTGTGGGATGCCACGATCTTCAGTTCGCCTCTCTGTGGGGTGGGATGGGGACAAGCTCATCATGCAGGATATCTCCAGGTACAAGAATCCTGAAGGCAGGTCCAGAACTGTGTCAGTGAAGCTCCTCTGGCTCTGCCACTCTTCCAGCATGGATGATAGGAGTGAGGGCTGATAGGAGTAAGGGCTGATAGGAATGAACTCAAATCAATCATCTGTCACTCTCTGGCTTCCGTGGCCAGGCTGCAAAGCCCTCACTGAAGCAGGACCCTGAGGACAGATGAGTGAGCATCTTAATCATCTTCAGCACAGGAAGGAGGAATCCACCTGCCCACCCTGCGTGTTGTCCTCAGGTACCTTTTGTTTTGATGGAGGCACAGGCAGAGCTCGGCTGGATTCACCTCTGGCAAGTGGGCTGCAGAGCCGGGGGGGGTCAGGCAGGCAACTGAGAGCCCAGGGGGGTAAGACAGGGCATGGAGAGCCCAGGAACACCAGCCGGGGTCAAAAGCAGATGCCTAGGAAATAGCATTTGCAGGAGCCTGGCAGTGGTGCTTTCATTGGCTGGAGAGGTACCTGCCTTTGTTACTTCTGCTGAGAAATCCTCGGTGTCATTAGAAAGGTGACGCTGGCCTCAGCATTGCCATGGTTTCCCCGGGTTTTCCATCGAGCTGCTGCAAGGTGAAGCAAAGCGTCTCTCCTTCACGGTGGCTGTCAGCTGGGAGACGTTAACAACCTGGAGAAGTGAAGCTAAAGCAAAGGTCTCCTCTGCTCTGTGAAGGAGAGGAGCTGTCACAGGCTCCTCGTGGGAAAGGAAAGCTAATCCCATCCCAATGTGCTACAGAGGGTGAGGTAAAGAAACCTATCCTGCTTCCTAGGAGCCTTATCTGCGCTGAATTTCGGGGGTTTGCCTCAGTGAGGCTGCACAGTACTCACAGGTCGAGCCCTGCAGTTCCCACGCAAAGAGGTTTTTGTAAGAGCAGAGGTCTGGTGCTGAGCTCAGCTTATCTCCAGCACCAGCGTCCTCATCCTGCATCCCTGGCTGATGAACTTTCCCAGCTCCCCATTGCTGCGAGGTGGTTTGGAGGGGGATGAAATTATAGCGCTGGGTTTCACGAGCAGTGTGCGGCTCTTAAACCCTGCAAGCGTCTCTAGCAGGGCTGTTATAGATTCCCTTTGCTTTGGCTGTATTTGTCTCATCAATCTCAGTGATGCTGACAATTGGGCACGGTTTAATTCTGCAAATCTGAGGAATGATCAGGCCAATTTAGTTCACATTTAAAGCATTTGTGTTCACATGCTGGAAAGCCTTTTTTCTTCCTTGCTCCTTGCCCAAGGCCCTGATTATCTGCCGGTGCTATTTATCAATGCACAGCAGGTATATTACAAGAAGGTCTCTTTCGTAAAGCGATACAAAATAATCATTCCTGTTCCTCGTCTGCTCAGCAAGAAAAGTGAGCCTGGCTCTCCCGCCTGTCAGCATTCCTGAGCCGCAGCATTTTTATATTACTGCGGGAGAAGTGATTTAACTCAATAAGCTTGCCTCATAAATAGCAATAGTTTGGTAAAATAAAAGGAGTGTGTCAATGAACACGATGTTCCCCTTCAGCTGGGTGGCTTTGGGTCCTGCCCTGTGTGTGGGACACTGCAGGACACCCTAGCAGCCACAGAACTCTGCCCCTCTCCAGCTCTGAGCTTGCACTGGGATGCACCTGGGTCTGGGAAACATTCTATCAAGCAGGAGATGCCTTATTGGGGCAGGAAACTCCCATTTTTGCTCCTGAAGTGGATGAGATGAAGGATCAGTGTTTAATAATGGCTCATGCCTCTGAAAAAAACCCTCCTCCTCCCCTCCCCAGTACCAATTTGTCTGGGTTTAGCCAGTTTTATCCCATTTCTCTGACACAATTGCACAGATTTTACACTGGGCACTGGCTGCTGCCACTTCACAGCGGCGACTGGAGTTGTCTGAGCCGGGTGCTTCTTCCTCTGGCATGTAATTAAATCCCTGGTGAAGTGGCTGGGAATGTCTGCACACCTGGAAAGCACAGTTAGGAAGGAAGATCAGATAGTCCTTGGAGCTGGAGAGAAGCAAATCGTGTGGAGAGCAAAGAAAGCCGATCTGTGTGCCCTGGAACAAGGCTGGCTCCCCAGGATGGGATCCGTGGAAACCCTGGAAGAGCCAGAGCCCAAGCTCTGCCCTTGCAACGCCGGCCTCTGCAGAGCAGAGGGGTGATTTAACATGCTGCCATTCCCTGAGCACCGGGACCGTGGGTTTGTTTGGCTTTCTCCTCCCCCAGGGACTCAGGTGTAATATCACCTTCCCATTAATTTATACGAGAACATTTCCAAATAGTAAACTGCCAATAAATTAGTAATGCTGATCTATAAAAGGGAAAAAATGGCCTGTTGTGAGTTTATAGCCCTGTGGAAAAGACATTAAACAGAGGCTTCCTTAGCATGAGGAGCTCGGGGGGAGAGCTCTGGGCTTGGACGCGTTTTGTCTGGCTGGTTTTTAAACCTGCTCCCCACACTAGCCCTTTGCCAGAGCCAGAAAGGGAAGAAAGCACTAAAGGATTCCCAACGACCAATCCAAAGGCAATGAAAAATGAATGAGAGGAGGATGCAGCCTGGAGAGAACAAACAAACTACCTGGAGCAAATAGTTTATTTTAAGATGCTAACAAATTTGCTCCGTAGGCCTGTGGAAAAAAGTCCGATACCACACAGCCAACCTTTCCCTTATTTATAGAATAATTGTGATGATTGATTAGCTGGGATCAGAACTATATTTACGGCATGGAAGTTTTCAGCAATATTTCAAGTAATTTACCTCCTCACACAACTCCCTGGCGCTGTCATCCCAGCTTCACTTTTTCTCCCTGTGAAGCCTGCTTGCGCCAGGATTTATGGCTTTGTTTGTGGGAAGAGAAGGTGTCTTGCTCCAGAGAACAGCAGCAAAACAAGAGCTCAAGGGTAAAACCCTGGCGCTGCAGCCCCCAGCAGCTCCCTGCGCCAGCGAGGGTGGCCCTGCCCGGCTCCCACGGTGGGCAGTGTCCCTTGGCTCGTCACCGCTTCCGCTGGCACTATCCTCTGGCAGGAGGACACGGCTTCTCCTCAGCCCCCCGAGGCACTGGGTGTTCCAGCAGTATTTTGACCACCCCGCGAGGCTCCCGGGCTCCTTTACTCCCATACCCACCAGCACCCAGCCGGGCAGTGTGGATGGAGAGGACACAGGGCTCCGGGAGCCTGGCTGGCTGTCTCCAAAGCAGCCAGGGAAAACCTCCTGTCCCTCATCCACCCGGGTCCTCCCTGCTCCTGCCACTGGATACAGCCGCTGATTTCAGTGCCAGGAGGAAGGAAACTCTCCCAGGAGAATCAATGTGAGGAGTTTGGGAGAAACGCCTAAATATTTGGTCTCTGCCCCGAACAAAGCACCTTTTTTTTTTTTTTTTTTTTTTTTTTTTAATGCCTCAGCTGCGGCTGTTTTCCAGGTGAGCAGCAATGAGGGAAGCAAAGCAGTTGGGATGCAGAGCTGGGTACGACAGGACCCAGGGGGCTCGGGGTCTCCTGTGTTTGCCGCCAAAGGGATGCCCCTACTTGCTCCCAGAGTCCAGTGCCAGAGGCTGCGAGGCTGGCCAGCATGGTCTGAGGCTGAAGACAGACAGACAGACAGACAGACAGACAGACAGACAGACACAGGATCTCTTCACCAGCCTGAAGATGCCCATGACAGCTCCTGCCTCTTCCCTGCTGTTTTCCATTGCCTCCAGCCTGAGCTGCACAGTTTTATTTAAGCCCTTCTCCACTCCCGCCTTGTCTCCATTTCTTTATCTCACAATAAAAGTAAGCTGTTATTTCCCTTGTGTTCCAACTGCCCTCATTCATTCCCCGGTACCCGCAGGGCCAGCAGCCGGAGACTGTGCCAGCACTTGAATACTGAGGGGAAAAAAGACATCCTACAGGCTGGAGGCCTTTAGAAGTGAAGGAAGCTCGGTGCTTCTGGAAATAGAAGCTGCTGCAGCCAAGGTCCTGCCGCAAACCAACTGATCCCTGTTAGGTCATGTTTGCCTCCCTGCACGGCCTCAGGACTGGCTTATGGCACAAACATCCCCTCCTGCTGCCTGGCTTCTCTGGGCTTTTCTCCCTGTCAGGACCTGCCATGACCTGTCTAGGAAGCTTTAACACTGCTTTTAAAAGGCAGCGGCATTTCAGCACCCGAAACACTGGATTTATTACAAAGCTGGGATCTCAAACTTCATAAAAGGGGATTAACCCGCCCCTCCAGCAGCTCAGCCACTGCCAGGCAGTGTCAGCTCCCTCCTTCTGAGGGCACGGACCTGGGCAAGGAGGCAAGAAGCAATTAGCCATTGTTAATTGGCTGCTGCACTCCTCTCCTGCCCCTCAAAAACCTGCTGTGGGGAACAGCTTCGGAGGGGTTTTACTTTGTACCTTCTTAGAGGAACACAAATTTCATGTGCCCAGGACCAGACAGAGGCTGCCACTAATAGCATTAGTGACCTGGGACCAGGAACAGCTCCATTACGGTTTGGGAATCAGATGTAGCTGTGAGCAGCCAGAACATCCCTTGGTTCATTTGTTAACATAACATCTATAAACAGAAGCCTCAAGCAAGCCTGTTCGCAGGGCCCCAGAAGACAGAAAGAAGGATGGCCCTTGTCCCAGCAGCATTTGTTTTCATTAAGTGCGTGGAAGGGCCCTGATGGAACCAGGGAGCTTGATCATTCGGTGACCTTGACTCTGGAAACATCGGAAGCTTTGAAACCGGAATTAGCGAACCAGCTTGATTAAAAAGAAATAAAACCCAGCCTAAGGCTACACTGCCACACCCCTCCCTCAGCATCTTGCCTGTGTCAGCAACTGTCCAAACTCTGTCTTTTCACCAAAGCCCACCCACAGAGGATGCGTTGGTGTCGTGTGAGAAATGCCTTGGCAAGCTGGGGCACTTCTGGAAGCCCTTGCACAGCTGGAGACCTGGACAATGGGGCTTTCTTCATAAAGGGCAACCCACGGAGAGAAATGTTTAATTCCTTAGGCTTATTTGTTTTGTGTTTGGTCCCAAGGCACCAAAATTAAAGGAATTTGCTCACTAAAATAATTTAGAAATTCATGACTTTTTGGGTGATGCTCTCCCTCAGCATTTCCTTGGCATCCATCTTTCCATCTGTTTTTCCCAGAAGCAAAACCTTCCCAGTTGTCTTCCTGGAGTTGCATGTCTTTCCCCAGCCCTAAACCACCCAGAAATATTTGCTGCACGGATGACAGTCCTGTGAAGGGAGATGCTGGATGCTCCAGCTCCTCAGCGGGCTGGCTGGGACTTCCCAGGAGCTGTTTGGGATCTGAGTGTCCATCCCTGGCTGGTGGCAGGGTCAGCCTGAGTACCACGGACTGGGGATGGGTGCAGCAGAGCGTGGTCTTGCTGCCAGCCCACCACTCTTCTCCCTCTCTCAGCTCTGCTGGAGTTTGTCAGCACATCCTCCAAAACTTCTTGGCAATGAAGTCGTTTCAGGGCATTTTGATGACTTTTCAGAACAGGTAAAACAGCCCCCAGCCCTTTTGCCTCGTCGTTATCAGTCCTCTTCCCTGATACCTTCAAGGTCGTGGCTCCTGTCCCCCTGTCCCCTTTAGACGTGTCTAATTATGACTCCAAGCTTATGTGCTCTTTGACTAGTCCGGCTTATCCACCCATGCTTGCTCTGCCATGGCTCCTAATCTTTACCTCAAGTGGCTCCTGGAGGAGCCTGGAATGCCCTGCTGTGGTCGCAGGCAGGATCCTCAGCCGGGCAGGAGACAGGGACAGAGAGAAGCTTTTCTCAGAACCAGAGAATCATTTAAGTTGGAAAAGACCTCTTAGGATCATCCAATCCATCCAGTTTTGCTCAGGCTGAGAGGATGGGCATGGTGCAGAGGGATGAGTGACCTCCAAAGGATTGACGTGCAGGGCATGGGGTTGATGGGGACACAGGGTGATGGGGGCACTGAGCCTGCTGCTCGTCCCCTCCCTTTATCTCTGGGACATTTCCCCCTTCTCTCTGCAGGAAAATCACTGAGAAACATTCCCTTTCCCCCATTCCTTTGGGTCCGGGCTGCAGTGCTGGCCCTGAACATCCTTTTAGAGTGACTGCTCCTCCTGCTCTGGCTCCTGCGGGATCCATCCCCTTTGTCACGGGCACCAACAGTCCATGAAAATGTCCCTGAGCTGCTCAGAGCCCTGTCCTTCCTCACAGCGTTTCCTGGGTTATGCACAGCAACAGAAAAGGTGCCTCACCGGAGGCTCTGCCATCTCGTCCCTCTGATGCTGGAGATTGTTTTGATAAGCTCCTTGTTTCGCAGGCACAGAGCACAGAACTATTTTTCTTGCAATGAGCAGACAAGATGTTGAAATGTTTTTTCTTGTGATAACTGAAAGTGGAAGGAATCCTGCCTGCGATTCTTGTCAAGTCGAGGGATCTCTTTGTAGTTCAGTGAATCATTTCATCCCCAATGTTAATTTAAAAGCAAACAAACAGGGCTGAATGCATTTGATAGTGGAATTATTTCCAGTACATTTCAGGTTTTGTTGCTGTGTGTTGTAAAACACCACGGCACGAGCACTGCGTGGTGGAACCAGGGGACTGGAGGCTGGGCTGTGCCCCACTGCACCCCACTGCACCCTGGTGAGCCCTGCTGCACCCCTCTGCACCCCACTGCATCCCAGTGCATCCCACTGCACCTGCATCACGCCCGTGCTGGGAGGGCAGAGCACCCACTGCTCCCCGGGAGCATCCCAGTTGCATCCTCTGGGAAAAGCTCTCATCCCCGCCACAGCCACAACAGCAAACCAGGAGTTAAAAACTCCCCTTGAAAACAGGAGCTGCAAAACATCAGCCTCGTTCCACCTCAAAAGAGCAAGAATGAATCGGAAAAGGGCAAAGTGCGTGAAAGGCTGAATTGTAATAAAAACGGTGTTTAAATGTGCCACCGAGAATTAATCGCTCCTTTCTTTGGAGCTTCCCCTTTGAGGGCTATTCCTAGGAATTTGTGGGAGGAAGCAGGAACAAGAAATCAGTTTTATTTTGCATGTAGCCTATATCAGGTGTGTATCTGCCCTGATTTTATAGGCACGTGATTGCGGAGGGGCAGCTGGGGCGCTCAGTCCTGCACCCCTGCCTGGGGACTCTTGGAGGTGGCAGGCAGTCCTGGAGGGCAAGTTTGGCTCTCGTGGGGGCTGCTGGCCCCAGAGACTCCCTGGCAATGATGGAGACTTTCCCACTTCTTTCTGTGGTGGCAGGGTCCAGGTCAGAAGTGCCCCGACACTGGGAGAGCAGGAGGTGGCCACAGTGCCAGCCCAGCACCGCAGGGACCCAGCTGCCCTCCAGGCTCAATAACTGCCTGGAATTGGGAGTGCTTATCCCTGTCGAGTCAAGGACTGGCAATAATGCTTCCCAGCGAGAGGCAAAGTGCTCCATCTGCTTGGCACATCCCGAAGGAGTCAGTGGTGACTTTTTGGCTGCCTGGAGGAGCAGCAGGCACAGAGTGGTCCCACGGTGCCATGCTGGGTTCCGGTCACCCCCTGGCAGAGCTGCAGGGTGGGCAGTGAGGGTGACAACAGCAGAGAGCCCAGGGACCTGATGCTTTTCTTCTTCCTTGTCGCCTCACCACCTCTTCCTCCCCACTGCTCCTTGGGTTATCCACGGTGCCTGCCAGCTGCTCGTGTGGCAGTGACACACACGGGATCAGTGGGAGGATCAGCCCCAGCAGATCTTTGTCACCAAACCCCCGCTCCCTGCAAGCCCAGGGAGCATCACCTTTTCAGACACACAAAATCAATGCTGTCCTACATCGCAAAACCTTTAAACATTAGACAGGCAATTTGTCTTCACTGATGGTGGCTGAGCATTGAAAGGAGCCCAGCCAGATTAAATAAACCAGCAATAGCAATTTGAGGTCATTTTCATCATATTAATGGGTTTCCTGCCCATGGTAAAAAAGGAGTGAAGGAGATGGGCTTGGATCAGCTCCACAATGGCATTGCTTTTCTGTGGAGAAGCTGGTTTTGGTGATCATTGCAACAGAGTGGGAGTGATGGGAGAAGAGGCAGTGATGGCCCTGGGCACTCACAGCATCACCAGCTCCTGCCTGGGGTGGCACAGCTGGGTGGGGACATGGTATGGCCTCTGTGGGCTGTTCCTCTCCTCAGCCAAGGAGCCAACAGGAGGAGTAGTATTTGAAACTTGGCTTTTTTCCCCCCCTTTTAATCAAGAAGTAAATAGAGTCGAAGCTTTACGAGTCTGTTTGGATGTTTCAGTGCCAAAATGCAGCTCAATATTTTCCGAGAGGTTTGGGTAAGGAGCTCTGTGATTATGCACACAGCATACCTCCCTCCTCCTCCGAAGCGGGGTGGAAAGGCAGGGAGGAGCTGAAAGTCTGAGTATTCCTTAGAAACAGAAAGCAAATTTGAGATAACATGAAAAACATCATTTGACATATCTGAAAGCCTTTTGTAAGCACTTTCCAGCAATATTTTACGGCTTCAGCTTCATTAGTAGCAATACCTGCAGGAAGGCACCTCTCAGCGTGAGCGCTCAGTGTTCAGCGCTTGCAAATGTTGTATTACAGATTCCGTTGTAAAACACGCAACGTGTGCTGCGAGATAACTCCCATCAAGAGTGGGAAGAGCCGTGTGTGGCTTGTGGGATTCCCCAGCTTCGCCAGGCTGAGAAACCCCTCGAAACTCCCTGCTGAGGGCAGCCTCACAACTGGGTTTGTTTGTGGAAGGGACGTTTCTGTAGCTCTCCGGAGTGGCATTTCCACACAGCCATGGGCAGCTCACAGGTTCTGGGGGAGGAGAAGGCGCTCTCCTGTGTGCCACCAACCCTGTGCATGCAGTATGGATCACGATGCTTCCTGCAGAAATTCAGGGATAACTGTGGCTCCATCTGATAACATCGCTGGCTTCTCACCAGTGACTCGTGAAGAGCAAGAGAAACAAAACTTACCAAATATGTGAGTGCTTGCAGAGGTTTAATTGAAGCCCTGTACCAGCAGAGGCTGCCTGAGGCTGTGTCGCCTCACGACAGGAGGCCAATGCTCCCTCTGCCTGGTGAGAATCCGGGTCCCAGCCCTTTCCCAGCTCCCTGGGCAATTTGTCCTCAAGGTTTCCTTGCTTCAGCACATTGCCAAGAGAGACAGTGACAGATACAGGAGAAGAGCTCCACATAACCTCGATTACCCAAGGATAATGAGACCCAGTGCACCCACATGCTATCAGTAATATTTGTATCTATT
Source organism: Dasyornis broadbenti (assembly GCA_013397935.1). NCBI lineage: Eukaryota > Metazoa > Chordata > Aves > Passeriformes > Dasyornithidae > Dasyornis > Dasyornis broadbenti. Next base: position 30,920 of record VZRN01002233.1, read on the forward strand.
CAGCTTTTTCAGCGCTAAAGGTAACCATTTATATCCATTTAAAGCAGACAACTGGATGGCAAGCAGAGCTCAGCCCTGGCTGCCTCTTGATGGGCAGCATATATCACACCTCGTGTCCTCGGAGACCTCCTCCATGGCTCCCAGGTGCGCTGGGCTCTGCCAATGACATGACATCCCGAAGAGCTGCATGACACACCAGCTTTGAGGCCATCCCTCTGCGTGTTTGTGAGCATCTCCATCCTGCCCAGCTCATGCCCTGTGTGGTGCCCAGTGGAGTCATCACTGTTCCACCTGCCTGTGATTGCCATATCTAATTCCCTTCAACCCTCAAAGACAATGCCAGGAGGATCCCTGGCCGATGCCATCCGGGCAGTGGCCGTCACTTCTCTGTCGACTCTTGCCAAGAGCTCTCACGGTGGGGCCACAGTCGGACCTGTGGCCCTCACTGGGCTGTGTCCCCATGGATGCTGCATGGTTCTTTCCAGCTCCTTCATGTGGTGGTATTCCAACATGGAACCAGGCAATCCTTTCCTTTGCCTTCACAGCTTCTATCCCAGCACTATAACCCTTGATACAGTACTTTTAATTACAGGGGAAACATCATTAAATAGAGTAATCTTCCCAACAATCTCCTTTTTGATGGCTTTGTCACACCAAATTGGTTCAGATGGTTTGTACTTAGACCCCTCCGACACTTGTGCAGATTGGGCCTGGCTAGAAAAAAATACTGTATTTCCTCCCATATTCATTTAAGTGGATGAAGAAGTAACTTTTTTTAGCCTATGAAAATAGAAAATTGCATGTACTGTTGCTAATTCCTTTTGTCAGCTGAAGATGGTGTGAGAAATAAAAAACAGAACTCAAACATTGTAGGATACTGCTGTTTCCTCAACAACTGGAGAACTTGGTGATGAAAACAGACCATGAAATCGCCAGCCTAGGTACGTTTTATCACTTTTGTTTTTTCCTGGAGGTCACTGAATGTTTGATCAGCCCTTGTAGACTGTCCTTTGGATGTGATCCATAACCCACCTCAGGTAAATATTTGGCCAGTGGATGGGGTTATCTTCCCCTTTGCAAGTCTCTTATCTGTCCCACTGCAGCCCAAGCTGCTGGCTCCCGCATCCCATCCCGACTGCTATTCTGGCAGCGGTGGCAGAGCGGGGGGATGGCAATAACAGCCATACATCTGAAAGCGATATTGCTTTCCTCCCGAAGAAGGTAATTGCTTCTGCAGAAGAAATTAAGCATCATAATGAAACGACCATAAAAAGAGGCCCCTCGCTCACTCTCCGCATCACAAATATCGCAGACGTTACACCCAGCCCAGCGGGGCGCGAACGTGGCAGCGGCGACTCTGCCAACACCGTTGTGGCTCCAGGACAGCCGTGGAGGGTTTAGATGGAACCACGCCATAAACTTGTCCCTTTCTGCCTTCACAAACTTCTCAGCTTTCACCTAATTCCCAGTGTCTTGACTGCCTTTTTCTTGGCTTTAGTTCTGTGCTTGGAAAGCATGTGAGGGGCTCAGCAGCCCTGTGCATTGCTTTAAAGCCTGCGCTGAATCTCCCAAACTAGGAAAGGGAGGAGACATCCTTTTCGAGAGAAGCCACACACACCTGAGCCTCGGCTTTGCAATGCAGCAGGGCAGAACACTTTAGCAGATGAGCAAAAACATAAAAGGTGTACGAAGGCTGTTTTATCAGCTGGAGCTTTGCAGCAATCCGAGCTGGGACAGGGCTGGCTGTGGGAGCCAGTGCTCTGCAAACCCAGCCTTCCTTTTTCCCCCTTCCCCTCCACGGTGCTCAGAGTTCTGCCCAAAGTGTCCTTCTGTTGTTCCCAGCCTGTGTTTTCTTCCTCAAGCTGTTACCCCTGCTGTAACCATCTCCAATGCGTCAGCCCCCACCTCACCAGCTCCGAGGAGAAGAGTTTTGTTCACTCCAGAGGCGCCCTCGAGGAAGGGCCGGCAGCCCCTTCGCTGCTGGGAGTCCACTCGAGCAGCAGCTCGCCCATTCATCATCTCCTTGGACGTTACAAGAGAATCTGTCCACTTAAAACAGGATTATTTCTGGGTGGCAAACTGAAAAGTTAATTTGGCTCTAATCCCTTTAAACAGAAGCAGTAATTGGAGTGATAATGACTTTCCTGGAGGGCTCTCCTTACCAGGGCAGGGGAAGGTCTGTGGGCAGATGAGTCGGACCTCCCGCCCGGCCCAGCGGGACGGAACAAGCAAGGCGCTGGGGAGGGCACCACAATCAGCAAATTCCCTCCACGAGGAGCCCCAGCACTGGACCGAGACTCCCAAGCACTCCCGGAGCGGCGGGCCCCTCCTGCCTGCCCTGTGTCCCTCGCCGCCTGCTTCCAGAGAAAGAGCCTGAGAATAAACAGCTTTAATCATACAATTCCCACTTCCTATTGCTAATAATATTATCATCATGATATTAAGCCAGTTAATTCTTTCTCTCAATTTATTTGCTTTTGTTTTTGTACTCCCATGTTGTAATTTTCAATTTAATTAGTTTCAGTGTTTCTGAGGGCAATAGGTCTTGGTTTATCTTCGCAGCTAATAGTACTAATTGTTTACCCTTTCTTTGGCAATATCTCATTAACTTTATGGGCCATCATTTCCATGGCACTTCCAGAATTAATTCCCTCACTCTTTGAACCATCTCCCTAAAATCTTCACGGCTCTTTGCTTCCCTGATCCTGCCTGACCTTGCCCATCCTTGGTGGCTGGTCTGGTAGCTCAGCACTGCCGTGTCCCACCAAGCCACAGGGCAGTGAGTGGAGGATGGACCTCCCTGTACAGGGAAACCTCTGGCTCCTGCTCCGACCTTGGGCAGAGCCCTGCATCTGCCAACTGGTCATTGTGGTCAACTGTCCTCTCTTTGTGTCCTCCCATAGGTGCTCCTGATCCTCTAGATCAGTTTTGGTCATTGTTTCTATCTTTAACAGTGTGGGGTGACTTTTCCTGCTGCTGGAGGGCTCTGGATATTCCCCTCAGCTCCAGCGATCGCATAATTTCTTTCCTCTCTCAAGCAAAGGAAAAGCTGTTGGGGAACCAAGGCATTCCATCACTCCTGAGGCAGCTGATGAGGTGCAGATTCATCAGCGCTCTGCTGGCCCCTTGAGCGAGCTTGATGTTGGGATTTTGGAGAGGTGACTGTGCCACAGAGCACCCCTTGTGCTGGTTATGCAGAGGGCAGAACTCACAGAAAGCTTCCCTACCTCAGCTCCTGCCTTCAGACCCCGTTAATCACTCTCCTAATGACTTTGCATTCACAGATGAGATGTTTTTGGCCGAAGAGGCGAGCCGCAGATGATATCTCCCATTGATTGTTCCACCCCGCTTGAATGATTTGTACCAGGAAATGGGGCTGAATTTTCAGTTTAAATCACACTTGGAGGGTGGGCTTGGAACCTGGAGGGGCCCATTTGGCTGTAGTGATTCCAATGCCATGGGAGTTTTTCCCTGGAGGTTCCCCGCTCTACAGTCAGCTTCACCCCCAGGTCTGGTCTCGCTGGTGTCAGAGGGTGGCAGAAACTGACCCCCGCCATTTGCCCACCCGGCTGGAGGGGCAGAGCAGCACAGGCTTGCCTGGCTGTGGGAGGATGCCAGGAACCTCCCTGGGTTACAGCTGCCCGCTCAGCACTGGAACATGATTTCCCATTAAGTAGACAGGGCGGGATCCGCTGGTGGCCGCTGCGAGGGCACCTGAATTATTGATTGGAACACGGGCTCCAGCAGAGGCACTGAAAGCAATGAGGAGCAGCTCCTTCCCAACAAACCTCACCCAGCTTGTGGCAAATCCACTGGCCAGGCCCCCCAAATGCTGCTTGTTCTGCACAGCCAGGATTCACAGGGAGAGCTCATGGAGGGCAAAGGCCATGGCAGGGAAAAGACAGCTGGAATTTTCCCCGGTGATCACAGGCGTTTGGATAAAAGGCTTTGAGGAGCAGCCGAGGGAAGGAGAGTGTTCCTAAAGCTCCTCAGTCTGTTACAAGAGGATTTTGCTGGGGCTGAGGCTGGTGCTGGCGTGCAAAGTGCACGGGGGCGAACAAACACACGTACGTGCAACATATGGAGAGACACACACAAAGTACAAACCAGCCATATGGGCATACGCTGCTGCCAAGTTCACTTCTCCCATGCTTTCCTTTGGCTATTTTTCATCTTCCATGGGCTGCTCTAAAAGTGCTGGGTCTCCATCCTGTTCATCCCAGGCCCAGCACCAACTCCCACATCGCTTTCCACAGACCAATCTGAGCCATTTTCTGGATGCTTCCATTCCTAAAATTTCGTTGCGTTTGTCTGCCAGATTGCACAGGGTTTCAAAAAAGGCTTCTCTAGGGTTGGTGGGTGGGCAGGCAGATCTGATCCAAACTGGGAGAGGCGGTGATGCTGGGGAGGCGCGTGGAGGATGAGCCAGATGTGGCTGCAGAGGCTTCTGGAAGGGAGCCCATGGCAAATGGTGGCATTTCTCTAACCCCATATTGACTTTGGCTTCCAGAGTCAATTTTCTTTATTAGCTGATGAATCTCCTCAAAAGACTTTCTGTACTGAATCTAGATAAATTATTTAACCAGTAAATTCTTTCCGCTCTAGCACTGCTCAGGCACAGGGATTTCTTGGGGAAGAGTAGCAGGGAGGGGTGAAGGGCCAAGGTCACTGTCAGCAGAACAGCAGAGCAGGAATGGGTTTGCTAATAAGTGACCAGTGGAGAGCAACTGTAAAATAGGCTATTAATAAGAAACAGGTTTTCCACAAAATGCTGGGATTAGCAGTGAATACAAGGAACAAGTCATGGGAGACTACAGCCTTAATTATTCATGCAAGCAAATTGCTGCGGATGGAGGGAGAGCACAGTGCTGATGTGGGCAGGAGCAGGCAGCGGACGTGAGGCTGCTTGTCACCTGCCCTGGAAGAGCTGCTCCCGTGGGATGAGCGGCTCCAGCCTCCACAGGGACACAGGGACATGCAAGGTCTGCAGGGTGTCAGGGTGCTGCCTGTGAGAGGATGGGCTCCGTGGCTTTTGGGACCCCAACTGCTCACTCGGGTATTGGGATTGCAGCTCTGTGGGCACCTGGATCATCACCTGGAGAGCACCGTTGAGGGCTGGCATGGGAAGGGTGCTCCGCCCTGCTGCCCTGCCTCCCCCAAGGCCTGCTGGGGGTGTCTCATTTGCTGTGTAAAATCGGGTTTCACACATTTGTCAGGGCCGGGCAGCTTCAAGGCCAACGCTAACTGACGAGCCACAGAGCAAGAAATAATTCTGCCTCCAAGAATAATGCTGGCTCACGAGGTCAGAGTATTCCAACATATTTATAGCCAGTAAAGAAAACGATTGTGTTAAATGGCAGCTGAAGTACATGGAGACCCAGCCAGAGCTGCTGTCTGTGGCCATTCGTTATCTTACCGGGAGCACAATTACGCAGCCTGGGATTCACATCCCGAGGACTTCACAGCAATCCCTCTCAGCAGCAACTTCGGGGATCAAAAGGGGAATGTCTATTTCCTGCAGAATGAAGCCGTACATCCCAGGCTGACCTGGGGCTTGTGAGGTGCTGGCAGGTGCAAGGCAGGGGTGGTGCTGAGCAGAGGAGCAGCGGGGTCCTGCAGGTCTACATCCCCTCAAGTGCATCCCCCCATTTTCCAACACCGAACACAAACACAACACTGGGGACGGGCAGAGGGACTCAGAGTTCCTCACTGCCGGTCTCCTTATGGAAACCGCACCGAGATGGGTTCGACCTGGTTCCAAAAATCAGCTATAAATAGCCAGCTCAATTAAGGCAACCAAACAAAGGCGATGATGGATACCTGCTCGGGAGGCCCTGGGGGATGGGGGGCAGGGAGTCTGGGTTTTGCTTGTGCAAACACCGTGTTTTTATGTAAAGCTGCCGGCAGCGCATCAGGCACGGGAAGAGGACAAAGGAGACCCGGAGGCCACACACCACCCACACACACAAAGAAAACAGCAAAACCCATCCCAACTGGGCTACCGTGTTGCAATGCCTGGCCCTGACCATCAGCCACGGGGTCACAGCCCAGCTCCAGCTCCTGTTCCAAAGCCCCTCACTCACCACTGGCAGTGGCTGCTGCCCCAGCCCGTGGATCACCTGGGATCAGGGCTTTGGTGTCTGGGTAACCAGCCTGGCAGCCCACCTAAGGAGCACACGGTTCCAGTTCTTCAACCCTGATCTGCAGGGAGCAGAGGCACCACCCCAGCAGCCACAGTGATGAGAGGTTGTAGAGATGCTTGCCCGGGTCTCTCTCATCCCACCAGCACGCCCTGGTAGCTCTTTAGGGAGCTCATCAGCGCTCCCATTATCCCCACAGCAGCCGGGGTTGGGAAGCACCAGGAACTGAATGGGTAAATTTGAGTACACACAACTCACAGTGTGTACATCAACCCCAATTTATTCAGAACGAGCAGCTCAGACACGCTCGTAGCAGCCTCGAGAGCATGTTTATCAGCCAGGCTACTTGGGAGATCATTGCCATTGATTGCCATGTCATTGTCACTCCTGGGGCACAACGGGAGGCTGGGGGAGCGAGATGACATTGTCGGCAGGAAGCAGCGAGGTGGGGAGCTGATGTTTCCCGGGAGGGCAGCTATGCCCGGGTCAGGCAGAGCTGCGATGCTTCCTGGTGCTCCGAGCTGCCTCATAGCGAGAGCAGACCCCAATCACCTCTGGCCTCTGGAGAGCCAGGAATGGTGGTGAGCCTAGCCAAAATCCTTTGGTTTTTTATTACTGTTTATGTATGGATTGCTGTAGTGCTGCCACCTGCGAGGAGAACACGGAGGGTTTAATAAAGAGAGAAGAAAATCCCACCTGATGGCAACAGAAACAGAGCAAATGCTCAGCAGAAAGGAGGCAGGCAAAGGTGAGCTGAGGACTGGAAAAATCTCTCCCTGAAAGGAATTAAAGAGCTCAGTCTGTTGAGCTTATTAGAAAGAGCAGGAGGGACAACTGGCCCCCTGGCACGGAAGTCGCGGCCCTGCAGAACTGCCGGGGACAGGGGAGCATGAAAGACCCAAAGGATGGGATTCCCCAATTCAAAAGCAAGGGCTTTTCTTCCAATAGCACTCCAGGCTATTCATGATGCTGAGAGAAATGATGGACAGTCCCAGCCTGAGGAGGACCCTTCCAGCTCTCCTGACAGTGGAGCTGGGAGGGAGAGCTGAGCCAGGGCGCAGGGAAGGCACTGGTCAAACCAAGAGGCTCTGGGTGCTGCTTAGAGCCAGAAGGGATCAGCCACCGAAAAGCCCAGAGCCCTTTAATCTTTACTCAGACTTCTCCTTCCTAATCCTGACCTTCTGGGTGCAGCTGTGGATCAGCAGGTCTCCAAGGACTGGATCACACAGGTCAGACTTGCTGGCCACTTTTTGGCAGACGAGCAAGTTGAAGCCAGCGCTCAGCTGTCCAAAAATTAGGCTCTAAATAACCTGGCTGGCAGGCACATGGGGGAGGCAGGGTGTCATGACCCGAGTGGGATCATGGCCAGGCAGCCTGGCAGCAATGCCTCGCTGGTGGAACAGCAGAAAGAGAGACTCCTGGAAAACGAATGAAGCTGCAATTCCTCCTGGTGAAACTCACACCAAAATGACTCGGTTTGTAGTCACCGTGGGCTCCGGCTTGTTTGCCTGTTTGTTCTTTGCTCATCGCGTTTCCAGCTGCTCTTGTGTGTATTTGCACTTTGCAGGCTTTAATTGGGATGGCTGAGCAAAGCCCGTCCGCAGCTGGCGATGCCGCGGTGATAAGTAACAGGAGGCACAAATTAGAACAAATAAATCTGAATCCAATTCAATTCCTTGCGCAATCAGGAAGATCAACACGTCAAAGTGCAGGCGCTATAAATTAAAAGCCGCCAAGGAGGCAGTGGAAGGCGCTGCCTGGCTGCCGTGGCTGGCGTTCAAAAGGCTTTTCTTCCTCGCAGAGTGAGCAAGAGCCTGTGAGATGAACAGCGGGATCTTCCCTGCACCACCAGGAAGGTTTTTTGCCACCAGAAAATTCCTTTCAGCAGATATGAAAAGCCTCTGCTGCAGGTCACAGTGGAGGTGGGTTTGTGCTGCCGAGGGAGGCCCAGGGCTGGCTGTGTGGGGTGACTGCGGCAATGGTCTCATTCCTGCATCATCACCGGCTGGTTTTGGTTCATTCTTGCAATAAACTGGTGTGCTCAGGTCAGCTCTGCTGTGGAACCCCAGAGTGGGACCGAGGTGCTTGATGTTCCCCGGGGCATCATGTCCCAGGGCCCCCTGCACCTAGCAGGAGTGGATGAGGGAGGAATCTCACCCCTGATTCAGAAATTAAGGCTTCTCTGATAGGTTAGTGCACTTCAAAGGGTGAAAATGTTCCAAAATACTGTGACAAAAATTCAAATCAGTGTATTGCAAAGGACACACAGACAGATAAACACCCAGGAGGCTCGCGGGCGTACTTGGTGCCACAGCATTTTTCCCGTCCCTTTGGCTGTTTCCTGGCTCTGTTTGATCCATGAAACTGTCTCTGCTGTGGGGCCCAAAACAAGTGGCACACGGGGAGGAGGGGTAGAACACACCTGGAGGATAAGCAGAGCTGTCCCCTGCTGGGAGCTGTGCCCACCTCTGAGCTAAGAGCACTTCCCTGGTCATTGCTTCCCTGCCCGCCATGTGCCGTTGTCTTTTTCACCTCTCAGCCATCATCTGAGTTTTATTGGATTCTTGTTTTTAAAATTACAAGCAGGTCCTTGGAATTGGCATTGGCTCTTTTTAAGATGTGCTGCATCTTCGCGTGTCACGCCAGCACGAGCCAAGCACATTAGAAGCTGCTGGATAATAGGCAATTACTGCTCTTAAACAGACGAGGCATTCATGAGCTGAATGGGCTGCATCTTAAATCATCCATAAATCCTCTAATAGTGCTTCTATTAATACCTGGTTTCTGGCACATTCCTAATGGTTGCATTCCTTATCAAAGCACTACTTTTCCTCGACTTCTGGGGAGAGGAGGTGAAGGCAGGAGGCAGCGTAGAGCTCCATGAGGGAAACCCAGGCAGCCCAGGCTGGCGTTGGCTGCACCAGCACAGGCACAGGCATGGCTGTGCCACCCTGGAGGGCACAGGGGGCTGCAGGAGTGGGCAGCCAGGGTGAGGGCAGCTCTGCCTCAACCCCAGAGGTACCATCCTTCCCAGCGAAGCTGTTCCACAGCATTGCTGGGGTCTTTCCTTTGCGAGGCTTTCCTGTATAGGGCACCTCAGCTCTGGCTTCCCCACTGTGATGTTGCACAAGCAGCACGTTTTGGAAGGGGATGAGGCTTCAGAGTCAGCAGAATCTCCCTGGTGTTCTGGCTGGTGTCAGAGGAGCTGAGCAGGCACCTCAAAGTTTGGATTCTCCGCAGACACAGCTCCGCTCGGCACGTGGGACCGGTTGTAAACACCGCTCGTCCTCCCCGCTGAACCATTACACACTCCAGAGGAAGAGCACGTACAATTCACGTCTCATTAAAGTTTTTTGAAATATTATCCTTTTCTTCTTCCCCGCGTTTTCCCCCTATTAAGCTGAAATTGTGCTTCCTTCAGAGAGTACGAGTCATTTGTTACCATAACAACAACTCTCCATCCTGAGCGTGGCAATGCTCCCCTCCCTGAAAAACACATTGGCCCTGGTGCAGGCAGGAGCCCTGGTGTGGGCAGGACCCCCAGCACTGCTGTGATTCCATGGCTGCCAGGGTTCCACATGGTCATTGATGACCTGGCTCTGAGTTTTGGAGGTTTTATCCGCCCCTGGCATGGCTGGCCCAGAGCCCCACGTGCAGTGTGTCCTTGGCAGGAGCAGGTCAATGCATTCACCTGCCAGCTCTGCCCCAGTCGCTGCGTCCCCACCACATGAGACTCTTCATTTCTGGTGGCTTTAATTACTTTTTTTAATCACCCCAAAGGATGACCTGACCTCAAAGGAGAAGCATTGCTCTGAGAACCTCCTTCTCCAGGTACTGCCTGCCGCTGTCTGTTGGAAATTCTCCATCCTGTTCCTGGATCTTTGCTGTGCCAGGATATAAGCCTGCCATGTTCACGTGAAAATTAAACATGAGAGATGAAGCTGCTAAATTGTATTCACTTCCATACATCAAAATAGGCCCTGGAAGCTCAGTCCATGGCAAAAAGTGGGATTTTTTTACGAATGGGAGTTGTGCACAGTGTTAATGCCCCACCTTTCTGAATCTCCCTGACAGCATTCAGCTTTACTAGGTCCATAAAGGAAATTAAAATACAGTTAAAATGGATTTCTTAAATGGGCTTGTAAAAGCTTTTGATGGAAGAACCACTTTATCCTTCTAACTTTTTTATGACATCTATTCCCACTTTTCCTTTCACTATGAACTTTTAATGACTCGAGATTTTTTTCACAAACCAACTCATTTGTAAGTCCCTGCAGACACCTTTACGCTGTGGTGTACATCCTTCAGCAAAGCCAGACCTCAGAGACACAGTTAGGACAGATCCATCAGGATCCTGTGCCAGCATGTCCAGGGACTGGATCTTCAGGCTGCTCATGCTGGGAGAGCTCAGGACCACCAGATACCTTCAAAAGTGCTAAATGTTGTTATTATTATATTACCAAAGTACACCATGTGTTGCTAAATTTATATTAGTGGTGGTATGACAATGGTGAAGATGATGATGATGATGCAAATGTTGTCCATTGTCTCTCTTCAGCTCTGCCCAGGCAGAACTTCATGGAGGTGACATGTCCTCAGTGGTGCTGAGGGACAGGAAGGGTTCAGGGCCGTGGTGCCACCCATCATCTCTCCCATCCAGGCAGCAGACATGGTCCAGCTGCTCAATGCCACAGTGCTGAAATAAAGATGATTAAGGAGATATTCCAGCCTCTTCTTTTCTCCCTCTCCTCAGTAAATGTCATGCTTCAGGGGAGTATAGCCAAGAAAAGTTCAAAGTAATAATATCAGAAATCTGCTTCTCTTTTCCTTTTGACATTTTATTGTGATATGAAATAGCAGGGGATAAAAGCTCTAATGGGGATATTTGGTTCTTTCTTTCGGAGAGCATTTGAAGCGCTGGCTGGTTATGACTCACATGGATTATGATATATGCAAATCTTTAAGGGCCTCATTCACAAAGCCGAGGCAGCCACGCTGCTCTTCCAGAGGATTTACTCAACATGACAGAAAGCCTGGGTGCCTGGTGCCCAAGGTCCCCTCTCTTCACCAGGCCTCTGCCACACGCTCTGCTGTCCCCAGCTCTTTGTCCCAGCTGCTCCTGGGAATGGTGAGAGTGCCCATGGAGCGGGTGGATGGCTCTGTGGACAAAACCTTCTTCTACCTTGCCATCCATGGAAGACAGCTGCACCCAGCACCCACTTTTTGCAATTAAGGCACAAGCTGTTTCTCCATGGACCGCTTTGATGATATTTCTGTGTCAGCTTTAAACCAGATATTTCACACTCATAAACACTGGCGAGTAACCAGGCTGTAAAATACAACTTTAATAATGTTTAGCTGGTAATGTGCAGGCAGTCTTGTTGATTGGTGTAGGGGAAACCGGGTTGATTTAAAAAATATAATAACCCCCTCGTTCCACATTGAATCCTCTCCTAATTAGAAGCTGTTATTGCTCTCCAACAAATAATCTTCCGAATGAAGTCCATTCCACAGAGAGTGATCAAAGGGTGATTTAATTAAATTTTCATGTTTAATTTTCCTTTTTCATTCCTGCCTTTTTTCGTTTCCTTCTCTTCCAACTGCTGCTGGAGGAGGGAGAGGGGCAAGTGGGAGCATAGCAGTGGCTGGGTCCTGCCCTGCTCTGAATGGGGCATCCTCCCTCTGGGTGTGCCTGGCTGCTGACATCCAGTCGGGACCTCATGGTAGGAGCCACCAGAGTGCAGGTTTCCTCTTCGTGGTGTCTTGGTTTTTAGTTATCTGGTCCACAGCCAGCTTAAATGTTATACTTAATTTAGAGCAATAACACTTAAATTATGAATTGTCTGCTGTAAGTATAAATTATACATTTTGGAGATGAATATTCAGGTCCTAATTCAAAGCAGCAGATGTGGCATGGAAATGTTCGCAGGCAGACACGATTCCAAGCCATGATTGGGTTTGATTTTCCCTGGGAAGCTGTCCTTGGCAGACCCTCTCTGGCAGAACTGGGAGTCCGTTTGGGGGCTCCAGGACTACTTGAGACCTCAGGTTTGTTTACTTTGTGCCTTTGGAGGGGTGGGGTTTGCTTTGGGGGACGGCACGGCTGGACACGGTGGGAGGTCGGGAGTTGTCCTTGCGCAGCGATGAACCGATGCCACCGGAGACGTGACTGTCATCAGGCTGAACACGTTCTACCCAGGTAATGTAACACCGGAGCTGAACTTGGCTCTGGGCATCCAGGAGGGATCTTTCTTCTGCCAGCACTGAAGGGCCCATTCCCGAGGAGAAGCTCAGCCGTGCGCCAGCGCTCCTCCCATCGGCGCATCCCGTCTCCAGTTTGTGTTCACAGGGAAACGGGAGATTGCAGATTAAGGGAAAACACACAGGCTCTTCTCTGGGATAAGACTCCTCTGATCCAGCCCGTGCTGCTGCTCCGGCTGAGCCGGAGCCTCCCCGCTGCCGCTGATGTTCCTAAAGAATTCATCAAAGTGACAAGGCAACAAAAGCCGCGCGTTACTGCTCCTCTGTTCCCTTGCCACTCACCGGAAAATAAGGCCCCTGCTGAGCTGCATATGATCCGTTTCAATTATTTTTTAATTTTCAACGTGTTAGTCAAACTCTGACACACAGAGAAAAAGGAAAAATTCATGCAAAGTACCCTCGAAAACTCCTGTTCGGGTAAAAAGCTCTTCTGCTATGAATACGCAATGGCTCCTGGAGCTACTGGTGAGTTAGTGTGCATTTACAGAAACTGCATTTACATACAAATACGATTTCAGCCCGGCATTTAGAGGTGGAGAGGGATCTCCTTTCTTCCCCCAGCCACGGACTGATTCTGCTTTCACTGGTTTAGACGCTTGCATTAAGACATCTGCTGACACGCATCTGTTTCATAAGAACATGGATAAGGAGCGTGGTTTGCTGCCTGCAGTGTTCCTCCCCCTTTTTTCTAATCATGCAAATAATCTTTCCTCAGGGACTAACTACTGTGTCCGTGGGCACCGGGATGCGGGTGGGATGGAGATGTGGGTGTGACGCGGATGCAGGTGGGATGGAGATGTGGGTGGGATGGAGATGTGGGTGGGATGAAGATGCAGGTGGGATGGGGATGTGGGTGGGATGGGGATACAGGCAGCAGCTGCTCCTGGGCCTCGAGGCACATCTGTGCCAGCCAGTTATGCAGAGCTAGGCTGGTGCCGTGCAAACTTCAGGTGCTTGCATTCAGCTCCAGGGCTGGCAACAGCCTCGTGCTGCTGGTGCCAGAGATGGGCAGGAGATGGGCAGCTCCTCATCCCCAGGCTGAGCCCAGTGGTGGCTTTTTCAAACAGTCACCCTGGCAATGCTCAGCTGCTGGAGCATGGAGCTACAGAAACCCAGCCCAGCCTCCAGTTTGCTCACGGTGCTGGAGGTGCTCTGCCCTGATCCTACATGGCCCCTGTGAGCCAGAGCCCCCTCTGCTCTGCCACGGTGCCCAAGTTCAGCAGACTCTGAAGGCAGGTCCCAGCTTACCAGCACATCTCCACAGTCCACAGTGCCGAGCTGCCTGTGGAACCGTCCTGTGGCGGGGAGATTGCCCTTTCTCTATCACTCTACCCTGGGTTTTCCAGATCAGACTGTGTCGGTGTGAATCCCGGTGCCGAGCTGCCTCCCAGCCATGGCTCCAGGGCCTTGCCACGCGCTGAGGGACAGCGGGTGCTCGCCATGCCCATCCCACACCACACCCTGCCTGCTCCTTCTCCCTTTCCTGGTCAGTTTCCACCAACCACTCACAGGACACACTGCTGCCCTCGTGCTCCCCACACTCTGAGCTTCTATGCAAACACTTCGCTGATGGAAAAACCTTTATTTTTAGCTTTGCTTTTTCACTGAAACACAGAGAATTCCCCTCAGACCCCTCAGTAATGAATCGCAGAGAAAGTTTCTCTCCAGTTCATCTGAACGATGCTCTGCTGAGGGGGTGGAAAATTACTGAAAAACTTTAATAGTAAGTAAGAAAAAAATCTTAAATTCATCCTTTATGGCATTTTTAATCACATTGGGCATGATTCATTTCACATGCAAATCTGGGCCCGCGCTCTCTGTGCCACTAAAGCATCTGACTTCAAACCATCGCAGCACAAAACCACTTCAGCAGATTCAGATCTTCACCAAAAAGCAGCCAGAATTTTAATTTGACTTTGAAATTGGGGGTTCCTTTCGCAAGGGGGAAATGGGTGGGTGTATCAGACCTTGACATGGTGCCTTTCCATCTCCAGCGGTGGGTCAGGACAGCTCTCCCCACTGTGGGGTTTTGTGTCCCCACAATCGCAGCAGCCCCAATGGCAGCAGCAGCTCCATCCCTCAGGGGCTCCCCAGGTGTTCTGCAGGTATCTTTCATCTCAGCATTGGGCAACTCAGCAGCTTCCTCCCTCCATTCATTTCTCAAATATGAATAAATAGGTCAGCCATCCCATCAGGTCAGTGGGAGCAGGGTTCTGTGTCAGGGAATGGGCTCCCTGAGGCAGCACTTTCTGCCTGTGCTGGCTACCAGCCCTGCCTCAAGCTGGGGCTGGGATTTAGCCATCGGTCCATCCCCAGGTCCTGGGTGCAAAGGGCTCACTGCCTGGCTGGACACAAAATCCCAGATCTCCAGGAAGCTCTGCTGTGCCTCAGGCTCCACTCCCCTGGAAGCATAGACCTTCCTTCCCCCACCCAGGGCACCGTGTCATCATCTGCACACGTGCAAACACTGAAACTTCGGCCAAAAAGGGTTTTCATCAAATGTTTTTCATTAGGAAAAAAAAAACCTCACTCTGAATCTCTCAAGGCTCCTCTGAGGGGGAAGCCAGGTGCAGCAGGGCTTTTATCAGCTCATTTTTCTTCCTTAGATTTTAGTCCAACTCGACTGCTCTTTGCTCCTGCAATGCTCCTTCCTGGCTGCGGGATAAATAAGGCACGAAGCGTTTAATTGATCAATAGGGACATAATGAAGTGGCCACCATGCCCTGACAGAGGCTCAGTCAGAGGGGACCACGGGCTGTGCACAGCCCGGTGTCGGTGAGGGACACGGCTCCAGCCTCCACTGCGGCTGGAGGCACATCAAACATTTAGTGAGGCGCTCTCAATTAGAGTAAGCTGAGGTAGAAAAGGGAAATGGTGACCTGGGTCTGAGCTGCCCCACAGCACTGATGGACAAACCTTAAAATCTTCAATTCCAGCAGCACCACAACTGCAATGATGAGGGGAAAGCCAGTCCCTTGCTGTGAAAGGTGTGGATAAAGCCAATGACAAGTTTCCTTCAGATGAAGGGAAGCGGGGACTTTTCAAACGTCAGATTTTCTGTCTTACTCCTTCTCTTACCACATTTCCCACCTCTTTTTTCTGGAAAAATACCATGAAAAGAAGGATATTTGTTCAATGTTCAGATTTGCATTGAAACCCCAAGAACAGGTGACAGGCCAGGCTGCACCCAGCTGGGAGCTCGCCTGAGGGTGAAGGTGTTTCTCTGTGTGAAGATGAAAATGGCATTTTCTACATCCGTTTTGGCTCTGAATTGGACACAGTTTCCCATAAGGAGATAAAATATTTAAAAACAAGTATATGAAAGAGAAAGTCAGCCTTTATTAAAATGACTTCATCATTTGAGACTGATGCTTTCAAGTACTCTTGTAATTCATCCTTATAGATATAAAATTATCATCTGAAGGAAGATTGTTAATAAAACTGACACTTCCCCATCAGTCAACTTAATTCACAATATCACATTTTCCAAATCCAATTATGCCTGTCTGATGACTGACGTTCGCTTCAGCGTTATTGTTCATGTGGAAAAGTGGATACAGAAGTCACATGCAAGGAGTCTTGGAAACGCTGGGACAGCTCTCTCTGGATAACTCCAACCACCCCAGCGCGAGCTCTCCAGAACCTGGCTCTGCCCAGCAGTGACAGATGAGGATTCAGAGCAACCAGCACGTGTTTCTCAACCCATTTGCAGCACTGACTTGATAATTTTCCATGCGTGATCCAATGCTATACCCCAAGCCACTGGTTTCCTACCAGCTTCTCGTGGTAATGGGATTTTTAAATTTTACGTTTGGATTTAAAATTAGGAACTTGGATTCCTGTAAAGGACTTTTTGTTCAAAACTGCAAAGTTATATCACAAAGTAACTCTGATCATTTGCTGGGGGACAGAAGGCACTTCTATGAAATTGTTGCTCCAGGAACTCCGAGAGCACAGCGACAGACTGCAGCCCGGGCATCGACCTGGAAAGGTTCAATAACCAAAAAGTTCAATAACCACCAAAAAATAGGTTATAGGTGTCTTCCAGGCCATGTTATGTGTCAAACTGCATCCACTGCAGGGCTCTGTCTGACAGTCGTGCTCCTCAGCGGGATGGGATTCTGGGAAGGACCCTGCCAGCAGTTTGGGGAGCACGGGGTTCACTCCCACACAACATCCACTTCCTGTATTTGCTGCAGATTGGGGGCAGCTCCACCTCCGGGTTCAGACCTCCAGGTTGCTCCTTCTTGTTGCCTTCTCTCCATCAACGGGAGCCCATCCATCCTGTCCTCCTTGGGGACTCCGACACAAGTGCATTCCCTTGGGAAGAGCGCGTTTGACTGAAGTCAGGCGGATGCAGCGCCACAGCAGCTATCGCATGGCAACCATTGCCAGGGAGACCGAGCTCTGCTCTGTAGCTCCGTGAGCAACTTCACTGAGGCCAGGATGGTCCCAAATCTCCCCGGTCTGTGCTTTGTGCGTCCCAAATCTCTCTGGTCTCTGCCTTTCATATGCTTTCCTCCCCATTGGTGCAAAACTCATGAAAAACAAGATAATGGACGAGCATCAGGCATCTGCAGATTCCTGGGATTGGCAGGAAAGGTGTAACCCACCTCTGCCTGCCCTCCAGCTCCAAACATCACTAATTCCCATTGGCACAGCCTGGTGTCACCTGCCATGGGAGCAGGGAGCATGTTTGGGGTCACAGCTGCTCAGCTCAGGTTTTTCTCTCAGTGTCAATGAAGACCGATTGGAAAATGACAGGGAGCATCATACAGCTCTTGGAATTATCCTGGGACTGTATTTTATCATTCTCATCCCCCTCGTGTACTCACTCCACCTGCAGCATCCCAGCAGGCCTGGGGTGATGGGTGGGAGTCTCGGTGCTGCTGGCACTTCTTGGGAACTGTGGGCAGCCACGTTCACCACAGAGCCACGGTCTGCCCTGAGCATCCAGCTGAGTTGCCTCTGGTTAAGGCAAGGGATAAAATCCTAAATTCTTGCCTCAAGGACAGCATCAGAGAGAGCTGAGTTCCCAGGAATCATGGCATGTGTCTGCCCTGTGCAAGAGGAGCCAGGGATGAGCCATTTCCTAACAGCAAACCCCATGGCCTCGCAGCTCAGCAGCTCAGGAGACCAAACAGGGCCTGGCACAGGACTCAATTTACTTGGAAATGCTGTGAGGCCCAGAACACACGAAGCAGATGGATGGTTGGAAGAGCTGAGCTCATTTGTCTTGCTGCCCTGCTAAAAATATCCACATGTGCTTCTCTCGAGGGTGGAAGAGTTCCCTTCCTGCACAGCGGTTCTGAAATAAACCCTCTGCAGCTGGGTCTGGCCGTGCACAGTGTCCTGCACCCAGGGTCCTGTGGGCAGCTCCAGCTCGTGCCACCCACTTCCTGAAGGAAGCAGGCAAAGCTGGCGATGCTGTGGTGTGCAGCAGCTCCATGCCTGGCATTCTGCAGTTGCCATGGAAACCAGAGATGCTGACAGCACTGCCAGGCCTGGGGTCAGCGTGGAGCCTGTCCCGATGGAGGTCTGGGAAGGCCAGAGGGCACAGGGCTGCAGGAGGGACAGACTGTCCTTGAGGCTGAGGGGGGCTGAAAGACCTTTCCAGTGGGTGTTTTCAGGGCACATGTGACGAGGACAAAGACCCTGGGGTGTTTCCTGGCCACTGGCTACCAGTGCAGCCAGCGCTGGGATGAACGCTCCCGTGAAGCCTGGAAAAGCAGCTGAGGGAATCCATTAAATACCATCTTCCCTGGGATTTCAGCTGTCCTTTTCTGAAACCACATTATCCTCTTCTTTTTATCCCTCCTTGAGAAAATATCGGGATCAATTAATTTCAGTAGCACAGGCATCAAGATCCCTTTAGTGCACTTTTGCAGCAACAAGCCTTGGGGACCACTTACTCAGATTATTGAAAGAACTTGCTCTAGGCAAATATTAGGACCCAGACACCCAGCTGATTAGGAATAGGAGAGCTTAAAAAAAAAAAAAAATTCCCTTTTCATCCAGATGCTGCATTCAGGACTTGAAGTGACAGCTCGCCTGCTGACGGGAAGGTTTGGTTCTGCTGATGTCAGAGGGGAGCAGGCACAGCAGCACACACTGTTTATGCTTGTGTGATGTTTAACTGACAGAATCAATCTTTGCTGCTCAGCGCTTCCATGGTACATATCAGTTTCCTATTTGGTCCTTGGAGAAATCCCAAGTAGCATCAGCGAGCTGCCTTAAAACACCATTAGATTGAAATAAAAGGCAGAAGAACCCCAGTCCTTCACGGATTTACAAAGCTATAAGCAATGAACAAGTGATGCCCCATTTTCCAAAGCCCCTCGCGCCGGCTCCGAGTCAGAAACCAGCCACTGATAACTCATACAGCACGGATGTGACAAACAGGAGGGAAGCAGCCATCTATCACGGCAGCTCCCGAAGCCTCCCAATAAAACAAAGTGCCAAATGGAATTCTAAACCACCGCTGGTGCTTTCATGCCGCTGGGAAGCCACAGCATAAATAACAAGGCTGAAGGGCTCCGATCCGGGTCCATGCAGACCATTCTGTGCTGCTGCAGAGAGGAGCTGCTCGAGCCTTCAGGGATCCTCCACAGCAAAGCTCCGTCTGTTGCTGGAAGGATGCTCAAGTTTGAGCAGGGACCGTTTCAGCTTTTCAGAAGAGCCTGAGTACCACTGAATCACCACAATCTTGTTTTTTCTCCTCTCCTTTGGCTTTTATTCATATGTTACCGTTCCCTTCGCTATTAAGGCTAAAGCGGGGATCGATGAGGCCCATATGCTCCCAGCGCCGTTGCAGGCGCCCAGGACTAATTCCGATCTTGAGCCTGTCTTCGGGCCATCTGTTCGCAGCATCACACACGAAAACGTGTCATTATGGCCGGGAATTTGCATAACCACTGTGGAGGAATTGTGTCCAACTCCATTCACGCCAGCCACAATGGGTTTTCTCACACTGCAGGAAGAGGCTGGAAAAATGAGAATCCAACGAGCATCACATCCATGTTTCCTAGGAGGGGCCCAGCCAAAGAGCAGATCGAGGATCCCTCAAAGGGACCCATTTGAGCTGCTTGGGCATCAGCAATGCCATCGTCCTCCACCTGTTCACCCCCTCATCCCACTTCCAGTTGTGATCTGACATGCAGCAGCAAAGCTGTGCTGCAGGGGAGGGTGCTGGTGCCTCCAGCCTGCCTGCACACCACCTTCTCCACGAGGTTAACTCATTAATTCTCCCAACTATGATATCAAAGGCTTAAATAACAGCTCACGCTCTAGAAGGCTTGGAGCCACACAGTGCTCGCTGCAGCCCTGGGCCCTCTCCCTCCATTTCAGCTGGAGAAGAAGCAATGCCTGCAAGAGAGAGCAGGGCCTGACATCCTCCACCAGACCTGAGATCTCCTTGCTGGGCAGAAACCCTGGCTGGGGAGCCTTCCTCTGACAGCCCATTTTCAGTTTCTTATATATTTGGGCAACATCGGCGTAGTGCTGTGCCAGGACCTTCCCTGCTGCTGGAGCGGGCACGGGAAGGGAGCAGGCAGGCTCCAGCCCCAGCCCCACTCATCCTCCCCTTGGCAAGCGGGGAGCCAGCCTGGAAAGCCTCACCCGCTGCCTTCATCAGCGCCAGGAGCACAATAGTCCTTTAACGATAATTACAGGCTTGCGGCAGCTCTGCTGGTGCACGGGGCTGGGGCTCTCTGCTATCGAGAGGTGCTGTTTAAGTACTCCAAAGAATGGCACTTAGCAGATGTCTTGGGGTAAATGGTAGGTTAAGCGACACCGAGAGCACTGGTGGAACGAGTGCTAATTTACACTCACATGATTCAATTTGCATGGTTAATTCTATTTAAAGCAAACATCCAGCACCCGCTGACGCTCCGGAAGGACCATGGTTCTCATTTTGTCTTCTCTGGAATGCTTCGGGGAACAAAATGGTTGATCCAGCCAACATGGATGCGCCATGGAAGAAGTTTCCTGAAGGCGTTTCCCTTGAAGAGCATTGCCTGTCTCTGCTAACGTCACCACGAAGGCGCTGCCTGCTGCAGAACATGCACAGCCACAACCTGATGAGACTCAACCAGTGTCCTTCAGCTGTGGCAATCGATGAGATCCAACCTGTTGCCCACACCAAATGTTCCCCTCAGGATATGCAACTGCCCTCCAGCGTGGGCAAAAAGCCAGGCAGCAGTGCCGGGGAGAGATGCCTGTAGGAAGAAGAAGTCTAGAGCATTTTAGCAATAATTTAATAACATGGGTCATGTTATATGTCGAATTGGAGTATCTGTTATGTGTTCCTAATTAAAATTATTGAAAATTTACCATAGTACCATGACTCTTTGCCATCTGGATTCCTGCCTTGCCCCACTTGGGCTTTTCTTCGAGGCTTTTCCCCTTCAGTCTGACACTGGGAGAATGGAAAACACTGATTCTGGTTGGTTCTTGGCAATCAATATTGCTTCTTAACTGAACAATAACAGTTCTTCATCACAACACTTCGAGTTCTGCAGAGAACAGAAGGCCTGTAAACGCCCTGGATGAGCAGAAAAGCATAAATTACCTCGGAGATAATAAGCCAAACACAAACAGTATTTACGGCTGGTTAGAGCGGCGGTGCTGAGCGTGCAGGGGAGCACACAGCATTGGGAACGGAAGGCTTTCGCACGTTATTTCTTTTCAACTTCAGAAATGTGAAAGCAAAACATCAAAAGAGGTTTCCCAGCACTGTCCTACAGAACATCCATATCAGCACATGCTGTGGTTTTCCCTTCTTCTCACAAGGCAGAGGAAAAGCTCTGCTGCACGCCGACAGCCGAGCCCAAGCGTGATGGGGGAATCACAGGCGGTGAGCGCTCAAAAGCAACGATCAGAGGAAATATTTCACACACAGGCAACGGGGATGAAATCTGTCCAGCCGAGAACAAATTTGTAAACTTCCAAGCTGGCACCTGGACTATTTGTGGGCAGCAAAAGGAACCAAAGGCAACAACTGAATCGCTCGCTGCAGAGCAGCTTGCGTGGCTTGAGTAGCTCCCCAGTATCACCAAGGCTCCTGCAAATTGCTAGGTAACTACGCTGAACAGAGCCAAAAATAATCCCTCCCGTGACTTGCTCTGACAGTGTTGGAAAGAGAGGAAAAACAGTGTTTCAGCACAGAACAGTGTGATACTGGCTCTGCAGGGCAGCATCAAAGTGGAGCCATACATGGCACACACGGGATGTGCTGGCAACGGAGCCAGGGTGTCCAGGTGACCCCAGGGGTCCAGACTCCTTCAGCATGGGACAAGGGAAAGGGCAACACATTGGCATTTCAGACAATGGCAAAACAAAGGCAAAAAAGGGATTTTCTAGGTGCTTCCCAGGAGAAGAGTCAAGTGATGCTGGGCCCAACCCTCATCTTCTGACCACCAGTGACTCATGGGAAGTCCTTCTGAAATACCATGCGCACCACGGCTGTAAATAATGCCCGGCCAGCTCTCAGGTACTGCTTGAAAAATGTCTTGTTATTGCCACGGAAGTTTAGGAAATTTCCTGATTAAATCAAAAAGGCGCCATAAATTGACAAAGTTAGAATACTCTGGGATGAAAAAAGAAGCAATTTTGTCCCCTGTCAGCAGAATGGAAATGAACGGGCTGAATGAATTAGTGCACGATAAACTTTTTAAAAGGCAAGTTACAATTTAAAGCAGCGGCGAGAGCTGGGGAATGATTTAAGAGTTATAAAAAAACCCAAGCACCGCTCTATCGCTGTTCGATCCCAGCCTGCACAGCGCCCAGAGCAGCTGTGACACCTTCTGGGACAACACGTCTCTGTTGGGCAGTGCTAAGAGGGTTACATGGCAATGCTTCTGGCTGACTGTGGCACGGGGCCTCAAAGATGATGCTACTCAGGGTGCATGTGGGGAAATCAGTCCTGCAGCCCCAAACTTGCTTTGCTTCTGGCAGAGGTTTTGGCAGACCAGGAATTAACGTTGATACAGAAGATGGCACCTGGAGGTGAGGAAGAGCACCCACCTTGCCTTGCCCTGTGAGGGCAGGGCAGGCTCAGCTGGGGACATCCCTGCCTGGCCCCACAGCCCCACGGTCTCACCATAATTACTTTGTGCAGCTGCCGAGCGCTTTATCGGCACCGTGAGATTTCCCCGGCGCCTCTCTGCTGCGCGTAATGAGATTAGCCACGGCCCCCCGACAAGGGAGGAATAATAATTGCCTTTGTTTTGTCTTCTGTAAGCCACAATGACTCTGCTGATCCGAGCGATTAATTCTGCTCCGCCGCGATAAACGGGTCGATGGCCATGGCACCCAGGCCCCCCATCCTTTCCTTCTCCTCCTGTCGAGGCAGGAATGCTGCGTGCTGGCGGGAGCGCTTCCCAGCACCCATCCTTGGGCTGCTCTGGCAGCGAAGCTCCGCGAGGATTAATCCAGCCTTGGGTACGATGCTATTTTGGGGAGCTGGCACAGAGCTGCATATTGCCTGTCTAGCGCCTGGTCCAGCCTGGTACCACAGAGCCTCTCATGGAGGCTGGGAAGCTTCAAGGCTGAGGATGCTCAGGAGGATCCACACCCTCCCCAGGGAGAGAGGGAATGTGCCCCACTGCCCAGCTTCTGCATTTCTGCTGGAGAAAGGCACCGTGTCTTCTATGGCAACGCTGCCCAAAGAGCTCAGCACCACCTCTGTTGGAATGGCATGAGCTTTAAGGTCCCTTCCAACCCAATTTTTTGAGTCTATGAAGAGCTGCCCAACTCGGCTCTGTTCCTCCTGACTCAGCCTGAGGCCTGTGGGTCTACAAAAATCAGGGCCGTATTCCCGTGTGATGCACTGCCAGGGTCTGGGCTTCACCCTGGCAAAGCCCCACTGAACTGCAGCCCCCAGCCCTCTCTGGGGAGCCTGGGAGCTGCTCCCGGGATGCTGGTGGGGCAGGTGAGCTCTGCCTCCAGCCGCACCACCGAACACGAGTGCTGGCATGAGTCAGTAATTGCAGAGCTCATTTTTAGAGAGCGCTGCAAATGTGCCTATTAACATCCGCTCCCATCTCCTCTGAGTGATTTACCTGGTTCATTTTATTCAGTGAATTAAACACAAAAATAACGGTGGTCTACAGCGATCCCGTTATCGACCCGCTGGAAATGGGCAGCATCCATCACTCCCCCGCACAGCGGAGGTGTCTGCCCTCGGAGAAACGCGGGCAAGGCCGCGGCTGCAGAGGGGCTGCTCGGCTCCACGGGTGCCCATCCGCCTCCCCAGCAGCCAGGCGTCAGCCCCGAGTGACTGTTTGAAGAATGAGACATTTTATTGTCCAATTCTTGACATCTCTCACAGCATGCCTGAGACATTAATGTTCTTCTAAATCATTGCTGAGTATAATATTTTGCCACTGATACTACACATAATCTTCACGTTTGATATTCCCCTGTTATCTAATGGCACTTCGCAGAATTACAGTGACACTAATGCTCACCACCCTTACTGAAGAGAAAAATCAAATTAAAGATGAGGTATCATCGACTTTGTTGGGGGCTCTGAGGTGGCAGGGAGTCAATTGAGCTTTCCAAAAAAATCCAAGAAGGTAGAGATGTTTTTGTTAGTTTTTTTTATCCCCTTCCTCATACTTACTGTAGTTTGTTTCTGTGGGGTTTTTTTATCCCTTGCTGGCTTTCCCATGGTTGATTTGCTCCGGTAGAAGTGCGACATGAACAAAACACCACAGCTTTTTGCAGGCAAAATAGGGGAAATTTCCCAAACAGGTGAAGACAGAGATGGCAAGGATGGTCCACCAGCACTATCCACACAATTTAGAATGGAAAAATCCCAGCAGGCATCATGGGTCTTGTTCCACAGAGACCCCAAAATCTGCCCCACTGGGTTTGTACCTGCAGTATCAAGGGCATCTCTGCACTTTATCCATTTAAACCAAGCCCATCCATCCTGCACTTCCATAGGGGCTGATTTTACGAAGCTGGAGACGTGCTGGCATCCCTAAGCCCTGCAAGTGGAGGCTGTTGCCACCATTTATAGAGCCTGGAAACCTCTCCTCCATGCACCATTACTTTGTTGAGAGTGTTCTCAAGAAACTCATAGCAAAACGCAATGAGAAAGAATAACTTCATTATCTGGCTTCGCACCCCTTGACAGCCAAACTTTCCTCTTATTACAGACAGAAAACACTTTTTCCCCATGAATGGCCCGAGGCTCTACAAATTTGATTAAACACGGAACGCCTGCTGAAGGATTCATGCTTGTCGAGAGCTGTTGCATTGTCTCATTCAGCTGAGAGCCAGCACCAAGCACGTGCTCCACTGGAGCAGGCATGGGATGGGCAGAGGTACAGCTGGAGCCATGTGCCAGTGCCCAGGCACAGCTGGAGCCCCAGCAAGGACAAACAGCTTCACACTGCGCAACCAGAGCCTGCACTCCCCACTGAAAGAGCCGCACAGCCTTGGAAAATGGTGCAATCCCCCTCCATCCTCCCACCTGTGTCCATGCTTCCTGGACTCTCGACACCGTAGCACATCCTGCTTCTCCCTCAGTGCACCTGGAGAGGAGGTGGAATGCTTGCTGGTGCCTCCCATTCTATCTGCAGCAGAAAGGGGCACCCTGAATCTGTTGGTGTCAGTGATAACACCTCCAGTACCCAGCCTGTGGTTTCTTTCTTCCTGCTTCCCTCCCTCCCACAGCACCCACAACAAGGCTGATCCCTCATTACATGGAGAGCAGCTTTATCGCTGCTGATTGCATTAACCTAATAACACCTGCACAAAGCAATCACAAAAGAGACTGGAAGGTTTTGTGTTTGTTTGGGTTTTTAAACAAAGACCCTGTCCATGAAGTATTGATTAAATTAGAGGGTTAGATTAAGCAGTGATTGAATCAAGTGCCAGGGCTTGCAAGAGAGTCTATATGCAGAACGCTGATGCTGAAAGGCACAAGGGAAGGGTTTGGAAGCCCAGTGCAGATGAGAGGAGCACACAGAGGAGCACAGGATGCTCTTCAGAGGGAGCAGGACAGGCAGGAGCAGCACAGCCGAGGCAGAGGACACATCCTGCACTTTGCTACTGGTTTCCTCCTTACAGCTATTTCCGTACACAATTCAATCACCCCACACTTGCATTTGCAAGCTTCATCCCCCTAGGAAAAAGGAACCCTGTAGGCTTTCCTTGATTTCAACAGCTGGCAAGGATTAGGGCTGAGGCATGTTTCTGCAGGGGATGCTCACCAGCTCTCCATGGCACCCGGCCCCTAGCCGGGCACGACTGTGACACGCGGCACCTGTGGCTCACGAACTCTGTAATTGTCACAGTGCAGGAGCTCCTGTGCACCTTCCACGAGTGCCATTAGAAGCTGCTAAAGTGCTTTGTCAGCCGCGACCCTGAGAAATTGCTGCTTCTGTTTTTATCTGTCCTTGAGAAAACTCTGATCCCGCTTCAGAGATGGAAGTTGCATCATCTGGGTGGTGCAGTGAACTGTTCCTTGTGGTTATCAGCTTCTCCATTTCTCAGGCAGGGTCAGCCCTACTTCGATAAGATTGTCACCAGAAGACAAAAAAAAGAGCGTCTTTTCAGCTGATACAAGTTGACAGATCCCAATTGAAGTCAATGGATTGATTTTACTTTCCATTATCCACGCATCTCACTGGAAACCGTAGCATCCAGACTGAGAAATTGTGTAAGAATTTATCATTTCTGATAAAGGGAAAAATCAAGGGAGGTTTTGAACTTCATGATGAAATTAATATTGACACCTCTGTGCTTTACAGAAGGCTGCAAAGGCAGCAGCACAGGCTCTCCTGCACTTCCCACCCCGCCCAAGGCTCTCGCTCAGCTCTCCTGCGATAGCGCTCCTGGAAAGGGAGGATTTAGAAAATCCTTTGGGCTAACCAGCAGCTTTGCCATTAATCCCAAGAGACCCGGGAAAACATGTAATGTAACATTAGCACTTGTAATTCTGCAAAAACAAGCGCTGACCTGACCTTGGCTGGAAGGACAGGGCTGTCCCCACCCATGGCACTGCCTGGGAAGGTGCAGCTCCAGCCTGGGCCACCTTCTCCTCCTCCAGCCGGAGAGCCTGGTGTCCAGACAGAGCCCCAGGCTGCCCATGGAGCTGCTTCACAGCTGGGGTTACCCCCCTGCATCATCCAGGCAGATCTGCCCACCCATCTCAGGGAATCCCAGCAGCCTGATCCGCAGGCCCCTCACAGCCCAAAAGGGGCAGGTAGGTGGGGACATACCCACATCTGCCCAGGTAAATCAGGGCAGCCTGGCAATGGGAAACAACTGCTTCCTAAGGGAGAGGAGCAGTGAGCGAGCTCAGGGCTGGTCAGGTCTGGATGCTGCTGCTGGAGAGTAAATGTATCTGACAGGCAGCAGGCGGTGCCAGCTAAGGCTGGAGCACCCGGGATTCCCCATCCAGCAAATTAAAGTCAGCAATAGGCCAGAGGCTGACACGGCAGTGCCTGGGGCCATCGCTGCCCCGCAGGCGACGGGGGTGAGTGAGCCCTCTCTGTGCCACGCTCCCAGTGACAGGAGCTGCCGAGCCCCACGGAGCTGCTCATCCCCACAGCAGCACCCGGAGCTGGGTCCTGTAGGTGGGTGCCTGGGCACAAGGGCACAGCACTCTGACCCCGTGGTGATCTGTGCCTCACTCCTGCCCACCATGCACAGAAATTTTCTGGATTTCTTCCAGAAAGACACAAGAAGGTGATTCGCCCCAAACCGGGCCAAAGGACACTTCTGAGACAGGGTCAAAGAAGCAGGTATTTGCTTTATTCAGCGCGCTGGGTGTGTGGGGATCGCTCCTCCGAACACACACACCAGGCACTTCTCACAACACAATATTAAGGGTACAAGTCATGAATATGCATCACATTCTTTCGGACAAGCATGGTTATACAAATTATTTCTGGGAAAACATTAATATCATCAGCATGCATGCCATGCATGCCCTGTGTAAGCAGGTGGTCGTGTTGAGGTAGATTCCTGGAAGCGATTTCAGGCTGGTCATTGTCCCCTTTATCTTGACAAGATCAAGGCGACTTTGGCGTCTCAGGTTTTTGTAATCAACATTTACTGTCTCTCACTAGCTAACTGTGCTTATATGAGTTAACTATTGATTACCCCCTTTTCAAAGGGAGAGACCGGGATTCTCCAAAGCCAGGTATTTCCCACAGCCCCTCTCGCTGTTGCTAAGGCCCAGGAGCACCTGCCAAGTGCGGTGGCACCGTTCCTGCAGCACCACTGAGTGAAGAAACATCTAACGAAGATCTGGGGAACGTGCAGAGCTCCAGTGCCACCTCCAGCCATCGAGGCCCACATCTGTCATTAGGAAGCTGCTTTCCTTGCCAGTGCAGTAACTGAAGTTGCCTGGAGCAAAGAATCTGCTCCCTGTGCTGGTGAGGATGGCAGGTGAAATATTCAGAGACAAGGAGCCAAGAGCATCCTTCAGAAATGGTCCTCTTGGGCCAGGCTGGAGACAGCTGGTGACATGGAAAAACCTGTGTTACATCCCTCTTTCTGTGGCTCATTAAAGGGCCTCTTCCAGCCTGGCACTGACACCAGCACTGCATTCCCATTTTAACACAGATGCCAGTTTGTAATCTTGCTGCCTGGCCTGGAACCACGCTCCTCTTCTCCGTGATTTGAAAGGAGAATAGTGTTTTATACCAACTTCCCATTTTTGTTCCAAGGGTATTAAGAAATGAAACATTAATGGAATGTAGAAAATGAGCAGAGCGTTCAGCTACTATTTACCAAATTGTTCCTGTTCATCCCTGGGAAAGGAGGGAAAAATAGGAGCAAGAATAAAACTGTGCCTAGAAACATCCCATTTCTCCAATGCATGCATGGCTGACAGCCACTAAGCACAAATGAATAAATATTTTATGTGCTTTAATTTCCTCATCTACGAGCTGATGTTCTGAGCCTTTCTTTGCTTTATTTTGCTACTTCATAAATGTTAAAAACGTTTATCCTCTTATTCTTTCCAACAAAAGTAAGACTTTTTCCCGTCTCTGCTCCTGTTCCAGTAGCTTTCATCTCTTTATTAGCATAGCAAAATAGCACATCACCTGCAGGTTTCTCCCTCCAGTAATTTCTCCTTTCTATTTTTTCCCTCCTTCCTTCCTTCGGTAGCCTTATCATCACCTGCTCTCCCATCTTTATTATTCAGGAACCACGGTGGTTGCAGGTTTTTTTTTGTCCCAGCTGCTCATTGAACCCTGCAGTCTATTGAGATGCAACTTGGATTTTTCTTGTGTTTATTTCATTTCCCTTTTTATTATTATTATCTCCTCTTCCTTACTCTGCCGTCCCACATTGTTCCCCTCCCTGTTCCCCAGCTCCCTGCGTGCAGTAGCCAGGGATGCTGGGATGTCTCAAGGCTGCCATCCTCCTTGCCTTGGTATTTTCCATCTTGCATTTCTCCTTCTTTCAAGAAAACCCTCAGTTTCTGGAAAATTCCCACTTCCACATTCCTTGGGAGACCGAAGCTGCCACCCTCACCAGTGTCTGGACCAAATCCTGCTCTCCTGGAAGGGAGCTGCCATCCAGGGCATTCCACCCATCCTTCTGGAAAGACTTTGAGCTGCCCCGGAAGCCTCAAAGAGCTGCCAGGCAGCTCTGTGATGATGCAGTGCTGAAGCAAAAAAACACCCTGCAATTAAAAGCTTAATCCCTCTGAAATGGAGCAGCCTCAGGAGAAGGGGCAGGCAGGTGAGAATGGATGTCACGGCCCAGGAAAGCGATAATGGAGAACAGAGAAAGGTGAGCAAGAACAAAGATTAATCACAGGCAGAGTTCAATAGGAAGGTTTTAAGGTGAGGTAAGATAAGTGGAAGTGTCTCCTGAAATGGATAATTGTCAAGAATTTGGAGAATTACCAGTGCTGGCTGTGTGCTGGAGCGCCAGGGCTGCATTAGCCTTTCCTGGTGATTTGCTAAATTTATTCTTCTGTGATTCCTAACAAAATTCAAAGCTCATCAGCACCCGGTGGGTTATTTCCATTTATCTGCTTTAGAAGTGGTTTTAAAACACCTCAGATACTTTTAATTAGCTTTAAATTCCTCTGTTCTTTCCCTCAACCTGTGATTACTGTTTAACCCAACTGTATCTATTGTCTTCCCTCCCTCCTCGGGGCAAAGAAATTCCTGTTTCCTTCAAACCAGCTACTGCTGCTGAAAGCCCTGCAGTGGCGAGTTTGGTTCTGGGAAGAGCCTTTGCTTTGTCTGTCACGACCAAAGCGGAGCTCACGATGTGAGATATCCTCGGCTCCTCCCCGAAGCGGAGCCTCTTCCCCCACAGCAGCCGAGGAGGCTATTTCGGGAGACCCTTCCCCGCTTTCCGGGCGGCTGAAGCTCTCATCACGATGAGCAGCAGCATTTTGGCAGCGCTCAGAGCTGCGTGCCTCGAGTTAACCCGACGCACTGCAGTCTGCAGAGGTGTCACCCGAGGCTGCTCGTGCAGCCGGAGCAGTGCCCGATGTGCCGGGCTGCTCCCGCCCACCGAG
Source organism: Dasyornis broadbenti (assembly GCA_013397935.1). Classification (NCBI taxonomy): domain Eukaryota; kingdom Metazoa; phylum Chordata; class Aves; order Passeriformes; family Dasyornithidae; genus Dasyornis; species Dasyornis broadbenti. The sequence continues at coordinate 60,827 of VZRN01002233.1, forward strand.
CCCCGCCGGGACCCTCAGCCCTTCCCACCACCTCAGGCTCCAGCCTGCTGGTTCGCATGGATGACTCATTGGAAGTGAACCCACTCATTCTGACAGGAATTTCAGGTCCCTCTGAGACCTCAACCTCGATCCCCAGCCCTAAAGTGCGTAGTTTCTGGCACGCTGCAGAGGCACGGGAACTCACGGCACATCCCTGGGGATGCTCAGCAGCCCACCTGCCTCCCCACACACACCGACTCCTATCCGTGCCCGGCATGCGTGCCTGAGCTGGAAAACCACCCCGGTCTGCAACGGGATTGAGATCAAAGCTGCCCAGCGGTGCCGATTACTGACTGTTTTTAATTCCAGGAGTGGTGTGTGCCTGTGTGCCAACCTGCGAGCTCTGTCAGTTTGCAGGGAAGTCAAATCCGATTAGTACAGAAAATATGCAGGGAGGGTAACATGGTGTGAACTGACATAACACGTGTTGGTTAAGGTGCTATCCTGGGCTTGTCTGTTTTCTGGATGTTATAAATCCCACAGCAGCAAAGAGAGACACACATCCGAGGGTGATTATTCGCCATAAGCCCTTCAGCTTGAAACAAATTTACCAGGAGAGTCTTAGATAGGAAGTTTCCCTACTAACGAATGTGGCTTTTCGCAGGTGGGGTTTGCATCCTCTCCCTCCTGAGCGAGCGGTGAAAACTGTGCCAGCTCCACTGAGGATCACAGAGGGAGGCCTCCTATACCCCCACACCGGGATCCTGTCCCTCTCCATCCTCAGGGACCTGCAGTGGCACTGGGTGGTGGTACCCACAGTGCCAGACAGGGAGCAGGGCATGGCCACACAGGGGTGGGATAGACGGAGGTGGGGGCAGAGGGTTCATCCCGGTGTTTAAAAGCCGTGGAAGAGAGACAGGGAAAAGGCACGGAGCCAGCAGCAGCTGCCAGGAGACCCAGCACGGAGCCTCAGCAGGCTACGCGGAGATCTGCCTACGGAGGCACCTCGGAGCCCTGCGGCCCCACCACTCACCGAGCCAGGCCAATTAATGATCCCAATCAATAATCCTGACCCAGAAATTTCAGACAGGAGCTACAATCAGAGCAAGGTCTCCCCAGAGGCAGCCTCGCAGGCAGGATCTCACAGCGTGAGAGGGGCGAGCCTCACTCTCAGCCAATTTTCCTACGACCTTCCCTGGACCGTGGGCTGCAGGATCAGCAGTTTAAAGAGCTCTCCCAGCTCCTCTGGGGTAAACCACATCATTGACATGTTTGATAATCACCGGTAATTGCCCCTGCATTGCACTGGGCAGCTGGAGGTGGCACACGCACGCTGAGCCTCCCTGAAGTGGAAAGCACACCCAGTTCTCCGGGATACGCTTTCAAATACTGACGGTAACTGGAGGAGACGAGCGATGCTGGGCTCAGCACAGCGGGGAGCAGCACCCTCCCCCTCCGAAGGGCCTCGGGTGCTGCTGTCAAAGCATTAAGAGCGACAACAGCGCAATTTGCGACCCCAGAACAAATGATACCTGCTAATGCAGAGGCATCTCACTTCCCCTCTGAGTAATTACCTTCCTGATGCTCGGAAAAGGCTGCGGATGACAAGTTTATCCGGGAGGGCAAACAGCCCGTCTCTTCCTCCGCGTACAGCCTGGTTCCCAGCGTGCTGACAGAGCACGGTCACAGCCCAGGACATCTCCAAAGCTCGCCAGAGACAAAGCCCAGCTCTCCCCTGGGGGAGTTTAATGCCTGAGGGCCGATCACCAAGAAATCCTGGTGCCATCAGGATTGTTTCACTACACCCCCAGATTCTGATGGGAAGTCAGGTGGAGTCACTGAACCTGGGATGAACCAAGTGGGGAGAGCAGGCACAACAGGGGATGGCAGATGCACCTTGTGTTGGAGGGTTTAAGGGTGAATACAATATAATCCATCTTTCAGCGTGGAAAAGTAGTGGCAAAACCTTAAAAAAGAGAGGTCTGTAAAATAAAAGATCAGCTAAGGAAGCTGCTGCAGGGAGAGGGAAGGGGGCAGGTGGCTGAGGCCAGGGTGAGGGTGGGGGAAGAGCTGTGCTGTGGTTTTGAGAGACCTCCTCAGCAGCTGCGTGAGGGCATTTCTGTCCACCGATCTGTGATTTGCTTTGAAAATTTAAAATCTTTTCAACATGAGAGAAGCACTCCTTCCTTAGAGAAGGCTTTTATTGACCCGGCAGATCCAAAGCAGAGCGCCTTATAATGTCAGAAGTAGTTTCATCCTCACGGTCAGTCCCTCGGCAGGGCTGTGGCTCTGCCCGTGTCCCGCTCTCACTCCTGGGACCTGCTGCATTCCCAGAGATGCTCCACAGCCCAGACGTGTGAGGGACTAGGACTGCTCTGCGAGGAGCAGTAAGGAGAGAAGGGGTTAAGTGTCTCCTTCGCCATGACCACACCTGGGAGGAATTTGTTCCTTCTGAAAGGTTGAGGACAGAGAGGGAGATCTTCAAAGTTTCTCCACAAGCCACTGAAGCTGAATTTTAATGGGGAAGAAAACAAAAATATGAAAGTGAACAGAACAAACAAGAATAAATTATTTATGAGGATGAAAGTGAAGAAAGGGAAGTTAAGCGAAACAAAGGGAACCACGCATTTCCCACAGCTGAGGTAGCATGATCAAAGCTCTCGCGAAACCAAAGCCGATCGCTCGCACCCGCCGCGGTGATAACACCGAGGCTTTGATAGCGCGCTGTGAGCGGCACAGCTCAGCCAGGCATCCCAGCCCAGCACCGTGTGCTCCCTTGGAGCTTGGAGTGCTCCTCTGCCGCATGTACCCACCCAGGGGACACATGGCACCTCTGGGGAACGGATCTGGAGCAGAGGAAGGGACCTTAAAGCTCATCTGGTTCCAACCCCTCTGCTAAGTGCAGGGACACCTTCCACCGCAGGCCAGGTTGCTCCAAGTCCAGTCCAGCCTGACTCTGGAGAGGGTTGTGCACTTCACTGCTCAAATAATCTCCCTCTTTCGGGTAAATGAAAGACAAACTATGGTGCACCCAGGCAAACATCTTCTCCTTAAATATTTCAGAGCTGTTAACCTCTCTCCACACTCATCGTCATCTACCAGGTAATTGAAATGGCTTTGCCTAAGCAGAATTTTTCGGAGATCAATTATTTACTTCCAGCAGAAGGATCTGGTTTCAGGCTTGTTTACGATGCAGCTGTTGCTACCGCTGGTTCCTCAGTCTTGTTTATCCCTAAGCAGATAAAAGCTGGCTGATTGGAGATAAAGTTCTTGATTTTCCCAAAGTGCCTGATGGATCTTGTTGGCCACACTTGGAAATTGGGATGCAATGCCTTCATTACACTGTTGTCTTCCCTCAATTGCTGTTCTGCAAATAAGCAACAGGACGGTGGAATAAACGAGCGGTGGAAGAGCTGGTGTGGAGACTGGAAAATCCACTTTGTTGTCTCATCCCGAAGAGCAGCAGCCATGGATGCATGAGGACACGCTCCTCTTCCCTGGGCAAGCCCAGTGTCCCAGACTGGGAATCTCCCTGCCCTGGAGCTGCCTCCACTTTTGCTGCCCCAAAGGCAAATGGGGAAAGTGGAGAGTCTGCCCGGGAGGGAGGGTGAAGCGCGAACAGATCTTCGGTTCTTTCCATGAATAATGTAATTACCAAGCAAGGCCAGCATGGGGAGGGTGAATGTGCATTGACACCAGGAAACGGCGCAGGGTTTGAGGAATGGGGCTAGAGGCGCGGGAGAGGCGGTGGCTGCTGGGTTTGCTGTGCTGCAAACAAGCCGTATTTGACCATATAAATGGTCTTATTCAAAGCGGAGAATTAAGGTAATAACAGTTCTCCAGGAAGGAAAAGGAATTCAATTTCAAAGCCAAATTAAACAAAGCTTCCAATTAGAGCAGATAATGTTTGCAGTGAGCTGAATGGCCTTTCTTCCAGCTCAGCCTGAGTTTAATTTTTCTAATCGGCTCTATTTTGCACCTCGGTTACTTCAAGATGGCCAATTTCTTAGGAATTGGCAGATATCGACTGAGGATGCTGGGCTTAGAATTGGGTTTCTTCTTCTCCAGCACCGAAGTCTTTGATCGTTCACACACCGCTGGCATCCAGCTGGGCTTCCAACAATAAACCCAGGCTGGGATCCCAACACCAGACCTTGGATGGGATCCCAACGCCGGCACCCAGCTGGGCTTCCAACACCAGCCCCTGGCTGGGCTTCCAACACCATCCTCCAGCTGAGATCCCAATGCCAGCATGACCCTGACCCCTGTGGCACAGCTTTGATCCCTGTGACAGCCCTGATCCCTGTGGCACAGCCGTGGTTCCTGTGACAGCCCTGGTCCCTGTGACAGCCCTGATCCCTGTGGCACAGCCCTGGTCCCTGTGGCACAGCTCTGGTCCCTGTGACAGCCCCAACCCCTCTGACAGCCCCGGTCCCTGTGACAGCCCCAATCCCTGTGGCACAACACAGCAGCTCTTTGCCCATTGTCAGGAAAACTAATCCACAAACGCCAGAGGTTTATATCCAAAAAGGAGACAGAGGAGTCCTGTAACTTTATTCATGAATAAAGGGAGAGGTCATGGGCATTTCCCATGGGGTCTCTCAAATTGATAGAGGATGCAGCCTCTGTCATCCTGATTTCCCAATCACAAATTCCCTCTCTCTTTCCCCATTGGCTGAGGTACTCGAGAGGTACAGACTTCCTGGAAAGTCTGATGCAGACCCTCGGAATATACATCCCCCTAATGCAGACCCCCTTAAACACATCCGCCCTTTCTTCTTTTTCTGAAGTCCCTGTTCTTGTGACGCAGTCTTGGGTAAGTCAATCACGAAAATTCCTATGGAAATCTTCTTATTGTTTCTCTCAGTATCAGTCTTATCTTACCACCAGACCCACAGTTTGTTTGTAAAGACCCTCCCTTCTCATTCCTTTCACCCATGGCAGTTTTTTCCATGCTGCCATGGGTCCCAGGGCTGCAGCTGGCAGCTGCCCGTGCTTCGTCAGTCCACACGTACAAGGCCCAGATTTGTGTTATTACAAGTGACCCAAAGAGCTTATTGGGTTCATGTAGATGAAAATATTGATTTTGTGCTTTCAGGAAAAAGCCCAATTAAGAAGATCTAATGGAAACACGACCCTTTATCCCCTCTTTGTCTTATCTATCAGGAGCCAATATTCCACTGTTTCAATGAAGGAGAAAATCTGATCATTTTTCCTCTATTTCCCTCTTGCTGCTTGCGGCAAGAAAGACTTGCTGAGCATGAAGGAATTCACCCCAAGGACACCTGACCTGCTGACTGCTGTACTGGGCTCCCAGGGGAGCTGCTGCCTGGGAAACACAGGTGGGAAGGGAAAAAGCAGTCTCAGAACCTCAGGGCAGCCCCCAGTTACCCCATAACCATTCCCCCCTTTTACACAAGCCAAACTGTAACTGGAAGGAGTCATCAGCTTCGTCCGCTGATCCCTGACTCGTTTTCTCATTGATTTCTCTCCGGACTACACAACAGAGATGCCATTTCCCAGTAAAGAAGGGCTCTCCCGAGAGTTCATCCGCGCTCCTGACGTGACACGAATAGAGTTTCCCGCTCCGGCCGTGCCTGCCGGGGGAAGCTGTCACAGGAGCAGGGCAGAGCAGACAACATGATTGCCTTAATACGCGTCTTTAAGCAGCTCCGTTCGCTGGGGAATTGCGTGGGGCTGGCAGCAGAAAGAATGATCAGCTGCACCAGCTCTCCCACTCCTGCCGGTGGGAACCTGCGGCCAGGAACCTCATCCCAACTCCAAGCATTTTGCAGGGCTGCTGCTCATCAGTTTCTAAATCTCTCTGTATTAAACCAACACTTGAGGGGCCATCCCAGGCTCTCTTGGTTCTGCCCACCACAACTTCTCTGAGGATCAGTTTGTGGGGGTTGCTGGATCCATTACTCTTCTCCCTGCTTCTGCTGCCTTGGGAAAGACCTGATGGAACAACGCCAGGAGGAGGCCAGGCTCCAGGGCTGCCTTCCTGCCCCTTGATTAGGAGGAGGAGGGCTTGAGGCTGCAGTCCCAGCACCCGTTCTCAGCCCCTCAGACTGCAGCGCTTAAACCTTCCAGGGCCAATCTCTCCACTGGTTAATTATGTTGGAGGATTACACTTATTAAAACTTCCCACTTTGGCAGCTCATCTGAGATGAAATCCTCCAGCTTTGCAAAAATAATTCGCATCGGATCTGCTGCCTCATATTCCGAGCTCGCTTGTTAACAGAGAGCTGGGTGGGTGCCAGCAGCCGTCATCCCGGACTCTCTGGGAAACAGATGATTTCCTGAGAATAAGCTGGTTTAATTTCTCCTGAATTGCTAAAGCACACACACTCTGGGATTTTCAGGCCACCTTCGGTGAAGGCAAGGAAGGGTTTGTTTTTCAGTTGGTTCTGCTTCCAGCGCTGTGCTGGCAGCAGGAGCTGTGTGAGTGGGGGCACAGCCCTGTCCTGCTGCCCACTCCGGGGGCATCTCCCCAGCCCAGCAGGCAGGAGCCCTGCCAGCAGGGTGGCTGCGGTGTGTGTGGCATTGCCCTCTCCTGGGAGGAAACAGAACTCCGTGCAGGAATTATCCACAAGCAAAGAATGACAATAAGTGCCAGGAATAGCCCAACTCCTAGTGACTTGGGCACCCTCTCCTTCCCCTCTTGGTCAGATAGGCGTGGTTGGCACTCAGATTGACTTCTGCCTGTGGATTCTGCCAGCCATGGAGCAGTGGATCCCAGCAGGAGCAGGACCTGAGTGACCCCGGCTCCTCCTGCAGCTCACAAGCCACACTCCATGCTTGCCCCCAGGTCAGAGTCCTGAACAGATTTGTCTGGGATGCCAGCAGGGAGCCAGGCTCCAGGCTGCAGCTGCTGGACCAGCTGCCCACCTACCACATCCCTCCTTTCTCTTTTGCCAGATCTTTTTGCAATTCCAGCGCTGGCACCGGTTCTTTGGAGCGCGGGTTTGTAAGGATGGAACAGCTGAGCAGCTGCACGGTGCATCCCAGCAAAGCGTTCTCCCCCAGGCTTCCCAGCGGCAGAGCTCTGTGAGCCCCGTGCCAGGCATTTGGCTCCTCCTCATCCCCCGCCGGGATGGTGCGGGATCTGTGCCGGGAGAGACACCAGCACCTGGAGCAGCAGCTGCCGATGCCTCCAGAAGAGACATCCCATGGACAAGAGGATCTGCTCGGCTTTGCTTCCAAAGGATGGCACGATGCTGGCTCTGAGCTGCTGTGCAGGAGGCAAATATGGGGGCAAGCAGCCGTTCCTGCATGGGGCCAGGGTGGACATCGAAGGGCTCAGCCCTGGGTTCATGCTGAGCTCTCTCCTTCCTGGGTGAGTTTCCCAGCACGTTCAGAGCTGCTGCCTAAACCCACTGTTGTTCCAGCGACGCCGCCCTCGCACGGCTCCTCCGCCAGGAAAAGTGATTTGCAATTAGTTCAAACGCAGGTTTATCTCCTCCCCGCACAAAGGGGGCTCGTGCAGGCCTTTGAAATAAATATTGGAGAGAATAACCAGAGGCTGATAGAATAGAGCCGTCTACTTCGTATTTTACCTCTTTCAGGAGAAGAGTATGAAATATGTTTATGGTCCCACTCCCAGCCATCCCTAGGAGCGGCTCCGTTGGGCAAATGGAGTTGATGAGCAGCGGGGATAAATCACACTTTGCCACCGCAGTCAATAAAGCTCCATCTCGGGCTGCTTAAAGCCTAACGGGGGATGGAGCCCAGCTTAAATCCAATCCGGATCCGGCGGCTGGGAAAGCTGAAGGGATGTGAGCTGTATTGATTCTCAGGCTTTGCACTGGAAACACTGGGAAACCTCAAAAAGACAAATGTCTGCTAGCAGCAGATTTGGAAAGTGGAGGCCTGAAAACAATAAATATGCTTCGTAAAAAAGGTTAAATGCTATACTCACATCTGCGTGAGGCAAATCAGGTTAGAGCCCGCTCGGAGTGGATGGCTGGAATATGGAAATTCCTGCTAAGAGACAGTGACGGATAGACCTGAAAGTGAAATGGGAGAAATTGGTGACATATGGAGTTCCCAAAGTCCTCAGGAGCAGTTTAACTCTCAGGTGTGAAAGTTTTCAGAATGAAGCCAGCATGGGCGGTGCTGTGGCCTGGATTGGGATGAGACGGGAAGAAGCAGCCCCAGTACTGCAGGAGAGTGGGGTGGGGTGGGATGAGATGAGATGACACAAGATAATGAGATGTGGCATTTGAGATGGTCCTCATGTGCTGGAGCAGGGGCAAGAACAAAAACTGGTGGCCTGGTGGCCTTGGGGTTGAGGTGTGACTCGCTGTGGCAGTGCAGGCAGCGTGTTCTGCCTGTCACACGTCACTGCCATGAGATGAAGCTGTCTGGATGTCCTGAGGTCCCTCCTGTGCTCCGTCATCCTCTCCTGTTCTGAAATGCTAATGGCATTAACATATTTATCATTAACAAATCTTTTAAGTCCCAGAACTGGATCAAACTGCTGAGTCGTAACGCCTCATTTATAATTTTCGTCCCTGAGGATGCCTTTGGATTACAAATACACTCCCTGTTCCTAAAAGCACACGGCGCTTCAGCAGCCTGGTCCAGGCTCTGAGGAACACAGGGAAGGCTTTGGGGAGCAGGGGGAGCTCGGAGCACCCCAAGGCTGTGGAGCAGCAAAGCCCAGTGCTATGGTGGGATGAGGCGTCAGGCTGTGATGGATGAGTGACAGGTTGGGGCTTAATTAGGAAGCAGGTGGCAATGAGAGCAGTTCAGCACAGACATCCCTGATGTGCTGGTGGCACGAGGGGTCTGGGATTTCCCCTTGTTTGGGATTTGCAGAGCGGTGACAGGCCCTTCCCAGGGCTCAAGGGTGGTCAGGCAGCAGCAGCGATGCTCTTGGGATCACTGGGGTGACTGGTGTGGCCTCTGGGACAGGGCTGCCTCCATCACTACCTCATGGGACGAGGATTCCCTCCTGCCAGCAGCCTATCCCAGTGGGAATGCTGCTGGAGAGCGGCAGCATCACCTCCTCCTTCTCCTCTCAGGATGCAGCCGGGCCACAGGGCTGGGATGGGTTACAGCTCTCGGGAAGGGTTATCAGGATAATCATCACTGCTCAGAATTATTGAGACAATGAGGAATAAACACTGGATCTATTTATAGAAATTACAGGGAAATCTCGCTCGAGCCGCAAAACCCCTTAATTGCGAATCTGCACAGATGTTTCCTTTGAATTTGAAAAGTGATTAATAAATAAATGAGAGTAATGCTTGTTTTGGCTGAAATAGAGTAATAAGTAATGTCTGCAGCACTTCGTTACCAAAACATCCCAGTGTCGGGTGAGGGATCTGACCTGGGACAAAAGGCGAGAGCTGACAAGAGGGAAACAATTAACACCAGGCTCAAGCCAGGAGTAAACTCTGGGGTTTACTGTGCCGCTGTGGGTGTGCAGGAGTCCCTTGGGCCCCAGGGCACAGCCAGGACACTGCACCTGGATCCTGGCACCCCATGGCATTGCTCTGCTCCTGACTCCCACACCCCAGGATCCTTCCCTGCACACCCCTCCCTTGATCCCCCCTCTTCAAACCCCTGGCAAAGCCAACGTGTTTACTGTGCCGCTCGTGTTGACTTTTTTTTTTTAATTCATGCATAATTCAGGCTATATCTATAATTCCTGGGTAAACACAGACACAACTTTTCTGTTGACTATTCCTTGACCCACTTACTGTACAAACACGCCTTGGAATGGAGCAGCACTGGAAAGGAGAGACCCTTCAGAGGCGTCAAGGGCTCCCAGGGGGCCGGGAGAACGTGGCCATGCAGTGCCAGTGCCGAGTCAGTTCCGTGCTCTGTAGGTGCCCTGAATGTGCCCACGGTGCCGCTCTGTCCCCGTCAAAACCAAGGCATTCCCGGTGCTGAGGGAATGACCAGCCGGTTCGGCAACTTGCAGAGGTGCTCTCAAATCCCTTCAGCTTTCCACTGAAATCGGAGCTTTTGTATTAATTTGTATTGTGATGAAAGTGTGTACCAGCGCCGTATCATAAACACAAACAGGGCAATCTTATAAAAATTTCATCTTTATCTATTTTGGGGAGAAATAGCCGTGTCTGCCTAATTGAAACATCTGTCATTCTGACATTAAATAGTGCATCCATGGCTCTTTTATTATATTTCCTTGCATTTCTCATCCACTGTTAAATTGAAATAACACTGGTGACTCGGAGATAAAGGGAGATAATAGGTATTTTATAATGAGCAAAGAGGAGGATTCATCTTCAGTCAAAGCCTAGAATTGCTTTAGATTTTTTCCTTTGTGTTATTATTTTTGTTTGGTGTTGTTATTTTGCCACCCTAAAGGGGGGATTCTGCCACTCAGCTTTCCCAGCGCAAGGAGGAGAATTTATCCGCATGGGAAGGGACGCGAGCGTCAGCAGCTGCTCATCAGCATCCGCGGTGACACCGTTACGACTGTGCCACTCCTTGTTTTGGCAAGATAGGGCTTAAAGCAGGGATTTTGTGCACGAAATTAAGTTTAGTGAGTACCACTCACATCAAGGAGGAGCTGGGGAAAATCAGCTCTGCCTTGGCTTTGTATGGAATGAGTAAAAGTAGATCCAGAGATCCCCACGCCACCTGCTCTGCTGTCCGCACCAACACTTGTCACCTCCCTGCTGGGACAGCACTGGCTGGGCCTGCTGGAAGGACAAGGGCACCCGGGCCAGACCTCCCCAGCTGCAGCTTCCCACCGATGCAAACAAGACCCAGAAAATCGAGCCATGCAGTGCTTTCCCCATGTGGATTCTGTAATTAAATCCCGTGCAAAACGAAGCAATTACAAAAAAAACAGGCAGGGTGTGAGTACAGATAATTATCAGCGTGGAGGCTCCCCAGGTAGCTGGCACAGAGGCTGCGGCAGCTGCTTGCCCTGCCTGGTACCCACCCAGGGGATGCTCCTGCTGCCAGGGAGGGGTGGCCTGGCCCAGGCACCCCACGGGTGGGTCAGCTTTGGGTGGTTCCCACTTCCAGAGGTCCCCGTGGATCCCTGTGGCTCCAGCTGGACTCGTCAGTGGGCACAGGGAACCGTGGGGAAGGAAGTGGCGCTTGGGGAGGCGAAGGACTAGCCAGTGCTTGGAGTAAAAGCACAGATATCTAATTGAGATTTCCTTGAAACCCACTGGAAATAATTAAAATTGACTTCTAATACTTTACAAACTAATTAGGAGTATTGGACTGGATAACTACATTGAAGTATAAGTGGCATTTAATTGGGATAAACTGAATCATAATTGGAAATAAATGCAGCCCAAAACAATAAACAGCCTCGTAGGAGAGGTTATGGGCAGCTTGTTTCTGCTCAGGGAGTGTGGCGTTGGCTCAGAGGCTGTCCAAGGCACTGGGGCATCACTCATCGAGTCACAGAATCTCCTGAGATGGAAGGGACCCACAAAGATCACCAAAGTTTAATTTCTGGCCCTGCCCAGACACCCCAACAATCCCACCCCGTGCATCCCTGGCAGCGCTGTCCAAACGCTCCTGGAGCTCTGGCAGCCTCGGCGCCGTGCCCATTCCCTGGGGAGCCTGGGCAGTGCCCAGCAGCCTCTGGGGGAAGAACCTTTCCCTAAAATCCAACCTAAACCTCCCCTGGCACAGCTCCAGCCATTCCTGGGTCCTGTCCCTGTCACAGGGAGCAGAGGTCAGAGCTGCAGCCCCTGCTGAGCTCTGCCCTCAGTCTCCAGCTGAACACACCAAGCGCCCTCAGCCCCTCCTCGTGTGGCCCCTCCAGGCCCTTCCCCATCTTCACAGCCTCCTTTGGACATTCCCTAATGTCATCTCTGCCAGCACATCTCTCCTGGCACACCTCTGCCAGCACAGGCTCATCTCTCCTGGCACACCTCTCCTGGCACATCCCCGAGCACAACGCAGAGCCAGGGACCCCCAGGGCTGCCATAGGCACCGGGACCGAGTGCAATCGGATCCATCACAATGATCCCAGAGATGCTGATCCCTCTCCAGAAGCCCCAAACCCCATTTTTGGAGCCCGATGTGTGTGAGCAGCCCCCAGCCTGTGCCTGCTGGGTTATTTATCTGAGCTTTAATAACACCACCCTTTCACTGGTATCAAACAGCCGTTGCTGCTTCGAGCTTCTCATTCCCCTCAATGAGCTGGGAACAAATGAAGTGGGTGCAGAGCTGCTGGCCCTTTGTTCTCCCTCATCTGCTCCACTCATTACTTTGAGGAGCCCTATTTTCCTCTTCTTTACAGCTTTCTTCTCTCGAACAATGGGCTCTGAATGTATTCAAGTAACTCTTTTATCATTCACTTCTGCAGAGATCTTTAAGTTCTCCACCTGAACAGTTGGTATTTCTATTTATGAAAACTTTCTTGCTGACTGCCGAAATTGGGATTTTACTCTCGAAACGACTGGTTAGCTCAATTACCGCCCGTTTCGTTCTCCCCATTTAGATTTAATAGCTACAATTTATAAACGCCAGCCTTCCCTCTTGTTTCCTCACCCACCACACACAGTCAGCAAAGCCAGGAGCCTTCTGATCTCCCTCCGATGACGATCCGAGGTGGCCAGGCCATTTTTCGTACATTTTTTGCCCTACTAAAAGAAAACACAAAACAAATTCAGAAAACCCTCAATGTGTTCCCTCCCTTTTCATCATTTTCCCAGCACCAGATCTCACAAAGTGCTTTATGGGATGCAAGCAGGTCCTCACCAGCCTGGGAGCCCTCCAGTATCCCGGTAATTTAGAGGATGTTCCTTTTCACATGGTTGTTTGCTCTTCCAAGCCTAGCACAAAATATTACAAAGCTGAATGGCTTTTTCTTCTCTCATTCCTTTCAACAACTCCTCTGAAGATCGTTCTGCTTCTTGCTGGTTCCTGGAAATTTTCCCTGCCTGATAATTGCTGTTTGCACTGGTGGCTGGGCAGTGCCCGAGTACAAACACCTGCTTTTGGAACATCAGCTTTTTACAGGCTGTGCTGGTGGCAGGTGCTGGGTGCCCTGCATGCCTTGAGAGGCAGTTCCAGAGGATGCCGGGTGCCCTGGGCACCCTGGGTGGTGGTGGCAGGGAACGCTGGGTGTCCTACCTGCCCTGAGTGGCAGTGCTTGGTGGCAGTGCTTGGTGGCAGCCTTGGGTTTGCCCAGTGAAGGGGGACATGGAACCATGGCTGGAATCTATCACAGAATTCCCATGGAGCACCGAGTGTGCTGGAAAACACACCAGTTTAAAAATTTTTTATATAACTTTAGCCAGGTTTGTCCACCTTTGCCCCGGGAAAAGGGAACTGGAGCTCCTTCCCAGGGCATTGTTTCTCCAGGTGAGGCCTGGTGAGCTCAGCATCCCAACAGCCTGGGAGCGGCACAGGAGATCCACAAGAGATCACAGCTCTCAAAGGTCATCTACAAACATCTACTCCAGAAGCCACTCCTGGCAGAGTGGGAGACATCTGGTCCGGAAAGGACTGATAAGAAAATTGAAGAAAGAAAATCTAATTAACATCGGAGGCTAAGAGATTCGGATCCAATGGGAAACTGAATCCTGGGGGTTGCTCAGCTTGGAACCAATGAAGACTGACCCAGTGCCTTTCTGTGGGTTTTGACTGTATAAAGTTTGGGGAGAAATCTTGTAAATACATGCTTTTCATGGAATGATTCTCTCTGCACAGCCGGGCTGTGTGTGGATGAGATGATTTCTCTGGCACATCCTGGCCAGAACAACACCTTGGCCAGAAAATCAAGTAATGCCTTCACTCTCTAACACTAAAAATGTTGTTAAAGAGTTTTTCGTTTTTCCCACAGTTTGGGTGACAAGAGGAGCTCCAGGGCTGCTCACACAGGCTCGTGGACCAGCCCAGCTCCTCAGCTGGAAATAATGTTCCAGTTAACTCCAGCCCATCTGTTATCCCTCTCCTTTGCTAACGGAGCCCACGTTCTTTACAGTTTATTAATATTTATTTAGTCTGTTTGAAACCTAATCCTGTTGCAGGAGACTTGGGTTACATCTACAAAGATTTTATCTCCCAGCTCAGGTGCTACTGCACCCTCAGAGTGTGGCAAAGGGATTTCACTCAGAGTTGGTGGCTGGTGCTAAAACCCAAGTCCATGGGAGCTGCTCCTACACTGAGGTCACATCCCTACCTGTCCCCAGCATTTTCTCAGCACAGATCTGCCTCCCACCATCCATTTCTAGGCATCTATTCTGGATAAAACCCCAGGGGCAGCAGGGTGTTTGTGCCAGGACATGGAGCAGCATGTGGGCAGCCTGATGAGACCCTGACCCACAGCAGAACGAGCTCTGTCCACCCACAGCACCAGGCTCCTTCAGAAAGAGCCTGTCAGTGCCCTGGAAAGTCAGGGATGGGAAAGGAGGTTAATAAAGGAGCTTTTCCATGAGTTTGATAAGCACTAACATGCTGCAGGCTCGAGGTGAGCGGCGCAGACATCAGCTATAACGAGCTGAGCAGCCTCTCAGGAGGCTACAGGAAATCAAGTTTAACATCAATTTTTAACTCTTGCTCTGCATTATTTAATAAGTGGTTTGAAACCTGCTTGGCATCACGAGAGGCTGGAATTCGTTCCTGCTTCGGAAGGGGGAAAAAAAATATTTTGTTTTGCAATTAGAGGAGCGTCCCCTCAGCTGCCGAGGTGGCATCGATCGGCTCAGCAGCCCAGGGTTTATAAAGAGCCCCCGGCAAAGCTTTTCTGCTCTTTTAATGAGATCGACCAAAGGCAGAGGATGCAGGGACTAATCTAAACCAGGGCACCTCGTGCCTGTGCCCTTGGCTGGGGCACACACCTGGACAGGTTTGGAATGGTCAAAAAATGAGTGCCCTGTCCTGTCTGGTGCCTGGTGAGCAGGAGCAGCCCTTCCTCTGTGCTTCCCTTTCACAGACACTGGGACTAAGCACACACCCTCATAAATCTTCTTCTGCCAAGCTGTTACAACATCACCCAAAACTGCTCTCTGAATCCTCACGTTGCGGTGTTTTCTCTACATTTTCCCTGGCTGCTGCCTCTTCCTAGGAAGGAGTGCCCGGCTTTTTGCTGGCTGCAACTCATCAAAACCCCACGTGGAGAGTGCAGCAGTTCACCAAGCTGCTGAGCTGACCCCAAAACAGAGTGGTTTTTGGCAAAGTGGAATCTTCCTGCTGGATCAGACCAGAGATGGTGAGAGGAATCACCTGCAGAGTCACTGCTGTACCCGGAAAGGTGGTGTGTCCGTGCCGCCCCATCACCAGGCAGGACACAGGCTCCTCTCCAGCCCCTGCATGTGAAGGATTGACTTTTCAAAGATTTCCAAATACTTCCCAGTTGGAGCAAAACTCACCTTTAACGTTTTATGGAGGCATCAAGCTGTTCATGCTTTTCTATCCCTGTTTTAAGGGAAGCTTTATTAGGTCGGTCCATGGATTTTTCAGTTAAAATAATTGGTGTTTTACACCACGGACATCAATACAAGTGTAAACACAAGCAGGAACAGCAGCGGCAGTGATGCATGGCCTGGGTTTGACTCCCTGGGCTGAGCTGCTCTCAGGTCCTCTAAGGAGTGATAAAGGAGTGTTGGACGGGATTGACCAGCTCTCCATGGATCTTCACCAGCAAAGCCCACCCTGCGCTGACCCTGGAGTTCCCCTGTCCCTGCTGGGAGCTGCCAGGTGTGACCAGACCCATCCTGGTGGCAGGAGATGCTCTGAGCAGTCGGGACAGGGATGGGTACAGCAACTGCGCTTGCACTGGGACCTGGACTGAGCAGCTCTTCCATCCTCGGGGAGGAGCTGGGTAAGAGCTTCCAGCAGCTTCTGGAAGCACAATTCCAGCTGGAATGTCACACCAGCACACGGCATTCCCACGTACCAGTGCACCCCTCCCTACCTGGGAAAGTGAACTCACACCGGGAGCCTGGCAGAGGGGGAGGGAGGCTCTATATGCTATTCCATACTTCCTCCTCCATTTAGATGGATTAATTGACCTTTAAAAATGTGCCCAGAAAATAAATGACCTAATAAAATGAATTATCCTCTTCCACAGTGCTCGAAATCCACTGTAACTTGAGAGGAGACTAATGAAACATTGAAAGCATTGAAGAAACGACTAATGAAAGAAATAACCCTAATAAAGAATAATTGATTAGTAATTTGAAAGCACTGCAAAGCATGGGGTGAAGGCTCAGCTGGGCCACGGGCCCTGGGAGGTGGGGACTGGTTGGAAAACCCAATTTTCCCCCATTTCTGTCCCTATGGTGGCGGGTGGGAGGGTGGGAGCTGCTGCTGAGGCCCATGTGGGACCTGAGTGCCACCAGCATGTGCTCGTCTCAAATTATGCTTCCTCGCAAAAAATTAAGGGTTAAGAAAAAGCTGGATGAGGCTTCTGGAAGCGCTGCCACTTCTTTAATTGTCGTTTCCAAGAATTCAGCAAACTGAACATGGAAGAGGGAAGCTGGCACTGCTGCCATAGCCTCCTCGGGCTGGAGTGACTTTGTGCTTGGTTTTTGGCACCGCAGAGCCCTTATCTCACTGAGTTAAACCCGTGCCTTAATTTTTATGAGCTCCTTGGCAAGGCTGGTGGAGCAGAACCACAGCCGTATATCCCGGTTCAGCGAGGGGATATTGTTCCCTGGGTGGGAAATAAAGGTGGAAGTGTCCGCAGCGAATTTACAGCTGGCGATAAGCAGGGTTTCGCCAACAGTCCCCTGGCAAATTCTGTTTATTGTCAGCCTCTTCCTGCCCGGAGCTGCATCCAGGACAGAGCAATTCAGTGACACCACAATTGTCTCCCATCGACCTGCCCGGTGCTGCCTGGGGATGCTCCTGCTGCTCCCTCCACCCTGCCTGACCAAAGACGCTCATCCTAATGCTCATCCCTCTGGAGCAGTAGCAGGACCAGGGAGCCTCTCCCTTAATGTCATCTCTCATTCTTGATAATCCAGCTGAGCCGGGGGAAGAGGACCAACTCTGCTGTCCTGACTCCCGTGGAGCTGGAGCTCCCTGCAAGTGACAGCTGACATTCTCCTGGCACAGGATATTCCAGAATTGTGGGAGGGACGAGCTGGGGATGGGGCTGCAGGCTCTGCCTTGGGCTGCAACAGCCTCGCTGATCCTGGCACAGCCACCTCTGCAACGCTCCCGGGGCAGAGTACTCGGTGTTACTGGCACAGGCTGCCAAAGCACGGATGCATATTTACATATTTTTTTAAGAAGTCATTAGAAATTCTGCAAAAGAAGGTCCTGATGAAGCACTCATTAATAATTCCCCGGCCCGCAGGTTGGCGATGCAGTTGTTTGCACAAGCAGCCATGTTCCACAATCCCAATAGGATGTTCTCCCACGATGGTGCCATCCATAACTCTGTATTAAAAGTGTCACACGCAGCGTGCTCTCGTTCCTCAAACCTGCGCCTTCTGTTTGTTTATTTGTTCTTCCAGCACAAAACAATTCAACCTCCACAGTTATTTTAAGCAAATCAGGTTTCGCTCAGCGTTTCATTTCCATTTTAAAATACGTCCTTGCAGGAGCTGCGGGAGGTGCGGGCGTTTCCAGCAAATCCATCCATCCTGGTTGAACCGTTTTTGTAAGGGTGTTATTAATGCTGGCTGCAAGAGATGGGCTCCACAGGATGCCAGCCCGCTCTCCCACAAGGTGCCAAACGTGGCAGAAAGTGGGGGCACGGGAGCAGCCAAGCCAGGGAGTGGAGCCCTCACTGGAACACAGCTCCAAGCACGGCGCTCAGCATTTCCTCAGCCTGATTTTCTCCTTGTCCCAATCACGACTGCCAGATTAGCTGGAGGTGAAAGGAATATTAAAACTTTAATAAAGTCGTCAAGACTGAGCCACGTCTCGGCTCTGTCCTTGTCTGTGCGTTACCTTTGGTTGGGATTTAAATTTTTATAAAAGATGTCAGATCTGGACTGAGCTGGGAGGAAGAAATCAGGCTCTCATGTAGTTACTGGTGTCCCAAAAGGAAGGTACAGCAGCACGAGTGAACTCCATACTGGGAGTGGGAATGCAGCTCTGTCCATCCAGAGCTCCTCTGTGAGCAAAGGCTTTGCCCTCTGCCTGAAAATGTCCACAAATCCCTGTAAATCTATATTTTTCATCAGTCAGGGCTTCTGCTGGGAACATCCAGGGCCTGTCTGCACGAGGCTCCTGAGAAGTTGCTACAGAAGGCGTTGGGAAGCAGCTCCAGCTGCTGGATCGCTGTCCATAGCTTCAGCCCTCGCCATTGATTTTCCTCCTGCCCACTTGGCACATGATGTATCTGGTTCATAAAAGCTTGGATCTGGTTAATAAAAGCTAAGTGGGAGCTGCTGTTCATTCCACAGAACCCCAGTGCCGGTGTCCTTTGACATCCTTGTCCCCAGCTCCTGATGTCTCCCAAGTGACTCCCCTGGCACCTCCTGCATCTCTCTCCAGGGCTGGCGAGAGGCGTCGTGGTGCCAGTGACGCTGATCCTGGGCTCTCTCACAAGGAGCAGCGATTGCCCAAAGCTGTTATCAGACCTGAATGTCCTCACACCCTGTTTGGAACCAAATCCTGGCCTTCCCCAGTGGGAATAGAACACTTCTCCTGCAGGTCAGGGGTGTGCTGGTGGAGTTTGGGATGCAACACCTCCGGACGCTCGAGATGCTGAGCCGTGCATCCAAACACCCTTCCCTAATTCCCCTCCACATCCCTGTTTGTGTAGCCCTGGATGTTCTGGGCTGGTGACTAATCAGGTGCTGAGTTTCAAATCACAACAAGCAAAAATTGAACCATAGTTCAAAACCAGCACTGAGGTCATGGCTCGAGGTATTGAAGAACTGTCTGTGAGGCACATAAATCCTCATCTGGGTTTGTTGCGGCTTTGTTAGGAGAGGCCCCTCTTGGCTGCAATGCTGTGGCTTTGCTGCTGTCCATGTGCCTGCTCTGGGCTCCCTGGGAGTGGGAGAATCCTTCGGCCCTTCAGAGTGAGCACCAAGCTCCCTCTACATGGCCTCGAGTGGAGACTCCTCACATTTCACACAGAAACTCATCTTAAAATCTCAGCATGACGAGGGCACTTGGCACTAATGAAATGAAAAATGTTTCTGTTAAGCAGAGAAACTGTTAGGACAGCTTGAAGTATTGTGCTCCTCTGTCAACTCCAAAGTGGACCAATTTTCCACGAGGTTCTTCTATATATTTGTTCTTAACCTTAAGAATATGATTGCGAGGATAATAATTCAATCCTGCGAGCAGGAGGGAGAGCAAACAGAGAGCTGTCCTGCTGTTTGCCTTGGGAAGGAAGAGCCCAGAGCTGCAGCTGCCTTTGCCCTGGGCATCTCCTTAACACAAAACTGGAGACCTGCAACCGCCTTTTTGGGGGTCCCAAGCTGCAGCCCCCCTTGGCTAATTCTCTGGGGAGAAAGGAGTGTGCTCTCTGTTGTGGAGTGAGTAATGCCGCGAGTATAGGCACAGTGACAGAGCCTCACTAGAAATGAAATGAGATCATCCACCAGGTAGAGAGCGTAGGTAGGGAACTCCTATTCATCACGACGGAAACGACATTCCAATGCAAATTTCCCAGCTCTGTTGGCAATTCTTAATTGGCCAGTCTATCAAAACAGGTATCAGTGCTGTTCCATCCCAGGGATATGATACTTCCCCCCAGCTCTCAGAAGCGGCTTTATGTGTTTTCCAAATTGTTCTTCAGCTTTGAAAAACCTAATGTAGCCTGAACAGCCGAAATGAAGGACTGCAAACAGACTGCTGGCTCCGTGCAGGATCCAAATCCCCGAGCAGCAGCATCCTGGTGGCTGGGTAGCAATAGCACAGAGTAAGGGTTATAAATTACCCAGGTTCTCTTGCTTCTGTTTTTCTCCCCTTTTTTATCAAAATGTGAATTTATGAACACGGACTTTGAATTATTACCCCAAAAAGGCACATTAGGTATTTTACAGCATATTTCATGTAGTGTCTCATCTAAAAAAGGCAGACAGGCAGAGGAGTGTAAGAACAAACTGTTCTTCACTAATAAAGTGTCGCCAAAGATAATCGGCAATTTCCTTTTACTGTAGAGCCTGTACATGGGCTGGATATTTATAGTTCCTTGTCCAAAGCTGGGCCCCTCCATGCTCCCCCAGCTCCAGCCACCACCAGCCCTCCAACCCCACTGGCTGCACTTGTAGGGGGAAAGTTTCCTTTCTCCCAAGCTTCTCGGGGTGACAAAAATCTCTATTAAGCCCTTCAGCAGAGCCTAAAACCTGTGGATCTGCCTGACATTATGATATAGCCGGGAACAGCTCAAAATCCACCCTCGCAGAGTCCACAGGAGTAAGAGGATTAGGAGTGATGGGAAATTAAATGCCAGTTTCTCCAGAAGATGAGCAGAGGAGGCTCTGCTGGTGCCCTCCTGGCCATGGGCTCGGTGCTGAGAGAGGCTGTTGACAAAAATGTCCTTTGTTGGAGAGGGAGCCAGCATTGATTCCCTGAACTGTCCCCTCCCTCTCACCTTTGGGTCTGTCCCAGCTGGGCCTGGCTGTGTTTTCCCTCTCCCAAAGGAATGGCCCTGGCACTTGGCTTTGCCTGCCCAGCCCAAGCTGCTCCTCCAGGAGGAAGGGACAAGGTTTTCCTGAAAACATGAGGGTGAGGCAGCAAATGTAAATTGGATGTATCCGATGAACTACGTGACCTGGAGAAGAGTTATGGTGGCTTTGGGAGCTCTCAGGGAGAGGAGAAACATTGGGCAGATCGGTTGGAGGAAGTGGTAACGAGGATTTATGGGATCTGCTGGTGGCAAGAGCTTATCTGGGCTCCTACAAAGTGCTCCTGAGAGAGGGGTACAGATGTGTAACTCAACAGGATGGCAGAGGCCACCGGCCAAGCCTGGACACGAGCACTAAACTGGCCACAACATGAAATTAATGAAGGCACAAGACTCCATGGTGGCTTTTCCACTGGAAAGCTGCTCATTTTGGGGTTCTTTGGAGCACACACAGCACACAGGCACCAACTGGGCTGGCTGCAGCTGCCAGCACTGGCTTTTCCTTCTGCTCCTCCGAATCATGGCCACTGGAATCCGCCTCCCCATACGTGGCAGCTTCCCAAAACTGTGCAATTAAACAAGTGGCTGGAAATGAAGCAGGAGAAGGGGCAGCTCTGCTGTGGATGTGGGAAAGGAAACAAATGTTTTCATATAAAGGGAGTTTACACTGCGTATAAATCTGAATGCCAGAAGCTTAATACATTGTGGACAGAAGCTGTTCCATCATTCCAGGGCTATTAAATTTTTTAATCAAACGCTTTAGCTATTAAACTGCTGGGGGTTGGCAAGGGCTGGCTCTTCCTGTAGGTTAAACCCACCACGGTCCAAACAAATACAAAATTAATTCCAGGTGCCAAAGGAATGGAGGAGTCAATATGAGGGTAATATTTCCTGGGGCCTGGCTGGTCCCATCCCACCTGCTGGGAGGTGACCTGAGGTTTAGGGGCCTGGGGTGCCTGTCCAAAGCCACCCAGGGAACGTGTGGCAAACCTTTGCAAGGACTGGGTCTCTCCTGCTCTGCCCTGCGCTGCCTCCTCCTGATGCCTAGATGGGCTTACCTAAAACAGAGGCTAGACAAAGTTAAGAGAATAAAACCAGTTCTATTTATTGAAGGGCCTTCAGGTACAGTTAGGGCAGTCAGAGCCCACCCAGGGGCTTCACCCAAAATGGATCATGGGTCACGGGTTTTCCCGCCAGTAACTCTGAGTTTGCTCCCCGCCCAGTTCACTGCTGTTTCCAGATCTCGGGGCCTGAGACAGCGAGGTGTCCTTGAGTTTCAGGCTTAGAGAGGAATCGTTTTGTCTAAAAATGAGAGAACAGTAGCTTAGCACCCTGTATGGAACCTAGAGTTATGCACTAAAGAATTACAGGATTGCAGATCCATGGAAAATATAGAAGCTAAAATCCTAAGGCATCACTCCCAGCATCCCAGACCCCACCTGGGCGCTCTGGAGGGGGATGCTGACCACAACCAATACTGTGGTCCAAGTGTCACACCTGGGAGGTCTCACACCAGGAGGACAGGAGCTTCTGCTAGACAGTCACAGCCCAGGGGAGGAGCTGCTGCTGCTGGTGGCTGCTCTCATCTGCAGCCCTGCCCTCGGCAGCTGTGCTGCACAGCTGGATGTCCTGCTAGCCCTGACCAAAATATGCCTGTGGAAGTCCAGCTCCTGTGTCCAGCAGAGCTCCAGCCAAGGCCGGTGCCACAGTGAAGCTTGCGCTGAGCTCTTCTGTCTCAGCAGCTCTGCCGGCAGCCAGAGGCTCGCTCGTCCATCACTGCTGAGGAGCTGTGAGCAGGGACACTGACACGCTGTCATGGAAAGAACCAGCACAGAGGAAGCAGTGGGAGGAAAATATCTGCAGCCTGGTGGTTAAAGCTGGTTTTAAAGACACAGAGAAAATTCATGGTGGTGAGAAATGTAGAAGTTCACCTTGATTAAGTCGCCTGAAACACAACTGCTCGCTGCGCTCCTGCTCTGGCAGCTGGGCTGGTCATTACTCCTCGTGACACTGCCCACGTTCCCTGAGCTGCAAAGATGCTGGGAACAGCTCTCCCACCTTGAGATCTGCCTGCCTGGCCTCTCTGCTGTGTGGCCGAGGCAGCAGCGTGCCCATCATCTCAGTGTCTTCTCTCCCAAAATAACCTGCAACTGATGGCGCAGCAAAGTTTCGGGGAAGGAGGCAGCAGGTAATTATGAATTCCTGCCTGGACCTTGGCTTCTCCCCTCACATACCGATACCCTTGTAGGTTTTCCCTCAGGCAGAACTGTAACGCTGTATTTGCTCTTTATCCCTCTAAACACATAATCCACCCCGAACCCTGCTGGTCCCTTGCAGCTCATCCAGACAAGGCAGCGCTGCATGTGCCTAATAACTCATTCTTTTAAAAAACATTTGATTTTATCCCTTCTAATTGTTTTTCCCTGCAATCTTGGGGGGGGGGGGGGGGGGGCGCACAAACCANTTTCAAGCCTAAGAAGCTGGATCTTGGAGCTCCTTGAGTTCGGGGGGGGAGGTTGCGCAGGTGTCAGATGGGTGGGTGGACAGATGGGTGGACATGGACAGTGCTGAACTGTGGGATGCGCCACTCCCATCAGATCCTCTACTTCTTTTTTCCCTGCTGACCCCAAAATATATGTCACTCTGTGTCTTCTCACACACACACACTCACAAAACCCCAAAACCTCTTGTCCTGGATTTCCAGGCACTGAAATAAGTCTGGAAAAGATTAAACCTCATTTCAAGGTCTCCTGGGTGGAGGAGTCACTCTCTCTGCCCTGAACCTTTCTGCTGTTAAGTTGTAAGTTGTGATCCTGAGAGCCCAATGCTTCCCTTGGCTGTGCTGGAGAGCCCTGCAGGTGCTGTCACATCCTGATGGTGCCACACGGCACTTTCCCATCCAAATCCGTTCACTGCTTTCATTACATCCTGTACAATTAAGCTCAAAAAATATAGAATGTTATCAAATTAGAATAATAGCCAAGGAAAGACGGAGGCATTTAGCTGGGAAATGGAAGCGTGAGCGTTACGGCCGAGCGGAGCACAGACAGGCCCGGCAGGAAATTGAGCTGAGCTTCAATCACTGTAATGACACCTTCTCCAGCCACACAGGGAGAGCAGGAGCTGCAGGGTGGAGCAGTCAGCTAATGGAGACCAGCTCTGAAAAATGGCCCTTGGTTATGGGCAAGACGAGGGATTATCTGGGGAATGTGGGCGAGGGAGTCGAGGGTCTTGGACTGCGAGCAGCTTTCCTTGTCCTTCCTCCGGCGTGCACAGACCTTGCCAGAGCTCAGCACCCCCCAAAAGCAAGGTCGTTCAAACACCAGTGTTTTATCATTCATGGAGCATCCTGGTGAGCATCCAGAACCAGACGAATTCCTGCAGGATGTGTCTCAGGAGCCCTGAGATGGGTGAGGAACAGAGATGGTGGCTGCATGCTCATCCCTGCAGCAGGAACAGCCAGCGGGCCTCGGGGTCACGCATCTCTTGGGTGTGAGCAGCTGCAGCAGCAGAAGGGGTGATGCTCTCAGCTCTGGGGGCTAAAAGGGGAAAGGTTCAGAACAATTTGAGTTGGTGTCACCATTGCACTGCTGACAGTGGCTGCTGTGTGTGGCTCAGGAAAACAGGGCACTGTGTAATTAGTGTGTGCAAGGAGGGCGATGTGGTTTCTGCTTATCGGAGATCTCTGGCCGAGCTGAGGTGATACACGTGGCGTTAGGGACAGGGGAGTATTTTTCTTTTAAATAACAGCACCTACATGTTTAATTTAGGTAGCACAATAACCATAAACCCTAGAAAGCAATTCTTCATTTTAATAATTCATCTCCTCAAGTTTTACTGTGATTGATCAAAGATATTAAATTTAATAAGAGAATTTATCAAGGTTATCTGATGTCAAAATAAAAGAGCACCGGGGCTGTGTTCCCTGGCCAGGGGACACTGTGTGTTTGTGCCTGTCCACGTTGTGTATCCAGGCACCATATAGGAGTGAGGGAGAACTGAGGTGATGCTGCTGCAGCTTCTGGAGAGAATCCTTCAGGAATGTGCTCTGGCTCCAGCTTCTCACCCAGCTCCTGGTGGAGGGGACAGAGCGTGTTGTTTCTGGGGCAAGGCTGGACCCCTGGGCGGTGCCATGCACCTGCCAGAGTGGAAAGTGCCTGCAGATCCATCAAGGAAAGGAATATCTCAGGGAAGGACAGGGAGAAAGCTCTGGCAGTGCTGGGGATGCTTGCAGGGATAAGGGCAGCAAGGAGCAGTCAGGAGCTCACCGAGGGCAGAGCGAGAGCCGGAGCTCCCCCCTGGCACTCAGCTCTGGATGGGAAGGAGAGCAAGAGCAGAAATCAGGATCTCTAATCGATGTCCCCAAGCACTGGCATTGACACCAGCACTTTGCATCCATCACCCAATGCTGGTGGTGATTAACATCATTTTGCCTTCAATGCTGTAGGTGTGACTTGATTACGGAAGGGAAACCCCGCGACTTTAATGCAGTTATCAATCTGAATTACACTGAGCATTTTTAATCATGTGGCTCATTCAAGGAGGTTTTCTGTGCTGACTTTGGCATCGTCATCCTTCCTGTACTTCTAAAAACAACCCAAAAGGAAGAAACAAGCAGAGCCCACGTTTGCCTGCACACAGCTCTGCTCCCACCACCAGCCCAAGGCAGGAGGCGCTGGGCTGGGTGGCACTGGCAATGTCCCCATGCTGGGCAGAGCGGGTCCCTGCTGTGCTCCTGCCTACGCACTCAGCCCTGACCAGGAATTATTCTGGTCATGAAGAGGCCAAATTACATTTTATATTTCTTATTAATGCTTCATCCTCTCCTTGAGCTGAAGGATAAGCTCCCTTTATGAACGAGGTTCAAGACCCGTCAAGAATTGTTCAGACAGGTCAAGCAGGAACTGATGTATTCAAATAATAACTGTAAAAAATGTACATTATGTGTATATTAAAGCCAGGATGGCCACAGTTCCTCTCACCCTTCTGCTCAGGAGCAATTCTGTTTTGGAAAGTCACATCTTCCAGCCCAGGAGTAAAAAAACCCCTTAATTCGCCTCGCTACAATATTGAATTACCATTATACCGCTGAATAAATAAAGAATGTGGTTTCTGGAAATTCCCATAGATCACCATAAAATGCCTCATTATTGTTGATGTGGCTTATGACAGGGGCTATTAACAGGGAATGGAATCAATAATGAGATGGAGTGCAGGGAACAGGCTGTGATGGGAACCATGGAGAAAGGTGGGTTTTAGGGGCAGGCAGGGGTGGGTGCCTGGGAGCTTCCCTCCTCTGCCACCCTACATCCTCCAGTCACCAAAACCCCGCAGACAGCACCATCCATTGCTGGCAAGTGTGAGGTGACAGCAGGCTCTGGGCAAAGCTGCTTCTCCAGAGGCAGAAGGGGGAATTGGGGGCAGCCCCTGGGCACCATTGCCTGCTCATCCAGACAAAGCCAGAGCACGGCCCAAGGCTTCCCAGATGCAGGATGTTTTCCAAGGAAGCAGCCCTGCTGGCCAGAGAGGTGGACTCATTCATTTCAAAGACTAAAGTACATTCTGCTAATCAGGATTACAAAGAGCAGGGAAAAAGAAGCCAGCAACAACTCTGTCCTCTAAGTGCTGAGTTTGCCCTTGGACACAAAGAACAAATTGATAATTATTGTTCTAATTCTTTTCCCTGAAGGCCTGGCTAGAGAATTAAACCCCTGAGCTTTCTAGAGACTGAATACCCCAGTTTATAATTTGCTGCTTCCAAAAGCACATTGTCCTACAGCTTCCTGCTTGCTCCAATCTCGGCATCATCAGTGCCCACCACCCTCACTCCTTTTAAGGGGTCACAGGGAGCCCCTTCTAATTTTTTCTGTGTTATAATGAGTGAATAAACTCAGCTGGTGATCCAGAGCATGTGGGAGCACAAAACCCCACAGCAGCATCGAGAGAGGAGCTGGGATGGGCACTGCAAGGGCAGGACGCTGGTGACACCAGGGAAGGACTGACCTCAGCGAGTCACCAGCGGGCAACATTCCTGTTCCATGCCTTAAAAATCTCACGTTGGGAGTTATTCCTAGACCCACCACTCTTGTAGAGGGGGGAACCAGGTGCCATAAAGCCCACCCAGCCCAGGGGGGCTTGACATTCCCTAGGTGCCAACAGCACCTCAGGGTGCTTGGGCATGGTGTGGCAACCCTGCCCAGAACATTTCTTATGCTGGCAAAGGGAAATGCTGCTGAAACACGTTTGCTTTTCATGTTGAAAGAGAAGCCCCGATGTGTGAATTAAGACTGGCTTAAAATCTAGGGAACACAAACAGTGAGGTGGCAAAGCACCCATGGCTGAGTGACAGCGAGGACAGCCCCATCCATCTCCAGTCTCAGCCCCTAAAACCCGATTGGGGGTGTTAAAAAACAGTAGATTTGAAAGATATGCAGAGTCCAATATTATTTAAAGCCTCATAAGTCAGTAATAGTGCTTTAAAATCATTCCTAAATCTTGCCAGCAGCTGGGGCATGTTGGTTTGAGGCTGGGAGAGGATGAGCTGCATTTGTTGTGCTCTGAGCAGGGATAGCAGGGAGCAGAGAGGGTGGTCAGTGCCTGGCAGCACCAGGGTGGGAAAGAAAGAGAAATCTGAGACCCCGTGGGCAGCTCCTGCTCCGTGTGGGCCAGGCTGTGTTGGTGCTGGCAGCGGATGCCGATGTGTGGTGGTGACGTGTCCTAGCTCCTCGGCACCCTCTGGCAGAAGCGTGTCCAGCTGGGTGTTCCCACTGGCTGTGACCGTGCCCTTGTGCTGAGCCATGGACTCACAGGGACAAACTCATTTTCCTCTGGGCTTCAGAGCGCTGCCACCGCCGGGCCCATCACCGCGGTGCCGCGCGGCAACTCGGCTATTTATAGCCTGGAAAGGATGTCAAGCGCCTCGGAGACAAGGGACAACGTCTGGGGATGGAAACAATACGAGTGCATTATGCGGCCTCCCTGGCAGCCAAAGTCATCTCTCCTCCTGGGGACTGAGGGCAGCAGCTCCTCGCGCTGCGCCCGCTGGCGCTGCGGTGCTGGCGAGGACCGGCACGCGCGGCACAGGACGCGGCACGGAGCCAGGCGGCTGTCAGGATCCTCACCGCCGCGACTCGCTCGTCACAACGTGGGCTGGAGATGGGAGATCTGTTTTTCCTGGTTAATAAGGTTTATTTTTGTTCTGAATGAATAATACATGATTAGTGTCAAAATAAATTACAGTCCTTCCATTATAAACCACTTTGCTGTTCTGTATCTTCTCCTCTCCCTGTCTTTCTGTTTCTTTCAACTATCTTTCTTTCTCTTTGGCTTCTTCTCTCTCTTTAAAGCTCCCTCTTCCTCTTGTCACCGTCACACCATTTATTTCACAGCAGCAGAACAGAATATAAATGCACTGCCTTAGGGCTCGTCGAAGTTAAGCGCATGTTGCGTGAGGAAGCGCTGATTGGCCTAAATTATGTAAGAGCAACCCGAAGCTGCTGGGAATTCACTCCTTTGATAGAAACAATAACAATTTCAAGATTTAAATGCCTGCATTTTCCAGCCGCACTGGGGTCCCGGGCTAAGGTGGGGAGCAGGGCTGGGTGCTCTCTCCCACATGGAGCCTCTCCAAGAGCTGGGTCCCCCGGGGTTGGAAGTTCAAGCGCACATGCGGCTCTGATGACATCTTTGAAGCATCCCTGGATCTGCCCTTTGATAGAATAACAGGATCACAGAATGGTTTGGGTTGGAAGGGACCTTAAAGATCATCCACCCCCTGACATGGGCAGGGACTCCTCCCACTTGGCCAGGCTGCTCTAAGCCTTGTCCAGTCTGACCTTGGACACTTCCAGGGCTGAGGTAGCCACAGATCTTCTGGGCAGCCTGTGCCAGGGCCTCATCTCCCTCACAGGGAAGAATTTCTTCCATATATCTAACTGAAATTTCACCTCTTTCAGTTTGAAGCCATTCCCCTTTGTCCTGTGATTCCAGGTTCCTGGAAATAACGTCTCTCTGTCTTTTCTGTATGTTCCCATCAAGCACTGGAGGCACTGCTGCCACTTGCACCCCCACAGACCTTCACACCATTTGGGGTACAGAAAATCTGTCTGGAGATGAGGGGACACACATCCCCTCCCTGGAGCACACCATCATCCACCAGCAAGGTGCCGTCAGCCGCCTGTGCACCAGGACCACTGAGGAAGGAGGGAGATTTGCCCTCCCCCTCAGCAGAGTCAGGATATGGCAGGCTTCAACCAGAGCTTGATCACTTGGGCAGCTCCAAGATGTATAATTTAACAGAGGATATTCCATTGCAAACTCCTTGCTAAGATGCCTGGAGCTTGTGACTCAGGTACTTCAGGCTCTGAGGTGGAATTGCTGCATTTCCCGCCTGTCACTGAAGAGCCAAGTGGCCGTATTTTTCTTTATTCAGTCATTACAAAAAGAAGCAGCTTCATAAAATATTTATATTTCTAAAAATAATTGATTTCCTTTTAAGATCCTTGAAGTGAAACCTTAGGGTGGTGTAAGATCTGTCCCGGTCACATTCCAAAGAGAACAAACCATAATGAAACTGCTGGCACAGCCACTTCAGAGGGAGGACCGACGGCTTTATTTAATTACTTTATACAATCCAGGCTCTACTTCTCAGCCTCAAACAATGAGAAATGATCAGAATCTCTGCAAGGACCCAGCTCAAGGCTGGTGCACAAGGCTGCTGTGGTTCTTGATGGAGGTGCTGAGGCACATGGGGCTTCAGCTGCTTGGGAACGGTGGGAGAAGGGGAACGGCAGCTTGAGAATTTGGAAGTCTAAGGGGTCCTGGGAACCTGAGCCCAGCCAGGTGGAGCATCGAGGTGGGAACACCCATGTGTTAACTTGCTCCAGGAAAAAAGAAAAAAAGATGGGTCCTTTTGGGTGCTCTGAAGTTCCTTTAATTTTTCCCAGTTCTCCCACCTTTAGGCACTGACTGGCACATGGCTGGGCAGCAGGTGCTGATTGCAGCATCTGTAGGAGCAGGACACCACACAAACCCTGCATTACAGAGATTTTCTCTGCCAAGGTTGGGTTTGTATGAGTTGGCCTCACTTCGCTTTGCCCACACCAACACAGCCGGAACAGCCCTGCCCCAGTGAGGGCAATTCCTGCCTGCTGTATGTGGAAAACTGTGGGATTCAGAAGACCGCCGAGGTAAAAAGAGATGGGAGCAGGCTCACTGTGAGGCTGAGAGGCCTGGCCTTGCTCTCCATCATTTCACCATGAACTTGCTTTCACCGGAAGGTTTTCCAAACAAACGCTCACTCACACCCCAGGGCAGGCGCCCTTGGTCTTTTGTTCTCCATAAAATGAGGCACATTGCGACCTCTCCCAAAGGGGAAAGACAATCTCAGTTTGATAAATTCCAGGGAACAATGCGCATCTCATTCCGGTTTATTACCCTTGTCAGAAGGTTACAGAAATGCTCGCTCAGATTATGGTGCTTAACCCACTGCCAGCCCCAGCCATAAATCCCAGCTGCTGCCTGTGCCGGTACCTGGGGCAGGGTTTGGGCATCAGGTGAATCTTTGGAGCATTGAGAAGCCTGAGCCAGTGGGTCAGAAACCCACTTCTGTTTTAACCTCACTCATCACAGTAAATCTCCTTTAGGGCATGAGGATACCAGAGCCAACTCTTTTTTTACGTGCATGGTATTTCTGCCTCCATGAGGTACAAACCCAGCCAGGGAAACATCTCCCGCGTTGATTTGTGCCAACAGCTGAGTCATTTAACTGGTGGGATTTATACAGGCAGGGACAAATTGGACACCTGCGCTGAGAAAGCGGAGTTCAAGCCAAAATAAAAATCAGCCCCCGATTGTTCGGAGGTGGCTCTGCTATTATCCATCAAGGGCATTGTCTTCCGGGAGACAATTCCTGCTCTGAGCTCGTCCCCACATCGTCTCTCAGAAATTCTTGTCCATTGTTCGAGATGACGACATGTACATAATAATCCTGTAAATTCCAGCGTGTTTCAGCTTTGCTGTTTAAGCACCAGCAGCCGGTGAGGGATGAAGGTTTAGCACACGGGTGTTATCTAATGTAAAGCTCTTGCTGCCGTGGAATCGGGAGGCAGATGGTTCCCAAGCTGCAGACGGCCGTGGACTCGGCTGTGCTCCTGGATGGCTCTTTTTGAGGATGGCTGCACTGGGGTGTCGGGCAGGAGATGAAAGGTGCCACAGACCGAGTCCTGTTCAGAAAAAAATAAAATATAAGGGCAGAGAGTGGTGGCCACGGGCTCTGATTTCCCCCACAGCAGCAGAAATGGGCTGAGCAGGCTGGAGGATCCTGTGTGGGGCAGGAGCTGCTGGTGCTGGGGGAGTTGGGGTCTCCGGGATCTTGTGCTTCCAACCCACAATGGCTCCAGCCTGGGCTCCTCACACCAGGGCTCCTCGCTTCCCTTTTAATCAAACTTCAAACCCAGGGTAACGACTTAAAAATCCGCAAAGGAAGCAGCCAAGGGAGACATAAGGGCTTGTTTGATCTTTTTCTGAAAGGAGAGTAGGAATCAATTCCAAACAGCAAATGTATAAGGACAGTGCTGGAAGGAAAAGCCAGAACAGAGCTGGGACCAGTCACACATGGGGAGTTTGTGCTCCCAGGACACATTAGGCACCTCGAGGGCAGCAGCCAAGCAGGTGGCGTGACCAGGCGGCAACTTCAGCACTCATTTCTCTTTGGATTGCATGTGCAGACAGGGAAAGCTGTGAGGACGAGGCCAAGTACCCTGTCTGGGGTGGGGGCTTTGCCTGCTGGCAGGCATGTCCACACCACAGCCTTCCCAAAGCTGCTTCAGCAGGAGCTGGGGCTGTGTGGAGGAGGAGGAGGCGAAGGAACAGGAGGAGGAGGAAAAGGAGGAGGAGAAGGTGGAGGAGGAGGAGGAGGAGAGTAAAGCCCACGCAGTGTTGATTCTGGCTGGCACACGGGTGCTGCGGGCGTGGGGCTGGCAGGGAAGCAGTGCCAGCCCCCCTGGCTGTCCTGAAGACACATCCCCTGGGAACTCCTCGCCAGCGCTCCCGTCTCCACCAGCACGAGCCTCCAGTGCTGCCTGGGGTGGTGCTTTTCAGTGCCAGCATTTAGAAGAATGAAATCTAAAAGCTGGCAAGAGACATGAAGGGAAGTCGCTGCCTCCAACAATAACGGCATATTTCAGGAGCCGAATTGAGTGTGACCCTTCCTATGCAGCAGGTCAGCAAACAAAGCAGGGGATTAATTGCTGCTGTCGATACATATCTCAGCAGCATCCAAACATTTATAACTGTGAGTTAGCACTGTGGTCACGCTGCTGGAGCTGGCGTGTCCAGGCCTGGCACTGGTGGCTTCTCCCGCTGCTCTCAGGGACGTTGTCTGGGTCACTCCACTCTGCTTCCAGCCCCATGCTGCACAGTGCTCTGGGCTACTTCCAGAGCCAGACATGCTCAAAACAGGGTTTCCCCAAGCAGTTTTTGGCCCTGGACAGTCCTCCCTGCTCACTGCATGCCCACAGCCCACAGCTCCTGGGTAGCTGTCCCCGTGTCACCCTGCTAATGACAAGGCTTTCAGGAGGGGGTGGCTAATAATCGCAGCACGCTGTTTCTCACGTTCTCCTCGGCTGGCAAACTCTGCCAGCAGCCTCAGCCGCTACGTCAGAAGCAGGAAAAGAGCAGAGATGGCTCAGCTGTGTGCTCCGAGTGGAGCTGTGGGCTGGGGAACAAGGACACTCCGGAGAGCACGGAGGGGAGCCGGGGGCTGAGCTGGCAGAGCCGGGCTCTGCTACACTGGCAGCCCATTCCCATCCTCATCCCTGTCACTGTGAGACTTGGCAGGGACAGGGACAGCAGGGAGCCCCGGGATGGGGCTGCATCCTTCAGGGGGGCTGCACCCTGGAGTGGGGCTGCATCTTGGAGAGAGGCTGGAGGCTTCAGGAGACCATGCTGCTTCCCTTTTTTATTTTAATTCTGCACCTGAGATTGTATCGCTAATAGAGCCAAACAGTATTGAACTGGAAATGCTGTTTAATTATTTTTTTAAAAATAGACCAAGGAATGGCAGTAAATAGAAATACTAGTGAACACGGAGTGCGGCGCCAGTCTCACAGCAACAAATGGGGCCCCGCTCTCAGGGCAAGTCAGCTGTGACTCCATCGAGCCACTCGGCTGCAAATTATTCCTGTCCTCTGGTGACCGTCATCAAGAAATCACGAGCCCTTCTGCTCCTGAAAGAGCTCATAGATGGCTAGAATGACCTGTTTGTATTCATGTATTCAGCGCAGGGATTACTAATTAATACGCTTTATTGGTTTTGTTAAAATCACCTGGGCTAATTTTAGGGGGGATTTCGGCAATATCGTTGCATTAAGGGCAAATAACCTGGAACTAAGGGATTGGTTTTGTGAATGTGGATATTAATGTTTCTCCTGGAGCAGCGCTGTGGCGGGGAGGGGAGGCATTAATGGTCCCATTATGCTGTATTACACAAATGGCATGTTGCCCTCATGGAGGGGATTTAACAGCTTGGTGCAATAACAGGCTAAAAGCTGGCAAGGGTAAGATAATGGACTGTAAAAAATATATGTTTATTGACACTTTTCCTTGCTGTTTGGATTTCTGCAGGGTGAATCTCCTTGGTGTGCCACATGATGCTGTGTGGGAAGATGCCAGCACAGGATAAGACTCTCCTCCAGTGGCTGGGGCAGGTGGGAAGGGGCCTGGCACTCGGCCCCTCTGAGCTGCACTTGCCAGGCATGATCCAGCAGGGAAGACCCAGCAAACTTCCCCATGTGAGAGTTCATTGCCACACTGGGTGCTACAATGAGCTCCCCACTGATGTCAGATGGATGCACCCCCCAAACTGAGGGGCACAGCTCAGCCCCCTGCACCTGCGCATGAGGGATGCTCTCCTGTTTCCCACAGGAAGGGCAGGTCCTGATGCCATTTCCCTCTGCCTGGCACACCCAGGGAGGTGGGCAGCAGCCCCAGCCCTGTCGGCAGCCAAAATCTGGCCGGCCCCTGCCTGCAAGCACCAGCTGATGCTGAGGAGAGGCAACCTCGGGAACGTGTGCAGTGAGCGTTCCAGCACAGGCTTTAAACACTAACTTAGTGAAGAGGCTGTGACACTGCTGGCTCCAGGTCCTCAGAGCCACTTGATCATCTCCTTGCCAAAACACGGAGCCTCCCAAATCACACCGCTGTGGGCGAGGAGATAAAATCCCCGCTAAAGATGTCACAATCTGGAATTGTCTCTTCTGTGCTGCACAATGAGATGTCACAACTTGGCCTCTGAAGCCCAAGACGCATTTTCCAGACTTATCCAGAATGCAGTTTTGTTTAAAGCCTGGGTGCCTGGGCTGCATTCCCAGGGTGCCTTTCCTAACCCATCCATGGAGCCTTCCATCACTGAAGGTCCAACTGCAGACAAGAGTGTGTTTGTCTTCAGCTTCTGAACATGGGGTTACAAGGGAAAGAAATAATTCAGCTGCTTCCCCAAGAACAAAAATGCTCTCCCAGGCCTCCCCTGGTCATGACAGCTCTGGTCCCAGGGCTGGTAGCTGTGGTGGAGCACCAGAGCTGCCCAGAGCTGTGCAGTGTGATACAAACCAAGGAGTGGGAGATGTCTGTGGAGACCCAGACAGTCAGTGATACGGCACTTGAGATGATTGTTCTGCCTGGAATCTCATGCATGGGTAATTATTACTCTCCTAATTCCATTATTCACAGTTGTGATAGGTGGTTTCACCTCTATTTCTCTCTCTCACACAAACCCCTCATTAGCATTCCCTGCAGTGAGAGTATTCCCCACCCTGCAGCCAAAACAAGCTGGGAGCAGGTTGGTGCACAAGATCACCATGTCACAGTTACCCTTCTGTGGCTCCCATCTCCCAGCCCTGCTCTGGAGACAAAAGTGGTGTCATTGGAGGGCAGGGCAGGGCCATGGTGCAGCTGTGGGACATGTGTCCCTTCCCGGGGAACCAGCAGCTCCCCTCCACCTGTCACAGCTCCCTGCTCCAGACCACACCCAGCCATCCATCTTGGAGTGTTTGATCTGCTTCCAAAAAAAAAAGTAAAAAAAGGAAAACTTCCACTTAGCCTTTCTCATGATCCATAAAACCCTGCTGGAGGCTGAGACAGCTGCTGAAATAAAAAAGTTACATTAGGGAAGGAGAACTTATTGCAGCTGCATGGGATGCCTGAGACTATGAATGTCTGGGACTATGCAAGTGCTGGGCTGCTACTGCTGAAATGAAACACTGCTGTTGCTTCTGCCATTCCCAGATGTGGTCCCAGAACGTCATGCACCAGCAGGGCTGGGTGTCTTGGCACTGCATTGGCACCCACAGGTTTCTGACTCCCTAGCTGGGATGTCCGGTGCTGTTGATAAAGAATGACAGAATCATTTATGTTGGAAAATTCATCCACGATCATTGAGGCTTTGCCCCAGCTGGAAGAGAATGGGGAAATAGTGGCTGTGAGGCGGCTGAAGAATCCTGCCACCCACCTAAGTGGGCTGGAGGTGAGGCTGGGCAGGCTACATGCAGCTCAGAAAAAGTCCCTGCAGCCGCCCCTTTTCAAACTGGGGAAGTCAGCAGTCCCCAGACTCACATTCATGATCCATCACTTTGTTTTGCCTCCTGGCAACTGCAGAAAGGGGAGGCATAAAGAGGGCGAGTGGAAGACTAATTGCAGCTACACCTGGGGACCTTGGGCGCTGCAGGTATTTCAGATGGAAAAAAGTAATTTTCAAAAGCAAATTGGTAACTGGCTCCTTAATGTCATCCTTCAGCTGCAGAAAGCACAGCGACCTGTGGTGACGCCTCGGCATGGTGTGCCAGGCAGGGAGCAGCACAAGCCCATGCAGCAGGGCAGGACCAGGACCAGGATCAGGATCAGGATCAGGATCAGGATCAGGATCAGGATCAGGATCAGGACCAGGACAGGGTCCTGCCATGACTGTGGCCCCCATGGTGAAGCTCGCAGGGGGCTCCTGACGCTCGAGGAGGCGTCGATGCAACTGTTTAACAGCAGTGTTTAAGAAGAGGAGTTGCCATGGCAACTGCTACCCGGCTTTTTTGTGCCCTGGTACCGGAGGTGCTGGCGCCGTGAGTGCCCACAGTCACACTTTTCTGCCCTGAGCCAGCCCGCGGTGCCCGCTCTGCTCCGTGGGCTCCTTCACGGGGGCTGCTCGTGGGGTCTGTGCTCCAGAAGCTCCCGCAGCCCAGCTCGCAGTGAGGCAGCCGTTCATGGCCCGCAGCTCTGAGCGTGCCAGGCTCTTGTCCGAGCTCTGATTTCCTCTACAAACACCCCCTTACCTTCGTGGCTCCCGAGATGAGCACAGCAGGCAGGAGTTTATACTCTTCAGGACACGGTTTTCTCCCCTAAAGCAGTGGGTGTGGGTGTGGGGGTCCCCTGCTGCTGCCCCCGGCACAGGGCACATGGTGACACAGAGGCAACGGGTTGTTCCCTATTTGGAATTACCTTGTGAGCTGTGTTAACAGCTTAGCTGCTAACTAAGACTAGATCTCTGGTAGTAATAAAAGCAGTCCCTTGGTGGGTGGGTTTTGGCATTTCATCTCGATTCCAAAATGAATAATTTATACAAGGCTTTATTGGAGCCCAGAGTTATACAATAAATGTTCCATGCAAACACGCTCACATATTTCAATGTTAATATCTCTCCAGTGAATTTGCCTGGCAGGCCAAGCCAGGCTGGGATTGCCACATTGCTTATTTACGTAAAATATCATAATCTCACTTTTATTTGCATTTCTGAAGTGCCATTAGGGTGATTTGGAACATATGAGCCCAGCCAGTCGATCTCAGCTGCAGCTCCTGGGCCAGGGTAGGAATGACTTTCAGGCCTCCATGGCCAAGAGTAGGAGTGGGTTTTGGCAAGCTGGTGCTGCGGGGAGGCAAAACCCACGGGGTGAACGTCAGGACACAGGGGATAAGCATTTGGGGGTTTTTAGGGGTGATATGTGTGCATGGGCTGAGCAGATGGAGATGGGAACAGCGTGTGTCACTGGGGGCTGCTGCTTGAGCCTCCTCCTGTCCTGCTTTGGGGAGTGAAGCCTTAAAGGCAGCTTAAATCCACGGCAGTTCTTGCAAGGGAAGGGTGGCAGCTTCCAGCAGCAATGGGCTGCAAGCCCACCCCTCCCCACACCA
Organism: Dasyornis broadbenti; assembly: GCA_013397935.1. NCBI lineage: Eukaryota > Metazoa > Chordata > Aves > Passeriformes > Dasyornithidae > Dasyornis > Dasyornis broadbenti. The sequence continues at coordinate 97,470 of VZRN01002233.1, forward strand.
GCTCTTGAGGGATTTCTTCCTTTCTCAGTGAGGTGAAATAGTACCCATCTCCAATGATTTCATTGCTTAAAACCCAGTTGTAACCCCCAGAGACTAATTACCTTCTCCCTGCATTTGCATCGTTTACATTCAAGTCAGTTTAAGGGATGTGTCATATTTTGCAAGGAGATGAGAAACTTGGAGGCAAAAATCTTCTCAGAAGCAAAGGGCTCGAGAGGAAGATGTGGGAACAGGCAAATTGTGAGTGCAGCCGTTCTGTGAGGGCTTCCACCCTCTCTCCCGTCAGGACAGGCACGGGGGATTGGAGGACGGTGAGTGTCCCTCAGACGAGCCCTTGCCACTGTTGCAACCGCAGAGGAGGATTCTCCAGCGGGAGCGGAGGCGTGCGGCGTGTGCTCCTCCGCATCCCTCGGCAGGAGCTGACAAGCACCAGCCTGGCGGTGCGGTGCCTGTCTGATCCCAGCTGTCTGGCTCCCGCATGGAGCTGTGCTCACAGAACACAGGAGGCTTTAAGACAGGCAGAGATTATTTCCAAGTTGCTGCTCTGTGCTCTGCTGCTCTTGGCCACACTGGCTGCTGCTGGGGCTCTCTGGCGTTCCCTGCAAAACGGGGGTCTCGTCTGAGCTCAGGGATGTGCAGCCACAGGGTGATGGGGAGGAGGGGACAGTCCCCCCAGCCAGGACAGCTACGGGCACGACCTCTACTCTGTTCTGTTCCAAGGCAGGACACGGCAAGGATTCTCCAGGTATCTGTGCCTGCCATTCAAACCTCCAAACTTCCTCTGTTGTCATCTGTTTTCTTCTGTCTCTGCAAATTCCACCAGGAGCCGATGATCCAGCTCAGAGCTTTCCTTGCTCATGGAGTGAGGGCTCTGCAGAGCCAAAGTGGCAGAACTGTCCCCTGCTGTGCCCAGCCGGGTGACCAGCACTCCCCTGGAACACAGCAGCTCCGCTCCTCCTGGCTATTGTGGCTCTGGGGAACAGGAACTTAAAATGTCATGGGTGAGCTTGATGGGAGAGAGTCCAATGAAAAGCAGTAACGGTTGTTTGAGCAAATTAATTGAATTTATTTGACAAATACTTGCAGATCCAGGGAGCAAGTGCACACATACCTGGAAGAATTGCTTCAAAGAAAGCCTATTGTGCTGCTGCCGCTTGTTCTGCTTCTTTTTCATTTTTTTTTTTCTCTCGGAACTGCTCTGAGCCGGAGAGCCAGTGACAGAGGAGTGCATTTCATCCACAGCCAACCCAGCGGCACACGGCCTATTCCGGAGGATCTCCACAGGCCATCATTGTCTGGCCCTGCCGCTGTCTGGGCAAATTTAGCACATAGCCAGTGGGCTGCTTTAATAGGAGTGCTGTGATTTCAGGGGAGCTGGAAATTTATATTCCCCTGTAATTGCCACAGCACACCTTAGTGCTGCCACTGTAGCAGGAAAATGGCTCTCCCCAGTGCATCGGGGACTCGGCAGAGATGCTGGCACAAACAGGATAATGAATGCTAAGGTGCCTCGCGTGTTGCACAGACTGAGCTTAAATATTGAACGAGTAGCATTCCTGAAAAAGCCACATCCCTTCCTTAGAGAGGGGCAGAACATTATCTTAAACCTAGGGAACATTTTGCCCTCTGCACACTGGGATTTGCACTGGGATCTCACTTCAGCGATAATGGGATTTGAGAGTTTGGAACACATCTTAATGCACTGCATCCGTCATATCTCTTGTCTAAGTAAAATGAGTTTGAATTTTTTATTTTAATTGCAGACTTGTGATCTGGAATAGACATCCTTGTACTGAAAAATATCCGCTTTTAGATCCACTCCTGGAGGCATACAACGACACAGGCACCCTGTATCAGGCACTGCCTGTCAGAGCACAGCTGGATCCCGGCAGTGGGCACAGCTCCGCAGGCGCTCCAGCCAGGCGGAACAGCTCAGGAAAGCCTCATGGCTCAGGAATGGCTTCCCTTCTCTAGACAAGCACATTCAAGCAGGACTTTTTGTGCCATGACTGACTATGGAGCTTGGAACAGCATTCTCAGAGCCCAACCGACCCCAGTTCAGATGGATCACAGAATCCCTGGATGGTTTGGGTTGGAAGGTCATCTTGTTCCAACACGCTGATGTGGGCAGGGACACTTTCCACTAGACCACGTTGCTCCAAGCCCTGCCCAACCTGGCCTTGGACACTTCCAGGGATGGGGCAGTCACAGCTTCTCTGGGCAACCTGTGCCAGGGCCTTACCACCCTTAAAGGGAAGAATTTTTTCTTAATATCCAACCTAACCCTGCTCTCTATCAGTGTGAAGCCATTCCCCATTTGTGCTGTCACTCCGGGCCCTTGTAAACAGTCTTTCTCCATCTTTCTTGTCAGCTCCCTTCAGGTTCTGGAAGGCTGTAATGAGGTCACCCTGAAGCCTTTTCTTTCCCAGGCTGAGCAATCCCAATTCTCTCAGCCTTTCCTCATAGGAGAGGTGCTCCATCCCCAGAGGGGAGCAGTTAAGCTGCTGCAGGCTGAATGGCACCAAGCCTGGGGATTCCTCATCCTAGGCCAACCCCCAGCCAGCTGGATGATGTTGGACAATTCCTCATATCCCTTAGGATCACGCTACCCTGGCCTCAAGAGTGAGCTCAGGGGTCTGGCTGTTGCTGGTGCCCTATGAGAGTCCTTAAAGCCGCTGCTCTACTGGAATAAGAAGTTATCTCTAACCCTGTAGGGATTTGGCAAAGATGTTGGCACAAAAATAGTTTGTAATGAGCTTTAAGACATATTAATGAAGAGAAGTATAATAATTATTACCAAGTTCAATTACAGCCCTTGGATTACAAATATTCTCCCACAATCCCTCAAGAAAGCAATGCATCTTGTCTCTGCAATTAAATAAACTGCGTATCAAGGGGAGGGAAGAGGATTAAACTATAGAAGAAAGAATTGCTTCAACTTGACTGTGGTGGCCCCTCTCCTCCTCCCGCCCAGCTCTCCCTGCTTTGAGAAGAAGAATCCTCACTCAGCACAGCCCAATGGTGATAAAATATTCCTTGAGAAACTGGTGGTTGGCTTCCTTCCAAAGTCTCTGGCATCTGTAATGCAGCAGTTGCCATGCTAGTGGAATCTAATAAACTCCTGTCTGCAGTATTTATGGAAGTGCACACCTGTACAGTTCTGCTTCCCAAAGATGCAACCTAGGCACTCCTTCAGGAGTTTTTCCTTCCGTGGTTAGTGAGCGTGGAGACAAAACCGAGGGATGTGCCTGCTCCCTGTGCAGAAATGTGACCGAAAGCACGAAGCACTGGGAACGGCAGAGCTGCAAATGCAGAGCATTGCCGCGGGTCAAGTGCGGGGAAGCTGCACACGGAGTGAGGGAAACTTGACCTCAGCAACACAGTGGGAACGTCAGCAGTGGTAAAAACAATTCTATCCCCAGAGAACAATGCAATCCAGAGGCTACTCCAACCTTCTGACTTCTTGGTTGGAGCAGTTTATCTCTGGGGAGCTTAGAATAGAGGAATAGCCAGTGCTCAGCTGTGTGTGAGCAACAAGGGGCACTGCACTGCTTTCCCTCGCCAGAAGAAATCCATTACAGAGAGGATCACCCTGCCATGGATGCTGGCTGGCACAGGGCCAGGCTCACTTCCAGGGCCAGAGCAGCTCTGCTGGCTCTGATGCTGGTGGAGAAAAGCCTGGCAGGTGTCTGGCAGGTGGGATGGGCCGTCTGCAGATGGGACAGGAGGTCTGGGAGGTGGGACAGGAGATTCACAGATGACAGTGCTGCTGCCTCAGGCCCCTGGAGCAGCACAGGATGCTCCAAGCTGTCCAGAGCAGGGGTTAGTGCTCTCTCTCTTTCCCCTAAAATCTATCCTGAAGCACTTCTGATATCAAAATGCACTGAGTTAAGCACAAGAGCAGAAGTCTCTTGGTGACATGGCTGGGTTTTGGCAGAACATAAAGAAGCAATGACAAACCTTGGCATATGGATGGCCATGGAAAATGTACCAGTCGTGCACAGGTAAGTTACCCACTGCCTTCCTGGGCACTGCCTAGGAACTTGGTTTCCTTCTTTTCCTATTAAGCAGGTTAACAAAAGCACAGACACACAGTGTAGCAGTTTCCCCTTAAACACTGCTATTGTCTGCAGATGAAGCAGAGCCAACGCTTGTTTCAATTTCCTCAGAACCCTCTCTCTGAATGGGTTTCTTGCGCACCTGATTGTTGTTCAATCTCTCCTGCCCAACCTGGTGTACACATGGTTCCGGGGCTCGCTTTTGATCACGCTGGCTGCAGGACACTTGTTCCTCCTGTGAACCCTGCTCCTTTGTTCCTGCGAGTGTGCCACCCACAGGGAAACCTTTGTCCAAATAATCTCAGATTCCCCGAAGAGCGAGAGCTGCCAGCTTTGCTTTCTAGTTGAAGTGACAGCAAGGAACATATAGATTTATTCTTCTATTCACTGGTGGCTTTCTATTCGTGTGTTCTCGCATCAAATCAAAGTGTCAAAACAACATCCCCGGCATGCCAGCGGCGGCTCCTGCCCACCAGACGGACATGTGAGGAGCAGGTATTTTTAACTGAAAAGGATAACCAGCAAGGGTTGTGCAGTGAAGAAAATGACCCAAGACAATGGTAAGAAACCAAGGCACTTCTACTGGAACCCAGGAGGATTGAGATTACACCCGTCACCCCTCTGCCCTGGGAAGAGGCACAGAAAGGGACAGGAAGATGTGGCAGTGAAGTTTCTGGCTCCGTGACAGCATTATTAGAACACTCCAAGCCCTAAACCCTCTTCCTGGGTGGTTTTTAATTCTGACTCTGTGCTAAGCATTAAGCACTATCAGTGCATGCAGAAAAGAGCCCTAGAAATGTGCTGCTTGAGCAGGAGTGCCCAGCTGAAGTCTTTCTCCGCTTACATGATTAATCTGTCTCTGAAGAGCAGCTATTACACACTGGGACGGTGTCTGGACAGTTGTGTGACATCTTCTGTACAGAATGCGAGCGGTGCAGACGACAAAGGCACGCAGCCGGCCCGTGGAGAGGTGGGAGATGACTCAGAGCTGTGGCATCGTGTAATGGAGCTGCTCCTGGAAAACCTGCTTCAAAGGAGTCGGGACACAGGAGATCAGCAGCGATGCTTGATGGAGGCAATACCTGATGTAGGAAGTATTTAAGCAGATTGTAATGAGGATGCGGGTTCATTACCAGAGCCTCCCAGGGCTGATAACGGAATCGCTCCTGTTACACTGCAGTCCCCAGTCAGAAGGAATGCGTAACAGCTCGGCGCTCTGGGCCACTGGAGCCGCTGTCCTAGCGTGATTCCTACCAATGGAACAATATTGCTTGCTGTTGCATGAACAGAACATGTCTCCTCTGATTGTTTTTTCCTGCTCTTTTGAAGATAGATGCTGTCTGAGGATCCCCACTGGTAGAAGGTCCTCTCCGAGGTGCAGTTACAGCTCTTTACATGTAACCTCTGGCACTGGGAACCAGTGGTAAAAAGAAATAAATCCAAGTGGGGATCTTTTGGCATGGAGTTCGTTCCAGTTCTGGAAGAAGTCATGAGAGTGGACAAGAGACTGACCTCAATAGCCTATTCCACGGCCCTGCTCCAGGGTGCTTCAACAGTAATTATCCTTTTTTAATTCAGGGAGCTACTGAACTGTGATGAGATTCCTGGAGAGGCTTACACTCCCCCTCCTGTAGGATACCAGGGAAAGAGACACCTCTTCAGGAAAATGCTGATGACTTCTTGCTCTGCAAAGAAAATGCCACCTGGCCCAGCTGCCTTCTCCATCTCAGGTGCTTATCCTTGGGCATGTGCCTTTGCTTGGACCAGCTCTGTCCTGGGAGATTTCATCTGCCTGGAAATTGGTGACTCTTAAATGCCAAGAATTAAATTGTTGGAGGGTTTTAAACTTTACATATGGAATTGTTGCAAGACAAGTGACAGAAAGTGAGCAAGAGTTAATTATGTGACAGGGAAGGAAAGTGCCACTGTGCAGCAATCCTTTCAAAGGCAAACAGAAATATTTATAGACTCAGGACTGCGCAACTTGCCACACTCTGACTCGAGCTGTACTACTGATTCACTGGGCAGCACTTTCGGATGGGGCTCTGGTGTGGGCCACAGCTCTGCTGAAAGGTAGGTCTCACCTCAAGCTGCGTTCAGAGGCAAGTGCTAATGAGAGAAAATCTGGTAGGATTTTGTCAAATCAGAGTTTAAAAACATCCTGGTGATATCCTCTTTACAGTCCCTCAGTGGATTTCCCTTTCTGCATGGCTGGCAGAGCGGCTGTGAGAGCTTGCCGAGGCAACTCCAGCCCACACTACACCACCAGCTCTGCAGGGACAATGCTCTGGCCCCTCCAGATTTGGGGCACACACATAGCTTGTGCAGGTGACCATTTCTTGGGTGATTCCCCACCACACTAGAAATGCTTCTGCTCCATTCTGCCTTCAAAGCAGATCTGCAAAGCACAGGAGCTGGGAGAGGAGACAAACACCATCCCGAGAGTTTGCATATGTCGAGAGACTTCAAACCGGATCAACATCTGCGAGCAGCCACCCCGCAGTCACCCTGCTGTGGGATGCTCCCTGCCTGCCCATGCTGCTCCCAAAGGGTTATCCCGTGCAGGGCCACCCTTGGTGGGCACAACCTCGGCTGTGTGCCCTCCCACAGCTCCAGGCCTGGCCCGGGCTATTGTCGCTATTTTCAGGGACTGACTAATCCTGATGGGAGCAGGAAGAATCTGCTGCTACCTGCAGAGGACAAAGGGAAGGAGATAATTCATTCCCATCCCCAAAGCAATCCCTGCAGGCAGGTTTTGAGTCAGGTTTCCAATCATCTGCCTTTGGAGACCACCAAGCAGGCTTTAAAGAATTCTTTATATTTTTAGCAGTAACATAATAGTGGTGGAAATGTAATAAAATTCACCATCAAATATTTATCCCATTACATTGGCTTAAGTAATTTAAGATGCTGAAATCAACATGGTGGGTTTATATTTAATGAGCCTTGTGTAAAACAGCCACTTCCATCCTTGTCAGGTGTGTAGAGGAGACACTTGCATTCACTCAAAGAATTTTTATCTCCCGAAAGATATGGTGTTAAATAATGTACAACACTCACCAAAATGTTACCTGTCACTGGTGGAGAATCAGGCTGGGGCTGGGTGAGCCTGATCTTCTCTGGCATGTAGGACAAAGGAAGGGCATTTTTAAAATTATTATTATTTTAAATCTAACTAAGCAAATTATGCTGAGAGCAGCCTGGGCTCAGCTTTTGGATGGAGTTCAGCCTTGCTGAGTGTGGTGTTCCCAGCTTATCCCTCTGACAGCTGGGCAGGGTGGCAATGCCAGGACCAGGCTCAGCTACCTGCGGCCAGGGGTGGCTGAAGGAAACAGGGAGAAGCTGTTTGTTCCTGAGATTCCCCATGCCATTGGGAGCAGCACATTCAGAGCTGCTGAACACAACTGCCCCAGCTCCCTGGGGTCCCCAGCAAAACAACCAGGCAAAAACTGGGCATCTCTCCCATGGAGACAGGCTGGGAGAGCTGTGGTATCCAGCCTGGAGAACAGGAGGTTCTGGGGAGACCTTAAAGCGCATTCCCGTGCCTAAAGGGGCTCCAGGAGAGCTGGAGAGGACAATGTACAAGGGCATGGAGTGACAGGACAACGGGGGATGGCTTTAAACTAAAAGAGCGGAAATATAGATTAGATTTTAGGGAGAAATTCTTCCCTGTGAGGGTGGTAAGGCCCTGGCACAGGTGCCCAGAGAAGCTGTGGCTGCCCCATCCCTGGAAGAGTCCAAAGCCAGGTTGGACAGGGCTTGGAGCCACCTGGGATACTGGAAGGTGTCCCTGCCCAGGGAGAGGGTGGGACTGGAAAAGCTTTAACATCCCTTCCAACACAAACGATCCTGTGATCCCCTGGTTTGCAGTCCTGGCAGGAGAGCAGAAAGGCGGTGTGGGGGCTGAGTCTCTCCCACGAGTTCCGGAGAGAACTCCTCGTCCCTCCGTGCCCGCCCGTGTCGCTCATCCTGCCGTGCCCCTGTGTCCGGCCGTGTCCCCTATCTCGCCAGGTCCCCCCTCATCTCCCCGTGCACCCCATCCTGCGTGTCCCCCCATGTCCCCTGTGTCCCCCGTCCCCCCGAGTCCACGCGCGGCGCGACCGCACCGCCGGTCTCACACTGACCCCCAGCGTCGGGCGGCGGCTGAGCCCGAGCTGCTGCCCCGGCCCGGGAGTTCGATGGGAATTAAACCCTAATTAAACCCTAATTAAAGCCTGTAGCAAAGCGACATGATAAAGCGGGAAGCGGAGGGGCGGGAGCGCCTGTTCCCACGGCTGCAGTTACTGCAGCCGTTAAATTGAGCCAGGAAAAGGTTTCTGTAGCTGATGCCTTTTAACAGCGAGGCCAAGTTGCCAGTAAATCATTAAACCCATGTAATCAGTCTCCTGGAGCAAAGGTAAGGATTTGGTTCCAGTGAGATGCTTTGTGCTGGGAGAGATTTACTTGAGGTTTGTGAAACGCTTTAAAAATCAATACGCCAGGAGCAATGAGGGGCTTAAGGAGGGCAGGAGACCCGGGGCAGGTGGAGTGCCTGGAATTCAGTGGGCAGTGTTTGGAGGTGCCTTGGGAAAGATTAGCCAGGTCAACATTAGAGATTGTTATGGGAAGTGAGAATGTGCATCAACAGCAGCGGGACAAAACCATCGGCAGCAGGACTCCAGGCAAGGGTTTGGGAAAGGGTTCTGGCAGGGCTCCAGGGTCTCCTGCTGTACCCATCACAGGAAGCCCAATGTCAAACAGCCCCTCAGACAGGTACTACAACTCCCAAACCAGGGCTGGGTTGTCTGCACTCGCTGTTCTCAGATGTGCCTTATGGTTTGCCATTAACGAATGTCACAGGTTTCCTCTTTGTTGCTCTTTCTCACAAAGCCCACGTACAGCCTCTGTTGTGTTAATTAATTTCTTCAGATACTGCCTTTCCACATTTGGTCCTTGATAAGACACTTGCAAGAAATCCAAAATAAGACTCAAAGAGATTTCTCACATGGCAAGCATAAAGTTTCATTATGTACCATAATTTCCCTGTGATTTCTGTGTCAGGGCTCTCCAGCTCCTGATGTGAGCACCCCTCTGTGATGGAAATGAGAGGTTTATTCCATTTGAGTGGTGCAAAGGTCTTCAGGGCAGCGGTGCTCAGGGCAGCTGCATCGCAGGGCTGCAGACCCTTGTGAATACTCAGCTCTAGATGGGGTATCGACTCCCAGAAAATCTCCCAGGAGACAGTACCCAAAACTGACAGTTCATCATCATGGAATCACAGAATGGTTTGGCTTTGAAGGGACCTTAAAGATCATCCAGTTCCAACCCCCTGCCATGGGCAGGGACACCCTCCATAGACCAGGTTACTCAGAGCCCCAGCCAGCCTCAATGCTCACCAGCATCACCTAAGCTGGCACAACAACACCATGTGATGGAAGGGAACAGCAGCTAAACACTTTTTCCTTAAAATCTTGAGCCCAAGACAAACTCTTCCTGCTGAGCGGGCAGAGGAGGCAGCCAGAATGATGCAGCAGGGAAAGAGGCTCCCAGTCCTGGTTATTGGGAAGTAGATCTTCCTCCTGCTTTCTCCCCAGAAGAATTCAGCCACTTGAACCCACCCCACCTTTCCCACGGCAGAAAAAGGCCAGTCAGTGCTCCTGCCGGATGGCTGTTCAGTTTGACAGACCTCACATTCAACAGTTAACAGCCAGCGTGTTTACAGGCAACATTTTTTTTGGCTGCTGTCCCTGGCATGTCACTCATGTTTAGCCAAATGAACTGGGAGGATTATAACAGACAGGGACACTGGTGCAAGTGACAGGCGCAGAGACAAGTGCTGCAAGAAGCTCATTTACACATCGAGTTTCACAGCCTGGCTCTCCCTTCCTGCTCCATAAGCTCATCAGCTGCTGCTGCAGAGCCGCCAGTTTTCACAGGAATGACAGAACTCAAAACCCCTTTTTAAATTTTTTTTCTTCCCTGGCTGCTTAGACAACAGATTCTAATATAACCCATTTTTTAATATTGAGAATGAGCCCCCTTTTATGTGGAAATGTGGGTTTAATGTAAATAGCTCGTGCTGCTCTGATTCCCTCTAAGAGCTGTTGGCTGTTGGCAGTCCCCCTGTCGCCTTTCAAGTCACTTGGGAGTCACTGCTGCTGAGATGGGGATGGATCTCAAAGGGATCCGCAGTCTCTCCCGGGTGCCTCCTGTGCTATGTGACAGTTTTTATCTCGGCCATATTTCAGAAAATTCCTCAACATCTGCGGCTGCGAAATTATCACCACCTGCCCCCAAAACAACGTGGTTGGAGGGGAGAATAGGACGAGCGTGACACAAGAGCTCTGGAGGGAGCCCTGCTATCCCAGCTCCATCTAAGCTGCTGTGTCCTTTGCAAGTGTCCAAGGGCACCCCACAGAGCCTCAGGTACTTGTAGTTGTGTATCTCACCCCACGCCAGGTCACCGAAGGTCATGGGACTGCTCAGGGCTTTGCCACCTCATCCTCAGTGCTCAGTCATGTCAGTTTTCCAAAAGCAGCAAAAACAACAAGAATCATACAGTGTTGTGAAAAGTATTTATTAGAATTGTCAACGTTAAATTTTCCTTACTATTTTCAGTTTGTTGTGGAAATTAAAACAAGAACCACGTTTTCCAGCTGCAGAAATGCTGCTTTTCAGCCAGTTTTAGTCTGTGGCTGTTTACAAGACAGTATAAGTTTTCACTGCCTAATAAAAACAATCATCTGTATTCCATGGCTGCAAGCAACAACACTGTGAGAGAGTGGAGCAAGTTGAGGAGGTTTTGGAGAAGAATATGAATTATCTCACCCGGAGAACAAAGCACAGACGGACCCTGAGCACCGAGGGAAATTGCACAACAACATGCAGGCGAGTCTCGAAACCTGCACAGTTTAACTGGGGGATTTTATACTTTTGAGAAAAAATGTATTTCTTGAATATCCCCATAGGTACAGTCTTGCCACTTATTTCTGCGATTTAAATTGTTGCTTCTGTTTTTTAAGGCCAGGATGAACGGACAAGCATTTAATCAGCCAAGTTGGATGGAGGAGCACAGGTACCACTGAGGCTCGTGGGACGACTCTGCAATGAGCAAGAACATTAAAGGCTGCTATAAAGAAACAAGCTCCTGTGCCCTCAGATGGACAGAATTATAAAAATCCCCACATTGTCCCCAAAGCACTGAATTAACCGGAGAAGGAGCTGTGTTTAATGTGATGGATGGAGCCCGCGGGCCCCATTGCGGGTATGCGGCCGTCAGGGCACTGGTACCTGCCATCGCTCCCTGCAGCACCTCCCTGGGAACATCAGACAGGATAATTACGTACTTAAATCTGGGTGCTTTACTACACAGAAATTCATCTGCTACCCTCAGAGTCCTTGAAGTTAAAGAGGGATTTGAGTTACTGACATAATTTGTTCCCTGAGGGCTGTGGAAACCAGAGAGAGGCACATCTGAATAATAACTCTCCGACCACGTCTTGAATGGGAGTGAGCGCTGCTCCAGAATGAGACACAATGGGAAGCAAAAGATTTCAAATGTTTATAAGCTACACAGTGCCCAGGCAGGATGGGGTTGGGTTTTTCCCCAGTCAGCAGCCCTGAGGGAGGTCAGGAAGGTCCCTTCAGATATTGGAATTTCAGCCTTCCAAGAGCTGAAGGGAACCTACATGAAAGATGGGGCAAGACAAGTTACAAGAGTATGTATGTAGTGACAGGACAAGGAGAATGGGTTCAAACTGATAGAGGGGAGGTTCAGATTGGATATGGGGAAGAAATTCCTGCCTGTGAGGGTGGTAAGGCCCTGGAACAGGTTGCCCAGAGAAGCTGTGGCTGCCTCAGCCTTGGAAGTGTCCAAGGCCAGGTTGGATAGGGCTTGGAGCAACCTGGTCTATTGAAGGTGTCTCTGCCCATGGCAGGGGGTTGGAATGAGATGATCTTCAAGGTCTCTTCCAATGCACCCCATTCTGTGATTCTGTGATCTGTGACGAGCTGCTTTGGGCTCACTTTGCCAAAGCTTCTGTTAAAGTGATGCTGCCTGTGGTCCAAGCTAGGGGCTGCTGCGTGTGCGGGGCTGTTGCGTGTGCGGGGCTGTTGCGTGTGCGGGGCTGTTGTATCTGAGGGGCTGTTGCGTGTGAGGGGCTGTTGCGTGTGAGGGGCTGTTGTATCGGAGGGGCTATTGCGTGTGAGGGGCTGTTGTATCTGAGGGGCTGTTGCGTGTGAGGGGCTGTTGCGTGGAAGAGCCGTGGGCTTCCACCCTCATTGGGCGGGACGAGGCTTTTCTTTGTCCGGAGCCTGGAGCCCTTTCCTCGGTGCCCGCAGCCCTCATCCCGGTGCCCAGACCCCTTGGCCCTATGCCCGGTGCCAGCGCTCGCCCTGGGGCTCCTGAGCCGCGCGGCTCCACAAGATGGCGAGCGTGGGCTCCCGGGCGGCCCAAGATGGCGGCGGGCGGCGGTGCGCGGGGTCGGAGGCGCTCGGACACCCGCGGCCCCGCTCGCCCGGCCCGGCCACGGCCACGGCCACGGCATCGGCATCGGGCCCGGCGCTCAGCGAAGGCGGCCCCGGCAGCCGACCCGGAACAGCCCGCGGGGGAAGCAGCCGACACGGCGAGCCCGGTACGAGGGACGGAGCCGAGTGGGCTGGTGTGGGGGGGAAAGGCCGCGGGGTCGGGCGGTCACAGCGTGGGTGCATCACAGGTAACTATTAAGAGCTACAATCTGAGCATCACGATGTGGGAATTATAAGGAGAATATAAGTAAATTTATCGCCGTTCCCTCTCCTCCCATCACGTTCTTTGTTCCAGTGCAGAAATACAGAGCAGACTTGCTCACCCTGCAGGGTGATGACAGTCAGGCCTGGCACAGTAATTGCAATTAGCAGCATCCTTAAGAAAATAGGAACATGGTGATTGACCTCGTACGGTGCTAGTTTATTCTCTGAGAAGTGTTTTCCACTCGCTGGTGATGGACTGTACACTGTGGTTTATGTAAGCTGTCTGTTCCTCTTTTCCTCTCTTCACATGCACTTTCTAAGTACTTTTCTTAGAAGGTTTGGATCAAGATGCCACTCCTGTGATGGAGCCCCTCTGTTCCACAGCCAGCTTTGCAAATAGAAATATATGGTGATTTTATTCTTCTTTATTTCAAGTGAGCTTTAGGACCTAGTCTTTTTTTCTAACAGTGTTCATCACATGAAGCTGCTGAAGGACAACCTGCAAAGAAGATGAAATGTGAAAAAGGCAGTCAACAATCAGAGCTAGAAGAATGCACATGTGAAAGTGCAAACCTTGCTGTGCTGGGGGAAACACCTAAAGTATCTGGTGGGGATGGAGGTTCAGAAGATCCAGGAGCCAGCAGTGTAATCCAACAGGAAAAAGATGAAAGCATTCCAGAGACTGATGAAGTGAAACAGGAAAAGGAGCATGGTGTTTCTCAGGAGCCACACACAGTGAAATCCAGCAGTACTGCATTAAAACTGGGTGGATATCTGTACCACCATCACGTGTTCAGTGAAGAGGAAAGCAGCTGTGGGAGCTTTGACGGGGCCACCTCAGAGAACGCGGATCACCCACGGAGGCCGATGTTCCTGGAGTACAGCAGTGGCCTCTCGGATGAGGACAGCAACCAGCCCATGCCAGTGCATCGGTTCTTCGGAGATGTTGAGGTGGTGAGATGATGGGTCTGTTCCTGCTTTAGACTCAGCCCTGCTTAAAATTTGCGTCTGCTTAAAATTTGCGTCAAAACTCTTGGCAAATTTGACCAGTATTGTTGTGCCCTGTGCCCCAGATAGAATTGTCTCCATCAGAGATGAAATTACTAGCCCAGCCAGATTAATTTCAGATGTAAAATCTTTCTTATTTAGATTTTTTAGTCCAATTCTGTGAGACAGGTATTTTTACTGATAATGATATTATGGAGACACAGCATTGTTGGCAAAATAGTTTTTTAGCGGTCTTTGGTTCTTAACAGAATCCTAGAACGGCTTAAGTTGGGAGGGACCTTAAAGATCACCCAGTTCCAGTCTTGCTGCATTGGAATTGTTTGGAATGGAAACTGGTTTCTGTCTACGTCAGCTTTTGAACTGATCCAAGGGCCAGAGCTTTAAATTTGAATGCTTTTAACATGCTTAACTTTGGGCAAGTGATGCTGTGGTCTTTTAGTGTTTCCTGTGGTATTTAGGGAGCAATGAGGATTTGTTTAGGGAGCCCTTTACCCTGTCCAAATCCTCCTTGCACCTGTGGAAGGAATGCCAGCCCTGAGGCTGCCCATGGATCTGGTTTGGGCAGACTCCCCTGAAGGCCCCACAGCTTTAGCTTGAGTTTGTGCCACTACTCCTGTCACCTGAGGGAGGATGGGAACTAGTGGAGGCAGGAGTTCTGCCATTTGCCACCACAGACTTTCCTCAGTGATTTGATCTTTTCCCTCCAGGATCTCCCAGCAGTTGTGCTCCCAAGCATGACGAGGAGCAGGCGAGAAGCCAGGAAGCTCCATTTCATTGCAAAGGAAGATGAGGAGGAGGAGGAGAAGGAGGAAGAGGATGTTGTCTAACAACAAACTGTAAATAAATTATATCCTTCTTCTTTTTCTTTGTGACCACATGGTGATGGCTGTGTCAGTAACGAGGTGTCTGTTTGCCTTTTCTCAGGGAGAGAACTGGGAGAGCTTGTTTTGCTGGAATTGGCAGATACAGTATTGCAATTGTTATCTGGGGCAAAGACTGAATTTTCAGTGATTTGGAAATAAAATTACAATTTAGCACCTTACCACTAATATGTAGGAAAAAAAACCAGGGAAAAATAGAAGTTCTTATTGCTTTTTTGTAAATTTGAGCGTCTATCTTTTGGAAATACTTGATTTCACTCCTTTTTTCCAAAATAGTCAAGAAAAAGATACTGGAGCAAGGTTCTTTTTCTTTTAATTCTGTGATGCCTGGGCCATCCAGGTAATAAAGGTGTAAATTGACTCCCTGGTACAAAGAAGGTCAAGGGTCTCCCTTGTGTGGGCTGTTTACACCTAACCCAGAATCAATTAAACCTCTAAAATGCAGTTCTGCTGGCAAAATGAAATGCAGGATGTCAGAGTGGGTTCAGTGTGCTCATCTCTGGGAGTTCAGCACGTTTTCATTGCACGTCAGCTCCCCGAACACCCACTCCATGGTGCTGCCTCCTCCCTCCACCTGCTGCTCTAAGTGTTGTCCTTTGTTGATTTTCAACTGATTTCCAACAGGGATTTTGCAAACAAATGCTTTGGTGGTGATAAACAAGGAATACCATCCCTTGGATTTGATGGACAGAGGAAGATTGCTAAGGCTGTGGGGCAGCCCCCTCTGCATGTTTAAAAAGAAAGGAGCAACCTCAACCTACTCCAGGAACTGTTGATTCACCCAGTGTTTGTGGGAATATTTTTTGAAAGTGTGATTATGCAATAAGCTTCCAAATATTTATTGTTATAGCTCCTTCTATGTTTCTAAAAATAGAGAGAAAATGTTATCAGCAGATGGTTTAAATAAATATTAATTTCTACTGCTAGAGCCTGTTAAACATTCAAAAGTTGTAAGGCAAACAAATTGCATAT
The DNA here is from genome assembly GCA_013397935.1 of Dasyornis broadbenti. NCBI lineage: Eukaryota > Metazoa > Chordata > Aves > Passeriformes > Dasyornithidae > Dasyornis > Dasyornis broadbenti. The sequence goes on from VZRN01002233.1 coordinate 113,098, forward strand.
GCATGGCATGGTAATGCATTCCCATTTCCACTCCAGCTGATGCATTGTTTCTGTCAAAGATATTTCTTGGCTCCTTTTCATTCTAATTCTGTAACACGGAAAAATCCAGATTTTTTAATCGCATATTCATGGTTCCAGCCCAGCTCTGTGTTGCAGCAGCTCCTCCCAGCATTCCTTCAGTGCTGTGTTTGCTGCAGGCTCTTTCTAGCAAACACAGTTTCACACACAGACATTCATTTCACTGTGCAAAATGCATTCTCAGTTTGGGGGGGGGACAACACGTGCCACACGGTGACACTGGGTTTGTCATCGGAATCCTGCCAGTGCTGCCCTCCTCAGTGTCAAACAGTGCAGGAAGGGAAGCTGGAAGGATCAATTCCATGCAGTGGAATTAGAAATCCTGTGTTTAAAATGCACCTCCTTATTTTTCGGATTGCAATGTTTGGGAAGAGAATGAATTTGTTGTTTAAAATAAATCAATATTCTCTGTAGCAAAGCTTCCAAGACCCAGTAGGTCAGGGCTCAGGCAGAAATACCATCCCCACACAATTCTATGTGTACTAACTGATCTAGGACCAACACTGTGGAGAAAACCAGAGCTTTTCCCAGTTATTTACAGAGCAGTAAGTAGCTGGTCCTCCATTCGTAAACACATTTCCTTTCATGGTCTGTCACACCTGATTAATCTCCTGTGCACCTCCACATACTCACACACACACAGATGTGGGGGCATTTTTTATTTAAAAGGTTCACACGATTTACACTGACAATCCCAAAAGCTGAGTTGCTATCAGCTGGTATTAAAAAGAAATTCAAGTAAAAAAATCGAACTATTTGTGATTTGTTGCCTGAGGTAGGAAGTGTTTTATCAAAACCGTATTCTCCAAGGCAGTAGGTAAACATTACTGTAAACATGATCATTATAGCTGTCCTTCCTGGTTGTGCTTTGAGCAAACTCAAGCTGAAAAGGCAGAAAGTATTAGAAAGGAGAGGGAAATCAGCAGGGAAGATGGCAAAAAAAGGTGGGAAAAGCAAAAATGTGGGCATACGCCATGGCCTTGCTCTTCTTTCTGGGAGATGCACGCCTTAAGCAATGGCCAACGAGCAGTAGGGGATGAGGGCAGGAGTTTGGCACAGGTGAGGTGGCACCTCTGCTGCTGAATCACCTTTGGCATTCCTGAAATACACTGGCTGCTACCTGCAAAAGGCACAGAGTAAAACATGATCCTAAATCCTTATTTGTTTGGCTTAATCTCCAGAGGAATAGGAATCTACAAGCTCCTGCAGATTAGTTTGAAAGAGATGTTTTGTCCCAAGTTTCATTTCTCTGTACTGTGAGATTTGGGCCAATACTGGTTGTGGCAAGAAAGAGATGGCAGGGTGGAATCAGTGTCAGCCTCTGGCTCATTTTACACCCTCACAGCTGGATTTTTATCACACTTGGTGTGAGCTGAGGGAGGCTCATAGGGAGTGGGAAGGCAGGAGAGCAGCTTTAAATGGGATATTGGAGTGCGCTTTGTGAGGCTCTGATTTGATTACTCAGCCAGTGTCATGCCAGGGACTCTCAAATAGTTCTTGTTTTAAGAAATTGGTGCTATTTAAAAACAACAGACTGACATGATTGCAAAAAGCAGCAGGTCCCTTCCAGAGACAGCACTAGGAAATCTCATGGGTTTGCTTCCTCTTTCTGTAAATTCTAGTTTTGTCACAGCTGAGGTTATGATTGGTTTTCTTATGGCAAGCAATATGTACAAGTTTTAAATTATCCAGGGTAAACAGCAGCTGATAGAAGTATTCCCAGTTCACTTCTCTCCCGTCTCGTGTTTTGACAGCTTCTGCCAGTTCTGGGACAACAGCACGTTTCTTCTCAATTCTTGGGGACACAAAAGAGAAGACAATATTGCCATCAAGAGTTTTTTCCAGAATAATCAAGCTTCCATCTTCCTTTCAGAGCCAGGCAGAACTAGAATTCTTTCTCCATAACTAGGTGTATGACTTTTTTCCCCCCAAGGAAATTAGTTTAGCAAATCCTGTTTGCTTCACACCTACATTTGAAATGGGTCAGAGGGGGTTTTGCCAGAGAGAATTCACACAGATAGCGCAGCAAGGAGGGGCTTGCTTCCATACAAAGAAAATCTGCGCAGAAGCAGAGCAGTTAATGAGAGGCAGCATTTCATCTGTCGTCAGGGTTTCTCAGAACAGCTGCAGCATCCCAGCACCTTTTCTCACAACATATTCACAGCAGAGCTGACTGTACAGTGAGGGTAGGGACTAAGGCTAAACCTTTCTGATGAAGCTGAAGGGCACAAAGCAGGTAAGTCTGGATTAACACTTGGTACGTACATGTGGTCGAGATTCCAGGTGCTGAAGAGGATCCTGCTTTCCCTGTTGCTGTAGGGGTTGATGGAATGCTTACATGGGCAGTCATCTCTGTCGAAAGGTCCCTGTGAAAGGTGTCACACTCGTCATCCCAGCGTGGTCCTGCCATGTGCTAGTGAACCAGAGAGATCCTGCACCGCACATCCTCCCAGCCTGACACTGCCCTGTGCTGCACCCAGGGAGCTGTTTCCTTCCTCTGATGTCAAAGGAGGAATGGGTTCAAACGGAAAGAGGGGAAGTTTAGGTTAGGTATATGGAAGAAGTTCTTCCTTGTGAGGGTGGTGAGGTCCTGGAACAAATTGCCCAGAGAAGCTGTGGCTGCCCCATCCCTGGCAGTGTCCAAGGCCAGGTTGGATGGGGCTTGGAACAACCTGATCTAGTGGAAGGTGTCCCTGCCCATGGCAGGGAGCTGGAATGAGATGATCTTTAAGGTCCTTTCCAACCCAAACCATTCCATGATTCTTCAGGAAGGCTGCAGGTACCTGACAGGAGAACCACCCCTCCGCAGTGCACAGACGCGCTGCCTCCTCCTCCTCCCTTCTGTCAAAGTAGCACCCGTTGTACTTCACAGATTTCAGTTTATCTGCCATCAGGTCGATTATCCCTCTGTAGGCATCTCGTGCTGCAGGATGAACGTTTGAAATAAAACCACTAACCTAGAGGGGGGAAACCCAGCAATCACTCCTCAGTTCCTGTGGCAGCCTGAGGCTCTTTTCTACAGTCACAACGTTGCACTGTAAAAGTACTTTGTATTCCTGTGGCCACAGAATTACTGTTACAGCTTGACTTAAGTTACTCAACAGAAACTTTTACCTCTCTCATGTAGCCCCGCATTCTGCTCTCACAGCTATGCCGCAGGTAGCTGGATTTGTTCTTGAACCGAGACTCCAGCCCTGGAGGGAACGAGATTGTTTTGTACCTCAGCACAGCTGGGAGTTCATCCTGGCTTTTCACTAACTCAGGATGCACAGGATTTTTAATTACCTATTTTTCTTTTACTAGTTCTGGACTACCCTGCTCTTAAGCACTTAAAAGGACCCTGTAGAGCATCCGCTGGGAGAGCAGTAGCTGGTATTGTTATATGTTTCTTGTTAATGTGTATATGTGGAACACCAAGAGATTGTGAAAGGAAAACAGAATTGTTCGGGAAGAACTGCAGTAATGGCTTGGGAATGGGCAGGGAGACTTGTGGAGTGTAAAGAGAACATAAACCACGATTAGCTGGCTGAGATGTGCAAGTTATCAATATACTATTAGTAAATCATTAAAACACCATAAACACAGACTTATATTAATGGAGGAAAACGTATTCCAGAGCTATTTTTGATAAAGCGATACACCATTTTAAAAAAAGCATTGTCTGATAGTAAATATGCATATACTTTAAAGAAACTTGAAGACACATATTAATGGAAGGGGTAAACTAATCCCTTGACCAGGTACTCAATCCCACTAGCCAGAAGAGCTCCCAAACTTTGCTTTAAGAGCAGCAAAACTGACAGAAGTGACTTTTCAGAGCAGAGCAAGACCTGGGAGTCCCTTAGCAGCGTCCTACTGCAACAAACACACCTTCAAACCATTTCTTGTCGTCTTCCTTGTCCTCGGCGAGGATATTTTCGCTCAGGTTATGGATGAGATCCGCCAGCAGCTTCTGCCTGTGGGGAGCCTGCTCGTCCGTCAGCAGCTTCCGCGCAGCCTCCACCACAGCGTCCTGCTGGCTGCAGAACGCGGCCAGGAGCCGCTCGATGTCGCTGGCACCTGGGGCAAGTGAGGCGGCGCCGGCTGAGCCCCCGGCCCCCTCCCCGGCGCTGCCCC
>VZRN01002233.1:117802-132957 GCA_013397935.1 Dasyornis broadbenti
CCGGCGCTGGAGCCGGGGCCTTCCCGCGCAGGCGCCCCGGGGCCGGCGGGGCGGTCGCGCCTGCGCGGCGGGGCTGCGTTGCCATGAGAGCGGTGATGGGGCCGCGCTGAGGCAGGTGAGGCCCGGCCCGGCGCTTCCCCTTCGCGCCGCGCTCTCCCTCCGCCCCGGGGACTCCCCGAGGTCCCGCCAGGCCCCTGCGTGCTTTGTCCGCCGCCCGTGCTGGGCGTACCCTGGAGCGGTGCGGCCGGGACTCCTCCGGGCCTGCGCCTCCTGCGGGGCCGGGACCGGCGGGAGGAGGGAGGGATGGGGCCGGTGTTGGTGCCGTAACACCGGCACGGCCCGGGGTGGGCAGCGGCGGTCTCGGTGCTTGTCTTGTGTCCCCAGCAGTAGCTGCGGTGGGTGCGTGGCTTTCTCAGAGAGACCGAACTGACCTTGTGCTTTGCTTTTTGTTCCTCTGGCTCCAACACACAGAGCATGGTACAGGTACAGGTTTGGTACAGGTTGCTCCTATATGCGTTTGGAGCTCTTAATTTCAGGCTCCATCTTGGATTAGCAGGTTTTATTGGCAGACTGCTCTTCAAGTGAGCTAAATCCTCATTGTGCTCGGCACTAATCAAACCCGCACCATAAGAACGGTTATGGTGCCATTAAAGGAAATACATATTTGTAGTCATCATCTACTGACTCGACAGGACTACAGGATGCAGTTCTTTGACTGTGCTGTCTCAGTGATTTAGTATCATCCTTCCAGGGATGAATTTAAGCTTGAAGGCTGTGTCTGTGACCAGCTCAGCTCCCCAGGATGCCACACAAGATTGGTTTCACCGTGGTCAGCTCATCGGGACACGAGGATGGGTTCAGCGCTCGGGAGCTGATGGTTCATGCGCCGACAGTGAACGGGTGGCGGTCACCCAGGTACTGTGAGGGGATTGTCTTGGACCGCTGAAGTTCTGAAGCATCAAATTTAAAATGAGTGGCAGATGTACTATGCATGGTCAGAGCAGTTTACAGCATTTCAGACCAAACTGATAAAGCAAAAATTTACTTTAATCGCATGGAATCTTCATCCTGTGGGGAAAAAGCACCTTGGTTCACACCTAAAGGCACTGCATTGCATTTGAATAATAGAGAATGAAAATGAGAACTATTTTTGTTCTTGGCAATCTTGGTTAGCAATTACTTTGGCTTAGTATGAAAACTCTCTTTGTCTGAGCACGTCCTCTAAATATGTGTGGGGCATGTGAGCATAACACACTCACACAGTAAAGGGAAGGGAAAAGTGTTTCCATTCTACCCTTGGGGTTCTTCTTACAATATTTATAATGCTGGCTTAAGTTTAATATCTTGAAAATTCCATAATTAAACGTTGCTCAAGTTGGAGGTGAAGTCCTCTTTAAAAGGATGATTGAATTCAGAAACTGTGTCTCTTTTAGGCTCTGTCAGTACCCCCAGGAAATCATCCTGCAGTTGGTGGAGAGGTGTCGAATTCGGAAGCTGCAGCTGCTCGCTCACCAGTACATGATTGCAAGCAAAATTGAGTTCTACATCAGTGAGAGTCTGCCAGAATACTTTGCTCCGTATCAGTCAGAGAGGTTTCAGAGGCTTGGGTGAGTCAGAAAATTCTGAGTGAGTTTATTGTCTTAATCAGAAAAGCGTCAGGGGAAAATAGTATCACTCTGGGTTGAATGTGATGTGGACATGCCGTAGGAGCAGCAGAGAGATCCTTGACTTGTGTAGATCTGTGACAAAGTGGGAGATGCAGATTGCCAGGTGATAGCACACGTTGTCTCAGTTATGAGGGAGTTTTAAACCTTCCCAATGTTCTAACCTCAGGAGCAGAAATCCGCCTGTGTGTTTGGATGTATCCTCTGCTCACGTGTTGCGTTTTCCTTCCCAGTTATGTCCCTCTCTCAGACAACGAGAAGACTGATTTCAGAGCTCGAGAGTTGAAATCTGTGTACATGGATGCAGTTGGCCAGTATCTGAAACTGATTTTCCATAAAAATTATGTCAATAAATACAACTTGTATGGGCAGGTGAGTTAAGAGTCCTTACCTGGTAACTTCAGTGACACTTCCATAGTAAAGAGCAGGCATTGAAATCTGCTCTCTTGATTTGTAGAAAAAAAAAAAATGTTGGTTGAAAGCTGCTGTATTTATTTTAGTTTGTTTTAAAGCACAAAACACAAATAACAGGTTGGAAGTGAGTTGGGATCAGGTGGATGCACCTCATGCAGAACAAACGAGTCAAGCACACATCCTGTCACTCTTGTTCATGCTGAGCTTTAGCCTGCACAGCAGGGCCTGTTGAGAAAAGGAACCCCCTCTGAGAACAGCTTTGGGGTCACAAAGCCATTCTTTGAGTGTTTTGGACCTGGTGTGGCATTAAGTGAAGGTATTGCACAGCCAGCATGGTACAGACACACAAACACCGGCCTCAGTTCTGCAGGGCCTCGTTTCAGTTCCATCCCAGACCAGGAAAGGGAACAGCAGGTCACTGCATAGTGGGGTTGTGGATTTGGTGGTGCACTTTCAATGGAGCAGGAGGCACATTTAGCACTCAGTGCCTTTCTCTGCTTCCATACCACCCTGCTGACCACAGACCCTGCTTTTTGTTCCTAGAAAAGAGGAATGAGCTTACACATTTCCATTTTCTGTGAATCTCTGCAGGTTGCCCTGGTAGCTGTGAACATCATTGGGGATCCAGCAGACTATGGCAATGACAGCATGAGCAGTGTAAGTGCAAAGCATCCCTGTCCTCTTACTGTTGCTCCATCTCTTCAATTTCAAGTTCCTGGAGTAACAGGATGTACCTTTCATCTGCCAGGTCCATGCTGTAGCAGAGCTACATTGCTCTAATTTATTTTTAAAGTTTTCTCGAAGCAAGAAAGTTGTGCCTGAAATGGGAATACAAAAGTTAAAATATAATCAACTGGGACATTTTCATTTTCAGCCTTTCCAGATTCTCTTGTCTCAGTGTGCCCCAAAACACAAGGGCTCTGTGTTGCAGAACTGACGTTGGTTGTGGAAAGTGAGAATTCTGTCTTGAGCACAGACCTGATATATTGGTGAATGTACACTAATTTTTTTTTTTTCTCCCTTCCAAAGCCCTCCAGAGAGAAGCTGATAGATCACTACTTGGGAATGAAATCAGATGATCCTGCCTTAGATGGAACTTACCTTGGGTAAGGATGTTCTTTGCATATACCCTGGCAAAACCCCTACTCAGTATAAAGTAGTTGTTGGTCTCTGGTTAATTCCCTCCTAGTGAAAAGAGAAGCCTGGCTTATTGTGAATTATGTTATCCATCTTACGCCTTCAGGAAACGTGACTCCATTTCACCTCTGGACGATTTGGCCTTTGACATGTACCAAGACCCAGAAGTGGCTCAGATAATCCGGAGGCTGGATGAGAAGAAGCGGGAAGCTGTCTGTCACGAGTGCTACGACCATGCCAAGAAGCTCAAACAGGCCATTGCAGACTTGCAGAAGGTATTGTTGAAAGATCTTTGGCTCTGAAATGGAGCAATGCTCCAGTGACCCATCAGGGCCCTGCTGTTCTTGTGGAATTGTAATGATTTCCGATATATTTCCCAAATAATAATTTTAAAATCAGATAGGTTGGTTGAGTAATTTGGCTAGAAGTAGTGAAACAGTACAGGAAGGTGATTCCAAGGTGATTTGTATTAATTCTAGGTGGGGGAGCGACTTGGCCGGTACGAGGTGGAGAAGCGCTACGCAGTAGAGAAGGAGGATTATGACCTTGCCAAGAAAAAGAAGGAGCAGATGGATGAGTACCGGCTGAAGGTGTACCAGCAGCTGGAGCTTCACGATCTCCTGGATGCACAGCTGCTGGTGGGTGCAGTTAGTCCAAACTCGGGAGGGTGTTCTAAATAGAAATGGCAAAGCAACCAAATTTAATTCAGAGGTTAATGGAAATGTTGAGATTTACTTAAGATTTTCAGTTTTCTTTTTGGATTGTGGATTTCCCCAACTGAAGACTCTCATGTGGTGTTTTATGGACAAGCTTAGTTCTCCATAAATCGCATTTAACTGTTGAAGTCTCAAGCAAATGGCATTAGAATCCTGAATGTTTTGCACGATTTCAAGGCTACCTGGTGCAGATGAATAATGTACTTTCTCATATTTTGGAGGGGTAGAGGAGGCTTAAGCTGGTATCAAGGCTAACTATACAGAATCCATGTGATTTTTTTATATATGTATAGTTATGTAATGTTCTTAGAACAGGAAGTTTTATAATCTCTTCACACATGCACCCACACAGAATTATTTTCTGACTGTTTCATAAAGCCTCATCCAGTGGGAATGATTACACACCTGTGAGCCAGGTTTAATATTTACTTGAAATCCCCAGAAGCCTGTTGACAGCCAGAGCTATAAGCTGCACTGACTGATTTTAGCACATTTTGAGACTTGCTGTAAAAATCTCCTTGCCTTTCTCAGATCCGAAAGCCATCAGAGTTGCCTTTGGGGTCTGTAAGTGGCACTGAGAGCGCCCAGCGCTCCTCTGCTGAGCACACAGACACACCCCAAGGAGAGCCACGGAGGGTAGAGCTGCAGGAGCAGCTGGTGGATCCCACTTCTGCTGAGCCTGTTGTTCCCCACCAGTCCCCTCTTTCTCCTCAGACTCAGCCCACAACCTCCGAGGAAGCGTTTTCCAAGGAAAGTGTGAGTAGTGTTCCCTCTGTTACTGCAGAAATCTGTCAGAGCAAACAATCTGGTGTCCAACCTTCCAAACAGTGGGGTTACTCTCATGATTAACTGGGGACTGATGCTGCTTTAAAGTGAGAAAATTGCATTGAGGCAAATCCAATTAGTGATGAAACCACTTCACATCTAAATCATTTCCAGAACAACAAATTTCATCTTTTGTGCTAGAATGAATTCTTACCTTATGACGAGAGGCCTCTCCCGACCATCTGCAAGCAGGTGGATGAAGCTGTTGCCTACCTTGAGCCGGAGGTGACTGAAGACGTCATGGGTGATTCTCCAAGGACTGGCAGCACTGGGGAGCCCATCCCACTCACAGAGAAGGCGCTGAGGGAGGCCAGCCCTGTTGTGGAAGTTTTTGGAGAGACTTTGGTAAAAACCAGTAAAACAAACCCAATCCCCATTGAAACGAACCTATGGATTATTATGCTCTGTGTTGAGTTGAGTTAGAGAGGTTTTTTATGTGTTCAGAGCTGCTATTTAGAAATCTCATCTTAAAACTTGACCTTGGCTCTAGGGATACTTGTTTTCAGCATTTGTACAAATCTGTAGCTTTGATAATTCATTGCTTGATGAGCTGGTAAACAGACAGGATCCAGCAGATTGCTGTATGGTATGGACCCAGAATACCCAAAATTTGCCCCTGTCTTTTGCAGGGAGAGAAACCATCAGAGTGCCTGGAAGGGCTCCATGAGCCTGACCTGTTAATCCCATTTCAGTCATTGCATTTCAAAATGTGTACTTTTAATAAAGCCAGATTCCTGTGGGGGACACCTGGGGATTTCAGTCTTCAGTTCATATGTTCTTTTGAGGCTGGCTCTCTATATAAATGTTGAACTTGTATTGAAATATCTGTAGGGACCCTTTAAGAGATAAACTTGTCCTGTGCTCAGGTTTCAGGAGCGTATTCCAGAACATGGTCGTATAGAGAAGATGCATTACTGGCTGTGTACCAGAATCTGATGGAGGTGTCAGTGGACACTCCAAAGGAGGATTTAAGGAACATGCTGAGGGCTGCTGTTTTTCTTGTGCAGAGAGCTATCAAAGACACCGTGTCTTCAGTAAGTTGGGATAGGTTTGATCCTACAGTGAAGAACTAGCAGCCAAAAGTGCAGAACCGTGGGGTTAAGATACTTTGAACAAATAGTTTATAAATCTGCTGTTGAGTAAGTCCAAAACCAAAACAAAACCCCTCCAAACTCCCAAAACATCTGGGCAATGCCTGGCACTGAACAGTTGGCAAATACTGCCCTGGGCTGAGCCTTGAGCTTAAGAAACATCTGCAGATGTGCAGTGAAGTTGAGCATTTTTCTTCTTTGTTGAATCTGAAACACAGCAATGAAGTAACTTCTAGTTTGCAGCTCAAGGAACTTCACTTAGCTAAAGGACACTTGGGCATCAAATAAACCTTAAATAAGAAGAAAAGAAGAAAATCGAGATGTTACTCTTTATAAAACAATTTCTGAAGCCTTTCACCTAAGTCCTGGCAACAGGTTTCCTGGAAGAGAGTTGTCTGAAGTAGCGTCTGTTAAAGGTCTTGCTGTAATTCCAGATTAAGAATAGATTTTACTGTATTGCCTGAAAACGGGGCTCTGTTATTTTTGCTCAGTGTTTCCTCTTTCTTTCTAACTTAGGTTTTTCAGGCTTCCCTGAAACTTCTAAAAATGATCATAACCCAATACATACCAAAACACAAACTGGGGAAGCTAGAAACCTCTCATTGTGTGGAGAAAACCTTGCCACATTTGCTTTCTAGAACAGGAGACTCCTCATCGCGTCTTCGCCTTCTGGCCTTGAACTTCGTCCAGGTGGGTGTTTCCCTTTAAATTAGGGAGCTCACAGGTGGGCAACACATGATCAGAGTGGACTGTGAGACCAGCAATGGTTGCTGTGAAGTGTTACAGGTTATCATAGAATCCCAGGATAGTTTGGGTTGGAAGGAACCTCTGGAGATCATCCAGTCCAACCCCCTGCCCAATCAGGGCCACCTGGAGCAGGTGACAAAGGAAGGCATCCAGGTGGGTTTGGAATGTCTCCGCAGCCTTCCTGGATAGCTCTGCCACCCTCAGTGTAAAGAAAAGCTTCCTCAGGTTGAGGAACAATAAATACCATTTGAGGAACTTTTGTATTTTAGTTTCTGGCCATAAATATGTGGAAGGCAAAGTGGTAGAACCAGCTGAGTGTCTTTGGTGTTCTTTCTGGCTGTCTGCTGTCACCCCTGTTGTAAGGGGGCAGTCTGGGGATACCTGCTGCTGCTGCAGGTGTGGCTCTTGTATTCTTTGGTGCAAGTGACCTACAGAGATGAGAAAACTCTGCTTTGCACACACAGGTAATTGTCCTCATTCAGCATCTGCCTGCTCACTGACTTTCTGTGTGTTTCTAGGAAATGGCACTGTGCCCAGAAGTGAAACCTCTTCAGATTATTCCGGTCCATCTGGTTAAAACACTAAAACCAAACTCCCCAACACACCTAGCAATGAGTTACGTGGAATTGGTGGAATCTCTCTTGAGAGACATGGGGACTGAAAACTCCGGGTTTACCATCAACAATGTCATGAAGGTAAGAGGCCAAGATTACAGCACAGGGAGGATTTTGTTTTCTGGGGGCTTGCCTGGCTGGTTTGGAGTGCTTGGAGAATTCCTGAAGAGATGTATCCCCTCAATTACCAACAGTGCTGGTAATTTTAGACCAGGTTGGACAGGGCTTGAAGCAACCTGGTCTAGCAGGGGGTGTCCCTGCCCATGGGGTGGAATGAGATGAGCTTTAAAGTCCCTTTCAACCTAAACCATACTGGGATTCTATGAAGCACGGTGTCAATATGGGGAAAAAAGAATCAATGGGTAAAAAGTATTTGCAAAAATCTGTCTATAGGAAGATTTCTCCTCCTTGGACTAATAAACAAATCCTTAAAAATGCGAGAAAAGAAAGACGTAATTTTTTGTAATGATTTTCAGTTTGCCACAGGAGCCCTGGAGCACAAGGCTCATGAGGTGCGTGAGGTGGTGCTGCGGATCATCTTTGCCATGTACAGGGAGCACAGGGCAGCTGTGCTGGAATATCTCCCTCCGGATGACACTGGCGCCCGCAAGACCGTCCGCTATAAAACACTCTTCGATGGGTTTGCCAAAATCGATGGGAAATCTTCTGAAACTGAAATAAGGGTAAGTAATGAGAGTTCAGAACATACAGGGCCACCTCAGACAAGGCATTTGGCTGAGTAATATCCTGATTTCATGGCTGGATTGGACACTGCGCAGGTAGCAGAGTGTCTTCAGGTGTGTGGTTAAATGTCCTTGGTATAAAAGGCTCAGTGTATTCCCTGTACTCACTCTTGGGAATAAAGCCAACAAGGAATACAGAGCTGGACGAGCAGTTTGGAAAATGTACAAATGCATTTTCTGCTGTCAGTCCTTGGGAACAGTAAGCCCAAAGGCTGTGCTGTGTGTTCCTTTCAGGTAGTGCAGAGGAATTTGGGAGGAGGGAGGTGTCACTGTGTCACAGCCATCATTGAACCAAGCAGATTTCCTGTCCTGAATCAACCATGAGTTCTGTGCTGATGTGTTTTGCAATCTCTTGTGTATGAGGGATGGTTCCAAAGCTTTCAGAACTGACAGAGTATTTCCTGCCAGGCACAGAGAAAGGCAGTGACAGAAGAAGCAGCAAAACAGACAAAGGAAGAAAAAAAAGACCTAAAAGACCAGCCAGCAGCTCTAAAGGAGTTACAAGCAGAGGTTGAAGCTGAAGAGGTGAGTTTCGGTTTTAAGGTTTCTTTAATCCTTTGCTCCTTGGGTATCATGGACTTGGATAATGAACATTGGTGTTGTCTCATTAAAAAGAGAGAGAAACTCGCAGACATACCCTGAGTGACTTTCCTCCTCAGCTGTCCAGTTCAAAATCTGGGGTGTTGTTTTTCCTAACATAGTGTAAAATTTGGGTTCTTTATTATAATATAAAGTAACAGTATAATAATACCTTTATAATATAAAAGAATACCTTAATATGAGAGATTTGCCCTAGAACCAGAACCACAAACATTGTAGTGCATTGGCTCTGCTTTTAATTTTTTTAATCCCAGACAGAAATCAGAATATAGTGTGTTCCCTTTCTCCCTGGAAGGCAAATCCTGACTTAAATTTCTTTGCTCAATAGGAGAAAGAATCTGATTTTCAGAAGACAGTGGATAAAGGTAGGTAGTTTCAAATAACAGTTAAGAAATATAGATGAATTAAAATGTGATCTTGATTTAATAGTTCTCTCCTTACAGTTTACCAGGTATATGAAAGCCCCCAGGCTGCAGCAGCAAAGATTCAGGAGGAACTTTCCTCTGTTGCAAATTACCTGGATAAGTAAGTGAGATGAGCCTCTAATCACCTTAAGCACTTGGTGTCACCTGTGAGCTCATAACAGTAATAACGTTATTCCAGTAGATCAAAGCTAATACCTTCAGCACTGAAACAATAAAGACTAAAATCTCTTCTAACAGATTTGGAATTATCACCAGGCAATCCTAGATGCTTTTTAAAAAGTTCTTGGATAGTGTGACTTCTTACTTTTTTTTTCTGAGTATTTGCCTGAGGGATAAGAAATCGCCACAGTTTTGTGTTCAGCTGCCGGTGTGGAATAAGGGAAAATTATAGTGTAGCTTTCCTGGGTATTGCAGGGAGAGGGCATAGAGGAAGCCCTTGGAAGTTCTGGAGCCAGGAAAACTGGTTTTGGTGAGCTGCTCTCAGAACTTTTATGGAATTAACCTTTCCATATGAAAAAATGCTCTATAGTTATATTTACCATAAATTACCCTGAGTACCTGCCCCATCCTGAGGTCAGCACTGCATAGGGAAAAGAAGGTCTTCAAGATACTGGCTGTTTTTCAGAACAGCTTGGAACAGAAGGAACAGGACTCATCCATTTCTCTCTGATGACACTGATATTTCTATTTTTTTTCCCAGCTTGTGTATTTTTTGTGGTGAAAGGAACGAGTCCTTCACAGAGGAAGGGTTGGATCTGCATTACTGGAAGTACTGCCCCATGTTAACCCGATGTGAGCACTGCAAACAGGTCAGACTGAACTTCCCAGAGCTGCTAAAGGCATTGACTGTTGTTATTCTGATTTAGAGGCACTGTAAGATATTTAACACTCAGGCAGGTGAATTCTGAATACACTTGTATGGTTTGGGTAGTGCTTTTGGAAATGAGCAGCATTAGAAAATGAATTAGTAAATGGACTAAAATTGAATTTTCGTTTTGTCGTTTTGGAAGGCGAGGCTAAACTGATGGGTTTTTAAATCCCATCCCTGTTTGCTCAGCACAAACCTTCCTGCGTGGCTCTGGCTCTGTTGCAGATGCTGGAGATCGCTGGCCTGACGGAGCACCTGCTGATGGACTGTGACAAAAGGGACAGCTTTGGGAAATGCCCACGATGCAGAGAGGCTGTGCCCAGGAATGAGCTGCCCAGGCACACAAAGAGCAGAATTTGCAATCGTGAGTAGCTCCAGACAGGAAGATGGAACATCAGAGGTTCAGACTTTCAAACACCGGGGATCTTTGGCAAGTCAGGCTGCTGGTGTTTCGGGATTAGGGATCTAAATAAAAATGGGTTTAGGGATCTAAGTAAACCCTCAGGAGGGAACAGATTTGGGATAAATGCCTGAGTTTCCCAGTGCTTGGCCTCTGCGTGTGGGGAGGATGAGTGAAAAGACTGGAGAATCTCTACTATATCCCTGTGGATTAAGCACTATCCCAACACAGAAAGGACATGGACCTGTTGGAGCAAGTCCACAGGAGGCCACCAAGTTGATCAGAGGGATGAGTCACCTCTCCTTATGGGGAAGGGCTGAAAGAATTGGGATTGTTCAGCCTGGAGGAGAAAAGGCTTTGGAGTGACCTATTTGTGGCCTTCCAGTGCCTGAAGGGGCTACAAGAAAGGTGGAGAGAGGGTGTTTACAAGGGCCTGGAGTGACAGGACAAGGCGGAACTGGATGATCTTTAAGGTCCCATCCAATGCACTGGATTCTGTGATTCCTTTTGATCTTGTTTTGATGAAGATGATTAAGCACAGGACTTCTTTGGGAGCTTTTAATGATAATGGGGCAGGAGCTGGATTAGTCATGGGGTAGTTTTATGTTATTTGGTATGCAAATTCTCTTTGTATCTCTGAAATTAGCCTCTCTTTGCAATTTTTATGTTATTTTTCAAACAATTTCAGCTGCCAAACCAGAAAATGTGGCCAACCATTGCCCTTTGTGCCATGAGAACTTTCCACCGGGAGAAGAGGTAAGGCTGCCCGTCATGTTGGGCTGATGTTGTTGTGGGTTGTTTTAATATGATGGACCCTTCAAGATATGTTAAAATAACAGATATATTAATTTCTATTTCATAGTAAGGTGATCATCCTTTAATAGAGCAGATTAGGGTGCTGTTGCCATAGTCTGTATGCAGTTATCATCTCCCCCATGTGACATTGGCTAATTTTGCTGGAGTTGTGCTTTGTAATTGACTTCAGGCCTGGAGACCTCACCTGATGGACAAAGATGGCTGTAAAATGAACCAGCGGAGGACATCCCCCATGAATAAAACCATTGTGCTGCACCCTGGTAAGATACTAGCTAATGATAATAACATCTGTGCTTTTTACTGTGCCACCTTTGCTTAAGAAAAGTGTTTCATCCCCAAGAGCTGGGTCTGTGCCAGTTGTGGTTTGCATCTGTATGAGCTGGGTGATAGTTCCTGTCCTGGAGCTGTGTGCTTTGGGAGCAAATCCCCAAAGTCACGCAATAAAAATCATGTTAAAACGAGGACATGAGCTCAGCTGGTGGGGAAAACTGGCAGATTTGATAAATTGATCAGTTCAGGGGTTTTTGTCTGCAGAACAGGATGACCATGAATAGAACAATCAGCTGAACTGTGTTCTGGAAAGCTCCTGAACGCTGACTTAGGGAACCAGAGCCTGATTTAGCTTTTAGTGTCCAATCAGAGGGTGCTAATCTGATCCTAATTACAGGGTGAACTGAACAGTGAGTGCTGTGCACTGCTTTTCCTTTCCAGTCCAGACCCGGGAACCAGACAGAATTTATCATTGTGCAGCTTTGTCACCACATTGATGCTCATGTCAGGTGGTGTTTTTTTTAACAGTTGTCTTTCTGAAGCACATGGAAAATCCTTTTATTTCCAGGACGCAGAGGTTAAACTGCCTGCAGCACCAGAACTCTTGGCCAGTAACATCCAAACCTTTCCTCCTTCAGACTCTTTGGTGTTCTTTTAGTCAACTGCATGTTCAGAGTTCACCTGCTCTGTCCAAGCTGTGCGTTCTCATATCTGCATGTTCCTCCGAGTTCCTGGAAAGAACTGTGGGATTGCCCATTCCAGCTGACCTAAGTGAATCATAGGGGTTAAACTCAGCAATTTCCAGTCTCAAACTGGATCCACAGTCCTGTCTGTCTGCCCTCAGCTTTGCTCTTTGTGCATTCTGATGAGATGCCAGTCAGATGCATGTCAGTTTGCTGCTGTTAGAATTTGGAATCAGAAGGAGCTTAAATCCTGCCTTGATAAGATAAATTCCAGACCTATTTCCTAGACGTAAGAACCCTGACCTTTTAGTCTGACCTCTGCTGGTGTGGGATATGCTGAGGCTCATTGCCTGCCAGCTTCTGGTTGCTTCAGTCATTCAGACTTAAAAGATCTTGGGGATCAAAACGATGGTTTAAAGTCACTCCTGGGACTAGATGTGCTTGCAATAATGATCTCTGTTTTCTCTCCACAGCCAAAATAGGTGGCCACTGTTTAAGGAGACCGGGTCCTTCAGGAGCAAAATATCAACCTCCTTTAATAGGAAGCAAGATCCGAACCCGAGGAGGCCTAAATAAATGCACTGGCAAAACATACTCAAAGCGATGACACAACAAGTATTTCTTCCTTTGTCTTAATAATTGGGCACGTGGCTGTTCAGAGCTATTTAAAAATTGTGGGCAACTTGTATCATCTTCTCTGAGTGCTGTTTTTAGCCTTGAGCAGTGCCTGGTGTGATCCCAAGGGCTGTCCCTTGGTGTTGCTGTCACTGCAGCACTGGGCTTTGCTCCCAGGAATGCTTGTGTTGGAAATACCAAATATTCTGGGACACAGACATTATTTTGACAGATAACTGTACTTGCCTTTCCAATCCCATGTCTGTAATTTGATGGCTTCAAACACATCAGTTATGTCAGGGGAGAGAAGTCTCTTCGCTGGGTCCCCTGAGGTGCTTGAGGAAAAGGAGCCACACGTGTGGGAAGTCTGGCCTTATGTGTATGTCAGATTTAGGGATCTAAAGGCAGGAGAGCTGTACCCAAAACACTGCTCAGTCCCAGGAATTAGCACCAGATAGAAAAGCCAGAGGTCTGGCTGGATGTTTTCCTGTGTTGTGTCACTGTGTAGCAGGTGACAGGACATTGTGGCCTCTTTCACTGTGCACCAAGTGCCTTTTGAGCCCACTTGGCAGGAGAGTTTGACTAAACCCTCCAAGTGTGTACCCCCAAGATGTGACCCCTTACAGAAACGAAAAAATAATCTTGGTTGGGCCCTGAAGAGCTTGACTCAGTAAATTTAGACCTTTTCGCCTCTTTTAGTGCACCTTCTGCTCAAATTCTGAGCTTCTCTAGTTAGATCTTGGTTAAAATAACAATCCACAGACTGCAGCATGCATCTTTAACAGCTTCAGAGAGAAATTCTATTAAAGACCCAAGGCATGAAACTTTGTACTGAAACAGCAATTTTCACTTCTCTACCTGTAACGTTCTGGCTGTTGCTTTCCAGGGTGGAATTGGTACCATGGGCACAGGAATGAATGATCATATTAATATAAGGGGAAATTTGGGGGTTTTTGCTCCCATGGAGTGAATTTGTAGTATTGTTTTGTACATACAGAGCTGATTTTGTAATACAGTTTTTCTAGTTTGCCTGCAGCACGTCTACCAGCTTTTGGATTTTCCAGGTAGATCAGTTAGCTTGGATTTCAAAAATCTTTGTATAGATTGTTTCTCTAACTCTTCCACATACATATCTCAATAATTACACATGCATTAGGAATATATGTATGTATATATATTAACAAATACATTGGTATTTTTATTTTCCCTCTAGTGACACAGGTTCCTATTTGAGAGCCTGATTCTGTATGCTGAATAAATAATAATAAATAACTCAAAATAACCATTGATCTTGCTCAGAGGTGTAAGGATGAAAAGTACTCTGTGGTACAATAAGGAAATAACTTAGAAGTGATTAAATGGCAATTTTGGGGGATTTGAAAGGATCCTTTTGGAGCACAGTAGTACCACCAGTGTCATGTTTAAAGGTGCGTTCCCCAGGGCCACTCCTTAATAAACAACCTGGGTTTGCTGCAGTGGGAAAGTAACACTGGGGTGAAAAACACCGTGTGCTTTGGTGCTGTTCCACCAAGTCTTGAGCAGAATATTCCAGAGAAAACCCATTGCACAGGGGCGGACATGGGCAATGGAAAGAAGGTCTGCAAAGTGTTGGGCTGGAACCTGGATTCAGCAACAATGGGACCTCAGTGTGAAACCGAGGGACAAGTGTCCTGAGCTCAGGGCTGGTTTCTGTGTGATCCCTGTCCATGTGAATGGTGCCTGAGTGTCACCTGAGGTGTTTTTATCTGTGTCACTGCAGAGGTGATTCCAGAGCAGCGCCTGGCCCTGTGTGCAGGAGCTGACCTCATCCCAAATGACCTCTTGGTGTTCGCTACCCCAAGAGAGCAATTTAAGGTGATCGTGTGTTCCTAAGTGCTGGATGAGCAGGTCGGGTATGGAAATCGGGGAGATTTTATCAAGAAGAGGAGTCACATGTGTTAAATGTCAGTTATTTTTATTGCACATATTTAATAAATTACTTTAGCCAGTCTGGAGGGTACTTCTGCATTTTCCAGCTGCTGTAATGGAAATTGGTACAGGGTCGGTTGAGGCTTTGGCTCCTGCAGCACCTGGGGCTACCCCTGTGCGCTGTACCCGTGTGAGCCCTACTGGTGTGACCTGTGCCAGTGTGTGCTGTAGCTGTGTGAGCTGGACCTGGACCTGTGTAAGTTGTACCTGTACGTGTGTGAGCTGTACATGCGTGAGCTGTACATGCGTGAGCTGTACCTGGACTTGTGTGAGCTGTACCTGTGTGAGCTATACCTGGACCTGTGCAGCACCGCTGGGGCAGACGCGCTGCTCGGCGGCGATGCGGTGCCGTGTTTTGCCCTTCTTTAAGGTATCACTTGCTGCATCCAGGAGCACAGCCCGGCCCGTGCCGACGGGACTTTGCAGCCGCTTTCCACTGCTGAGCTCCGCCGCGGGTTCAGGTCGCGGCCGGACCCTCCCCGAGGGCGGGACCGTGCAGGGGCGGCCCTAGGCCGGCGGGGGCGGCGCCGGGCGGGGCTCTCGGCGCGATGGCGGCGGC
>VZRN01002233.1:133287-178994 GCA_013397935.1 Dasyornis broadbenti
GCGGGGGACGCGGCCCCGGCGTTCCCGCAGCTGCGCAGCCTCAACCTGAGCGCGAACCGGCTGCAGGAGCTGGGCCCGGGGCTCGCCCGCGCCGCGCCGCAGCTGCAGGAGCTGCTGCTCTCCGGGAACCGGCTGCGGGCGCTGCCCGGCGGACTCCTGCCCCGTGCCGGGCCCGCCGCGCCCTTCCCGCTGCTCAGCCGCCTGGACGCGGCCGACAACGAAGTGGGGGAGCTGGGCGCGGACATCGCGACGCTGCCGGCACTCAAGGTGAGAGCCGACCCTGCCGCCCCCGATCCTGGGTCTCCATCGCCCACCCCTGATTGTCCCGTCTTCTGTCTCTTCCAGAGCCTGGACGTGGCCAACAATCAGCTGCGGGAGCTGCCCGCCGCGCTGGCCGACTGCCCCCGGCTGAAGGAAGCCAACTTCAGGGGCAACCAGCTGAAGGACAAGCGGCTGGAGAAGATGGTCAATGGGTGCCAGACGAAGGCCATCCTGGAGTACCTGCGAGCTGGGGGCCGTGGGAGGGGGAAGGCTGAGAGTGCCAGAGAGGAGGTCAGGAAGAAGAAGAGGGAGAAGCAGCAGAAGAAGGACAGTGGGGATGGGGAGCAGGATGAGGTGGAAGAGGTGAGCAAGCTGCTGGTGAAGATTTTGCATGTCTCCGAGAACCCAGCACCTTTGGTGGTCAAAGTGAGCCCGGGTGTCAAAGATGTTCGAGCCTTCATCGTATGCTGCGTGCTAAAGGGAGTGAACTTAAAGCCGGGAAATGCTCTCAAGAGGTTCCTGACCATGCAGGTAACTGCTGTGGCCTTGTGGTACTCATTTGGAATGGGAATATTGCTGGCAGAGTTGGAAACAGACTGTTCTAGGCTCCTTTCAGTGGATGAGTTTGTGAAACTTTGGGTGAGCTCTTCACCAAGCACGTGTGAGGGTATAGGGCAAGTGGTTCTTGCCAGCAGTTTGTGCCCAGTTAGTGCAAAATCAGCAGAACTGGATTTTGGGAAGGACCCATCAGAGCTCAGGTATTGCCATGAGGTCAGTGGACGCACTCCCATTTGTGTTGTGGCTGTAACAGCATCTTGTTAGTGCTGTGGAACCTGTCGGGAGCTAAAAATAACCCCATGTCCATGTGTAGAAGTCATCTGGATTGCCTCCAGATTCCGTGATCTGTGCTAAAATCACGTTACACACCTGACTTTCTGACTGAAGTATTCTGTCCCTGGCCTGCTGCTCACCTCTCCCTGAGGTGGCAAGTGGGAGCTGCTTTCAGATTACAGGAGTATTTGGGATTGTTTTTTGACTAAAACTTGATTTCCTTGTTGAGAAATGTGTTGCATGTTGTCAGGCTTCACTGCCTTTGCATGTAGGCTGTAATGAAAATACAGGTGAAGGGAAGGGCTCTGTTTCATACTCACCTGGTTGGTAGCACTGCAAACATTAAAAAGAGAAAAATCTACGCGTGGGAGGGATAATCCATGTTGACTTTCTGATCTATTCCGATGGTGTCCTGTACATTTCAGACCAAGCTGCATGAGGACATCTGTGAGAAGCGCACAGCAGCCACCATTGCCACGCACGACTTGCAGCTGGTCAAAGCTCCTCTGTCATACGATGTTCAGCCTCCTGACGAGCTCAAGGTAGGGCTTAACAGTAGTTTCTTATGCCATAGATCATAGCAAACAAACTCCAGGAACTTTTAAAGTTGTACTGGTTTCTTTGCTGTCCTGCTGTACCAGGTGCCTGGTTTAGTCCTAGCGATCGAGCCTGTTTTTCAAGTAGATGTTACAGCAGTCCATGTGAAATGGAAAGTATTTCTGTGCTGAAGAAGGCGTGACAACATGAAGGAGTATTGTTTTAATTGTTGACTTTCTTACAGGAGAGTGTTATAATCCCAGTGTTTGAGTGAAATTGGATTCAAATGTTTTGTTTTCTCGTGTGGTGCAGATCATGCCCCTGGGTCGGAAGGAGATCAAGGCAAAGGACCTTCTCCGCCAGCTGCAGTTGGAAGCTGAGGAGCAGCGGAAGCAGAAGAAGCGTCAGAATGTCTCTGGGCTGCACAAGTCAGTATCCTGTTGTGGTTTTCTCCACGTACATTTAGGTGACTGCACTGGGGATGTGACAAATCTGTTTAGAACAGCAGATAGAAGGGAAGCAGAGAGGAATGAAGTGTGTGTGGTGCACATGCTATGAGCTAAGTGAATCAGAGATGGGGTAAACTTCACATAGTAGCAGATGGGCTGTAAAGCAGCATGTGGCCCTGCCCTGTGTTGTTCACTGCTCGTGCAGAGATCGCACACTAATTCCTTTTTGTCACTATTTCCTGCCCTTGTGTCCAGCTGCTCTCTCAGTTGCTCATTTTTTGCTGTTTTGTTTCTCATGGCAGGTACCTGCAGCTGCTGGATGGCAAAGACAGCTACCCGTGCCTGGTGGATGCTGAAGGTGCTGTGATTTCCTTCCCACCAATAACCAATAGTGAGAAAACAAAGGTACTTCCCATTCATGGAAATATATTAATAATTAAACTGTATTTCTTTCTACTGAGAGATATTTAACTGAAAGTTATACACAGTTCTGTGAAGCTTGTGCTTGCATTCCAAATACAGACTCTCACAGCCTGCATCATCCACTGTCAGGCTGAGAGGGACTTGGGAGTTAGTTTTACCTCTGGAAATCTGTTCCAAAGCACCAGCCTGCCTGTGCAAAGGCTTTGTGGAAGGGCAAGAACATGAGTTTTCACTTGTAAAGAACAGCAGAGCTTTGCCCCTGGTTAAACTGAGTGAAAGCATTCAGCTCTGTGTACTGGGACATGTCCAAGGGGCTGTGGGTGAGGTGCTGTGATTCCTGACTTTGTCTCTGAAACTCTTACAGATTAAAAAAGAGACCCGGGACCTGTTTCTGGAAGTGACAAGTGATACCAGTTTACAGATCTGCAAAGATGTGATGGACATCCTTATCCTGGTAGGGAGTTTAGGAAAATATCCTTCTGTTCTTGGCGGGCTGCTATCAAATGTGTCATTGCTCATATGCATTGCGAAGAACACAGAAACTGATTTGTATTTTAGCAGTATTGTTATTTCCTCTCATTCATTCTCTGCCACAGAATTGATCTTGTTCTCTGTATTTTGCTTTTAACAGAAAATCGCAGAACTGAACAGATCTACCTTGGAGAACAAGGAAGGCTCAGGCTCAGATATGGAATCGGATGCTCTCTGTGGACCAGGGAATTTGAACCTGCCCTTGGTGGTGGAGCAGGTGCGAGTGGTGGACACAGATGGGAACTTAAAAGTACTTTATCCTTCAAAAACTGACCTGGCCACAGTTTCCTCTCTGCTGACTGTGATCCGTTAGCAGCTGCCCAAGCTGAAGAAAGGATTCCATTTCCTTTTTTTTGTTTTTTTTTCCCATATTCAACAATGCAGCTGGTGCACAGCGAGATGGTTTGGGTTTTTAAAGAAAAGATGTGGAGCATCCTGCTGGGAAGGCAATGGCTTCAGAGTCTGATGAGCTACATCAAGGAGAATTCAGCCTTAACAGAGATCATCAGTGTTGGACCTGGGCAGAAAAAGCAGCATCTTCAAACGTGGACTGAAGGCAGAGAAGGTGTTGGATGTCAGAATGCAGTAGAGAAAATCATGACGATGTTTAAAACAAGCACAGTCACATTTTTCTGCAAGGTCACTTTTTTTCCTGGTGTTTCATCTGGATCATTATTTTGGCAGCAGAGAAATGCAGTAATTGACAGTGTGGAACCAAGGTCTTCTGCTGGGTACAACCTGGAGTCTGAATGCCAGAGCACTTTGCTGACATCTCGTTCTGCAGAATTTTATTTTCGTCTGGAGTAACTGTGAACATATAGTTGCTGTCAGAAACATTTAATTGCTGTCAGAACTTGAGGGATGAATTTTTAAATGACGGTTTCTGTGTTCGGGCGTGAGCACAGCTTCCATCTTTTAAGGGGTCTGTTGACCTGACTGCAGGGTTTGTGTGTCCCAGTGCATTTCAGGGCCATCCTCCATCCCTGTGGGAATTGTAGTGACCTTGTGTGTGCCCCGAGAGTTACTGTGATTGAGCACTGGCTTTGTTCTTGCTGAAGAGGTTCAGGTCCATTCAGAGCTGCCTCAAACTGACACTGCTGAACTCCCTGTCCCCCCAGAATACAGGTACTGATGCCCAGAGTGACCCTCCTGGAGCTTTCTGTCCCACCCATGTATTTTCACCTTCCAAAATACAGGCATTTGGAGCAGTTCTCATTTGGCAGTCTGTGGGTGACCTCTATGTGTGGGTGAGCACCAGTGTGAACTCACACCTCTCCCTAAGCCAGGGTGACCTCCAGACTGACTCTCTTCTGGCAATATCTCAGAGCTCTAACTGAACTGATACTGTGTCAAATACATCCCCATAGTGGGACTTGCACATGGAATGGAAAAATAAAACAGCTCCTGCAGCCGTGGCACTGTCACTCATTTTAGCATTGGTGGATGTTCAGTTGTGTCACTTAGAAACTTCCCAAAGCAAAAGTGGGGATTTCACACTTCCCAGCTACTTGTAGCCAACCAAGCTTCAGGCTTCTCTGGGAAGTCAAGAATTACTGCAGATTAAGTGTTACAGTGACTTGTGCTCTGAGTTGGCTGAAACAATTAAATCAGATACTCCCACAGAACTTTCTTTCGGTAAAATGAATTTAATTTGTTGTAAGGCACCAGCTCAGAGCCGAGAACCCAGCGCCTGAGGCTGGTGATGGGTTCTGGCTCAGCCATCAGGGTGTCTTTTCTATCTTGGAAGAGCTCCTTCTCTTTGCAGGTGATGACATGCGGCTGTCACAGCTGAACAGTGACACCTTGCTACCCTTTTGCTTCAGCCTGTGCTGGAACTCCGTCCGTTGGTTAAAGATTTTCTGAAAATCAGGGGTATGTAAAGAGGTGGGAAGGCTGAGAGCAGCACTGCAAAGTGTTCACTTACCTCAGGAGTCCCTTGCTGGCTGCTGGAAGCAGAGTTTGGAAGAGCCACATACCTGCATTGCCTCCAACACCTCGTCATCCGTGAGCTCAGCTGGGGGGTCCTGGCTGCCCTCCACGCTGAACGTAGCCTGGATTATTTTGCTTCGATACCTTTCAAACTTTGGATAAAAGAGGAGAGCAGGTGTGTTTAATCTTTATGTGTAATTCCTTGACATTTGTGTGGATTTACAGAGACTGTGCTGTCAGGCTAGGGCAAAGGACTGGTGAATGAGGAGGTGGAAGATGTTTATGTGAAATTACAGGCAGTTCGGGCTTCACTGAAAGTGCTGTGGTAATTATGAAGGTCTGGATGGGCACATCTGCCTGTAGGAAATGGCTTTAAGGTGGTTCTTGTTACCTTGAGTCTGGAAGGATGTTAGAAATCTGGTGATGTAACTGATCTGAACTCAAGTTTCTCAAGGGTTTCTGGTATTTGAGGCCTGTTTTCTTTGTAAGTGGCACAAGAGCTGCCTGCTCCACAACTGGGGAGCAAATAGACTGAGATTCCCAAGTGTGTCCCAAGAGGGAGACAGGGCTCTGAGGTGAAAGAGGCCGTGCCTACCTTGCTGCTGATGCGCTCCAGTGCCACTCTGGTTTGCAGCTCCTTGTGCTGCAGTGCCTCAACCTGGCTCTGCATCTCCTTCTGAGCCTGTTTCTGCTCCAGGAGCTGGAGGCGGGTGGTCACAACCTTGGCCCGTAGTTGGCTGATTGTCTCCTGTAACTCACTGGTCAGCTTGTTCTGTTCAGCCAGCTGGGATTCCTGTTCCTTGACAACCTGAGCAGGTACAGAAATTCAGCTGTTACTGGGAGGAAGAAAGTGAGCAGGTTTGGCCTCATCTTCCCAGGATTTGGTCCAAATGCTTCCTGGGCAAAATCTATGGACTAACAATTTCACCAGTACTGGTAGTTGTTGTTGCTTGGTGTTTTCTCTAAAACTACTTGGATTGAGTAGGGATTTTTGTGCTAAACTCTCCCAGCCCTAAAACAAGCCCAATGAAGCAAAAAATGCCAGACTTTTATGTGGAGGCTTTGCATGAATTACCTGTTGAAGGCTGCGGTTCTCCTCGTCCATCATCACCATAATTTCTTCCTGCTTCTGTTCTTCTGTCAGGCTGCAAAACTGGAAGGAGAATATTTTACACTTCAGTTTCACAGCTAGAGGTGCCCTTCCTGCCTGTGAGAGGGAACTGTTGCATAAATCCCAAATTCCCAGCTGCCAGCTTTCCTGCCAGCCACAGCCTCCACGCTCTGGGGCCTTACCCT
Organism: Dasyornis broadbenti; assembly: GCA_013397935.1. Classification (NCBI taxonomy): domain Eukaryota; kingdom Metazoa; phylum Chordata; class Aves; order Passeriformes; family Dasyornithidae; genus Dasyornis; species Dasyornis broadbenti. The sequence goes on from VZRN01002233.1 coordinate 139,545, forward strand.
GTCAGACACAGCTTGGAGCTGGACTTCTCGTGCTCTGAGCTGCTTCTGGACCATTTCCCTTTCAGATGTGATTCTCCGAAGCTCAGATTCTTTAATCTCCATCTGTCTTTGCAAGGAAGTGATGGCACCTGTAAAGTTGGAGTACTTCTGTTAGCAAAGCAAATCTCTGCTGAACGCTCTGTGGCTGCTTTTTTTCAGATGAGCATAAGCAGAGCCACTGTGGGAAATGTCTGGGAGCAGACTGTGGGTCACATTAATGCTGCAGCCAGTAGTGATAATGTGGTGATAATGTGGTTTGTGGCGCTTTGCTGGGATGTGGGTTTGTACAGCCTGGAGAAGAAAAGGCTTCAGGGTGACCTAATTGTGGCCTTCCAGTACCACAAGAAGCCGACATGTAAAAGTGAGAGAGAGACTGTTTAAAGGGGCCTGGAGTGACAGGACAAGGGAGAATGGCTTCCCATTGATAGAGAGCTGGGATAGATTGGATATTAGAAAAAATTCCTCCCTGTGGGGGTGGTGAGGCCCTGGTACAGGTTGCCCAGAGAAGCTGTGGCTGCTCCATCCTTTGAAGTGTCCAAGGCCAGGTTGGACAGGACTTGGAGCACGCTGGGATAGTGGAAAGTGTCCTTGCCCATGACAGGGAGCTGCACTGGATGAGCTTTAAGGCTCAAGCCATTCTGTGATTCCATGTGTGTTAAACCATCTGACTTTGTGCGAGGTGGGCGCTGCTCTGAGGACACGGAGAGTGGGCACCTCGAGCCCCGCTTTGCCAGACACTGCTGGGTGCCCTAGGACACTGCTCGAGGCTTTCTCTGCTGGGTTTTCTCATGTTCTCCAGTTCCAAGGAGAAAGTGTTTTCAAAACGAATGGCATTTCAGCCTCACTCTGTGAGTGACAGAGCACAGAGTAATGTTTTCAAGGTCAAATGAGCCGAATTGAATGAGACCTAGGCAGGTAAAGGTGTGCTCTGGGCACCTCCCGCGGTACCTGTGGCCATGTTGAGGTCATCCTTGACTTTGCGCAGCTCCTCCCGGAGCTGTCTCGTGATTTCGGTGAGCGCTGGTCCCTGCGAGCCGGCGTTGGCTTCCATGGCCCGGGGCGGGGGGCCGGGGCAGCGCCAGAGCCTCTCCCGTTGCCGCGGGGCTCGGAGCGGGGCCGCTGCCGGGCAACGGCGTGAGGCGGGCGAGGCCTTCCGCTTCCGAGTCAGCGGGGCCGGGCCATGGGGCGGAGGAGGAAGACGCTGCACGACTACGCGGCCGAGTTCTCGGAGCTGTCGGTGCGGCGGGAGCCGGCGGGGCCGAGCGTTCCGGGCCCGGCCGGCGCTGTGGAGACATTGTTCTGCACCCCGTGCCAGCTGCCGCTGCGGGTGCGCCGCGACCGCATCCTGGAGCACCTCAGCTCGGGCCGCCACTGCCGCAACCGCCGCCTGCTCCGGCAGCTCGGGCTGCGCGCCCCGGGGCTCCGGTGAGGGACTGACCGCTGCTTGGGCTCTCCCGGCCCTCACCCGCCTCATCTCAGCCTCACCCGAGCGACTTCTGCTCAGGCTCATCATCTGGCCCTTTCCCGACTCAGTCGCCTCATCTCTGCCTCTCCTGCCTCATCTCTGCCTCGCCCAGCCGACCCCAGCTCGGGCTCATCCGCTCCTTCTCTGCCTCACCCACTTCATCTCAGTCTCACCTGACCCCAAAACAGTGTCCCCAGCAGGACCAGGGCAGTGCCCATCACTCTGTGCTGGGCACTGCTGAGGCCCCTGGAGCGCCGTGCCCAGTTCTGTCCCTCACTACAAAAGAGACATTGAGGGGCTGGAGCATGTCCAGGGAAGGGAACGGAGCTAGGGAAGGGTGTGGGGAGTCAGTCCTGTGAGGAGCAGCTGGGGGAGCTGTGGAAGGCACATAGTTCTGTGGTTTAGTTGACAAGGAGGTGATTACCCAGAGGTTGGACCTGATGATCCTGGAGGTCTTGTCCAATCTTAATGATTCTTTAGTTGTCTCGCTTACCTGACCCCACTCAAGAAGCATTTGAACAATGCCTTCAGACATAGGATAGCATTCTTGGGGTGTTCTTGTGCAGGGTCAGGACGTGGGCTTGATGATTCTTGTGGGTCTCTTCCAGCTCAGGATATTCTCTGATCTCTGTCTCCTTAGCTCTGCAGGTCCCGACTCTAGCCTGAGCCTGAGCCTGCCCCTGCCCCTGCCGCTCGACTCATCCTCCCTGCTCTCCCATCCCTCCTTCATCATCACCACTGGATCCAGCACTGGCTACAGCATGGTGGCCTCCCCACCCTCCTACCCCAAGCTCCTGGCTCCCCACCACCCCATCACTTCTGCACACAGGGATGACCTGACTCCCTCCACCTCTACTGGCCACCCCTCACCGCTGGCCACCCTCCACACCAGGACTACACCTCTTGGCCAAAGTGGGGCCACACCTGATGCCTCCAGCAGCCCGGCACCCCCCTCATGTCATGGTGGCAGTGGCAGCGGCGTCGGCCTCGTGCTCTTCGGCGCAGGGTTCATGAGCAAAGCCTTGTTGCAAAGCCTGGTGGAGGAAATGGGCTGCTGCCTGCTGTACGTGGTGGAGGATCGGTTGGAGGAGGTGGAACGTGCTTTCAGTGCTGAGGTCCCAGCTGGCACCAGGGTGCTGCAGCTGCAGGACGCCGCCATCGCTCTCGGCGATCCGCGGTACTGACGGCCACAAGCCCCTGTGCGTGGCTCTGCTCAGGGCAGGGGGTTCCATACAAGTCTTGCCTTCCCCTCTGGGAAACTCTGTAGCAGCCCCAGACTGTGCTTCTCGCCATATATGTGGGAGTGAGGGGCCCTTTTGTCACCTACCTAAGGGTCCCTCAGAAGTCCTTGAGAAGCTTATCTGGGCTCACATGCCCAGAATGGATGGGAACTCAGAGGAATTTAGTTATAGGCAGTTTTGTTAAGAATATAAAAAATCCCATTTTCTTCCATTCCCACAGAACAGTAATAAATGACACCTTCCCTGAGGCCTGCCAGTTTTCCTATCTCAGAATAGTTGGCTGAGATAGGTGGCTCTGGGTACTCTCCGAGATAAGTGAGGTTGGTGTAAATAGGGAGGATTGTGGCGTTTTGCTTTGCAGTTGAACTGAAAAATTGTAACATCACTTTAGTGATGGTGTTACAGTCAGGTCTAAAATTGGTGTTTAAAATATTGCACGAGCAAAAGGCAGAGCTTTTAGGAAAGACTGGTTTGATACTAGAAAGTGAAGAATCACATTGGTCACTTGTTCAGCAGCTCCACCACATGAGCAGTTTGAATTTCTCTGTGTGTTTTAACTGGCAGGATTTAACTCCTTTTTAAAGGACACCTTTAAAATATGTTCTCCTCTAAGATGCAGGAAAAGCAGTGCAATTCCATTGTGGCACTTGTGATTTTAACCTATGTGTGTCTCTCCATATTTCAGCCTTGAAGCAGGCACTGAGTTCCTTTTATAACCCAGCTGGCTCTTCCAGAGCAGTGGGATTTAAGGCTTTTTTAACTGCAACCAAAAGGAGCTTTTGAGCATTGTTCATTCTAGTAAAAACCTCATCCTCACTGAAGATCTCTCTTGATTCCTGCAGGGTGTCTGGAGCTGTTATTTGTTCCCCACCTGACAAAGCCCCTGAGATGGTAAGAGATGCCTTACGAGCAGGTAAGAGGAGCAGCTGCACATTCAGCTTTTCCCTGTGCCCGTTGATGTGCACTTGTGAGTGTGTTCATGTTTCAGCAGCACCCATGAAGCTATGCAGACTCTAATTGTGTGATTAAAGTGCTGACACTGATGTTAATGGCTGGACACCAGTGGAGTTTGTGCTGTGCTGATCCCAGTGTGACTGGGCAGTGTCTCATCCTAAAATCCCGCCTGGAGACACAGAAAAGCTGTCACCCCAACAGTCCCACTCCTGGGTTTTGGAATGGCTGAAACCACAGCGGGCAGCCAGAAGGGAGTAAATGCCATCAAAAACCTGAAATGTAATGAGCTGTGTACATTAGTGTAAGATCAAGGTGTTTTGTGCAGCTGTGTCTCCCCTGAGTGCTGGGTCTGTCCTGTTTTGCACAGGTAAAGGTGTGTTCTGCGAGGGGCTGCCCAGCTTGGACAGGCAGACAGCAGAAGCCTGTTTTGATGAGGCCAACAGGTGTGGGAGGCCACTCGTGTGCGGGTTCTACAAGTAAGACCAGTGAATGTCCTCTGATTTATTTTTAATAAAATCACTTGTCTGGAAGCAGCACTGATTTCTCAGGCTTTCCTCACTTTGTCCTCAAATCAGCTTGGTTTCACCTCATGCTTTGTTTACCTTGGAAGGCGCTTTGACCCAGCCCTGCAGTTCTTGTACAAGAAGGTGCGGGACAGCCGGGCACTGGGCAGGATCCACCAGATATCCACCATCAGCAGCCTCTATCCAGCAGCCTCTCTGAGCCTCCTGAAAGCCTCAGGTACCCAGCAGGTTCCTGCTGAAGAGTCTGGGCTTGAATTGGAGTCACTTGGGTGGGAAAGGACCTTAAAGCTCATCTGTTCCACACCCTGCCATGGGCAGAGACACCTTCTACCAGACCAGGTTGATCCAAGCCCCATCCAACCCAGCCTAGGAAAGCCTCTTACTGCATTCTGTGGGAATTCCCCTGTGTTTGTAGAGCCTTAAGATCCATGGGGTTTTTTTGAGGAGTGTTTTCTTTACCAAACTTCATTTCTGTGCATGTTTTTGTCCCTTTGGTACTAGTTTTTTCACTGTGGGGGCTTTTTGTACCATCTCCGTGCAGTTCAGAAGTGTACCTTGGCTGTAGGTTTCAACGTGGAGACATTAACGCTCAGTTTTGATTCTTCCAGGTGGAATTTTTTACAATGCTGCCGTGCATGACATAGATATTATCAGTTTGTTGTTGGGAGAGAGTGTGCCAGATACAGTATTTTCCCTGGGCCATGCCTTCTGTGCAGGTAAGAATGAGTCTTTTGATGGTTTATTGAGTACCTCTGGACTTTGGTGTTAAAATTGGAAAGAAAAAGTGAACGAGAGCATGGTAGCCATGACAATTGTTCCATCATGGAGCAGTTGAAAAACCAGGCTGGTGAAACAGAAGACAGGTTCCTCAGCGGTATTTGGTGAGGATCTCTGAATTTGGTGAATCTCCTGCTGATGTGGAGCAGTTACTGTGGAGTTATCATTGAACATTGCTCTGAAGGACACCAGGTTTGGAACCAGAGTGCAGAAAATATTGGGCAAAGCTTTGAGCTCACAAGAGTGTCAAAGAAATGTTCATTCTCTGCTTTCTCTGGCCCTTCCCTGTGGATCCCAGCACGAAGCTGTGAGTTTGCTCTGGGTCGTGTCAGGCTGACGGGCATGCTCTGGGTTACCACACTCATTTAAGCAAACCATAAAAGGTGGAAACTGCCATTTTTGAAATGGAAATGCAGAGTTTTAATTAAGGTAATTGCAGCAGCTGCCAAGCTTGGCTAGCTGGGGTGAGGAGGGGCAGGATGCTATGCTCTTCTCCGTGGCACAGCATTGAAATGCAGCAAACAAGAGCCCCCCAGGAGGGTTCTGTACCCTCTGCCTCGCTCCAGCAACGTGCTGGAAATTGCCTGATCCTGGTTGGAATGAGCTGCAAAGACAAATGTTTGGAAGCAGAGGTGGGTGCCCTCATTAGGGAGAGCTGCAGGCTGGGAAGGTGTAGTTGGGCCTGGGGCTGTGTGTTCCTGCAGGAGCTGCCTGTTCTCCATCAGGAATGCTGGTGGAGCAGCTGGAGTGCTGTCACCAGTGTGCCCTGTGGGAAGGTGTCACAGAGGCAGTGTCGCCTCTTGAAGGAAGAAGAGCAGTTGGTGCTCTTAGAATGCTTAGAGTGGTGCTTAGAATGTGCTGCTTTGCTGTTCCTGCGGTGAGCCACGCCTGTTCTGTCCCCAGACATGGGCTGCATGAGGGATGTGGACATGGTTACCATCAGCATGAAGTTCCCCAGCGGAGCCATTGTCACTCTGGATCTCAGCCAGCACTGCACCAGGAGCTGTGACCAGCGGCTGGAGGTGGGGTCCTGCTGCTCCATCAAGTCTGTTGTTGACTCCACAGCCCAGGACAAGTTTTCCCCTGTGTGTGTTCCCCCGTGTGCCTGCCTGCAGCACGTTTCCCAAAACCCCTCTGTGACAGAGTCACAGAATCACTGAGGTTGGAAAAGACTTCCAGGACCATCGAGTCCAACCTGTGACCAATCCCCAACTTGTCACCCAGACCAGCACTCTGAGTGCCATATCCAGTTGTTGGGCAGTCACCTCAGCAGCAGTGGATTCTTGTCCTTGTTCAATCTACAATCCACTTTCTCTTTTTTTAGCCAAATTTTCTCTCTCTCCCATGCATTCTGTCGTGTTATGAGCTGCATGAATCATACCAGAGCAGGAGCTGGTGTCAGCTCGCCTGAGGCTGAAATTTTGCACATTTCCTTTGTCCTTTCCAGGGTGATTTCAGGTGTGATTCAGTTCAGCATATTAAAGGGGAAGAAAAGTGTAAATTCCTGCAGCCATGAATAACTTGGGGAGGAATTTTGGTTAAACAGTTAGAAAAGGTGCTTTGCTCAAGATGAGGTATCAGACAGGCAGAAGCTGCTGTACTACAGCTTGACCCTGGTGTTTCTGCCGTGTCTGAGCCATACCAGGGTTGGGGCAGGTGTGACTCCTCATTTCAGAACCTACTTTTATCTTGGCTGTACAAACCAGGGCTTCTCTAACCTGGCCAGGTATGTGAGATCGAAAGTGTGATAACTTAAAAACATCATTTCTTCCCTGTTTTGCTCCTTCCCTCAGGTTCATGGGTCTCAAGGGACATTACGGGTGGACAACCAGAACCCCCTGGGCATCACAGAGCACGGGACTTCCGTGTCCATCTGTCCCCAAACCCAGGCTGAGCGCTACAGAGATGCACACAGGGAGCTCTTCAGGCACTTCCTGAGAATGCTGAAAGGTGAAACTAGTGGCTGGTGTTGCTTTGAATTGGCTTTATCGAGGGATACACTGTCAGGTCATGGAGATAGGTGAGGGATGGAGTGTTGATCTGAAACTCTGTGCTGGGAAGAAATAAGAGTTGGGAAGGGAAATTGCCTTGGACCTCACTGTCTTTGTAATGGAAGCAGCTGTTTGACCCTCGACTGGGGTCCTGGCTGCCCAGGAGTAAAAATCACAGAATCATGGAGTGGGTTGGGTAGGAATAGACTTTAAAGATTGTCTAGCCTAAGACGTTTTTGTTCAACAGTGTTTTTTGTTGTTGTGGCTGCATTGACAGGACAGGAGGAGGGGGGTGAAATGTTTTAAATCCTGCGGCCCCAGTGCCGGGATCTGTGCTCACAGGGGACCATGGGTTCCATCTAGGGCTTTGTTCCTGTCCCACAGGCCAGGAGCCCCCTGTGATCACCAAGGAGCAGTTCCTCTGGACGATCCAGGTTGCTGCAGCGGCTGAGCAGTCCTGGAAGAATGGATCTGCTGTGGACCTGTTCAGAGGTGCCTCAGATCCAGCTGGAGTCAAGGCTGAGGTCGTTTCGTGTGACAATCACTCCGCTGGGACACAGGGAGGACTTCCCACCTAGTGGCCTCAGCATAAGGTTGGATAGAGGTTTTCACATTGCCACTGGGAACGCCCAGCAGACAGAAGCACTTCAGAACCAGGAGCTCTCGGTGCTGGGACGGTGCAGGATTCCTACCACATCAGCCAGAGCCTGCAAGAAATTCCATGTGGTTTCATCCAGGTGGCTTTTGCTCTTGGAGAGTGTGGCTGGCCATGGAGCTCTGTCTTCCCAGGAGAAGAGTGGTGCTCCTCAGGCCCGGCAGGGTGGTGTAGGACCACCAACAGCTGGGATGGGGGAGAAGTTCCCCCTTGGAGAGGGAATGGCCACTGCCTGCCTGGAGGAAGAGTCACAAGCAGGTGCCTTCCCAGCAGTGCCACAAGTGAGGTGACATAATGCCCGAAAAAACACCAGGGCATCTGGTCTGTGAGTATATTTAGATTGGATATATGGAAGAAATTCCTCCCTTTGAGGATGGTGAGGAGCTAGAGTGGATTTCCCAGAGAAGCTGTGGCTGCCCCTTCCCTGGAAGTGTCCGAGGCCAGGTTGGACGGGGCTTGGAGCAGCCTGGGATAGCGAAAGGTGTCCCTGCAATGGCAGGGGGTGGGACAGGATGAGCGTAAAGGTTCCTTCCAGACAAACCAGTTTGGGATTCCATGATCCTGTTTGGGACACAGACCCCAGCAGAATGCAGGGCCATGGGCCAGTCAGTGTCTCTGCCAGGAGCTTTGGGCCTTTCTCAGGTGTGGAGCTCTCTGCAGGTGTGTTGCTCTGTTCCTGTCTGCCTGTCACATGTCTGTTTTCAAGATCTTTTGAAAGCTTTTTTATTGTATTACAATAACATTCTTGCCTTCTTAAATGTCAAGGCATTAATTTATAAACTTCCTGCAAGAATCTTTAGTTCAGTCCATTTCCAGTTCCAATCTCTGGAATAAATATTCCTAAAATTAGAAATAGTGGTGACAAGTGTAATTTAAAACAGTTCCCTTTGGGAAATTGTTTTTAACAGTGTAATTTTTCAAGCTCAGAAAAGCTATGTCCTAATGTTCTCCACTTCATTCACTGTTTTATAGCCATTTATTGAAGAAAAAGAAGTTTTATGTATCCAGAAGTTACCTTTTGCCTCTCTGTACTTGCTGTAGCAGTTTAGTACTCACTGGTGGGTTTCCTTTTGGTTTCAGCAGCTTAAGGTCCTTTGAGGCCCTCCCTACAGGTTAAAGTTTACTCAGGGTTAGGAGGGCACTTTCTGTCCAATTTTAATTGCCAGATGCAGCAATTCCCACATGTGCTTTTATTGTGTTACAAAAAAAAAAAAATCCCAAAACAAAACAAAAGAGAAACCTCAGCTATAAAAATAACACATTTTCCAAAGATAACAGTATGAAAAATACAAGTTCTGCCACGGAGTGATCCATTAATACTGCCGGGAACAGCCCTGGGAACACTGGAAATGTGAGTGGTTGTTGCAAAAGCTTGAAAGCATTGAAGTGCTTTACTGAGCCATTGCCTGGGGGCACAGGTTCACTGTCAGCCATGCCAGGGGAGTTCCCAATGCCAAAGGAGTCTGGTTCCCAATCCCTGTGGTGGAGGGCTGGCATGGCCTCAGGGATGGCAACGGCACCTGTGGCTCACCAGCACCCGAGGGAGGGGAGGGACAGGAGGCCATCTCTGCGTGCTGAAGGCTCAGAGCTGCTGTGGGACACCCAGACAGAGCATTGGAGGAGCGTCCTGGGCCCAGGGCTGCGGGTGCAGCAGGTCCAGTGATCCTGTTCCCCTTGGAGAGGGAGCAGCCACTGCCTGCCTGGAGGAGAACTCACATCTCAGGTGGGCCCTGGTGGGACTTGAGCTGTTCTTCTCCTCTTGCCTGGGGGGTCCAGGGCTTTGGGAAGGGCATTGAGCCCCTTCCCCAGCCTGGGGGTGATGCGAAGCAGGTATAGGGCTGCCTTTGGAGGCCTCCAGAGGCAGAGGGTGCCCCAGTGGGAATGCGCTAGGCAGCATTGTTTCTGTGCAGGTTCCCCCAGGCTGCCCAAAATCTCGAGTGATCCAGGGCTGAGGGGGCAGATGAAGCAGCTCCCTGGCCAGCCACCCTCCCTCCCACAGCAACAGCTCCTGTGACTTCCTGTGCCTTTCCAAGACCTGTTGTGGGACATTGCCTTCCCAAATGTGTAGGGAATTAGTGTTCGGGGAGGGAACACACCTGTTTGTGTCCTTGCTTTCTGTGGAGGTTTTTTTCCCAGCCTGAATCAACAGAGAAATTATAACTGGAAGTGACCAGGAACAGAACAGCACTGATCACTCAGTCCAGGCCATGCTCCAAAAGGATGGAATTTACACCACGGCATTGCAGCTTGTCAGGTCTGACCTGTCAGCAAAACTCCCCAAAGGAGCAGGGAGGGATTATCCAGACCTCTGACTTCCCAGGACAATCACTGGCTTTCCCCTCCTCCACAAATTGCATGCAAGAGATTCGGAGAAGGAAAAAAATTGAGTTTTGAATAGATAAGGCTGGAGACAGCATTCTCTGCATGTTCACATGCTACAACATGAAATTAATTTACTTGACACTGTGGTGTCTCAGGAGTCAGTATCAATTTTTATAGCTTACATGAAAATAAATTTCTCTCCTTACAGCACAATGAGTTTACTGTATGTACATTCTGTTTATATACACCAACCTTTAAGTACAAGAACACATTGGGAACGAACACACAGGTTCTTTTGGCTCTACAGAGGGCTGAGGGAAGGGATGCGTTTGGCAGTCCATGGAAAAACAGTATGTGGCTTCGCACCAGTCACTGGCGACGCCTGCACAGGTCAGGGCTGAGTCCGTGTTGCAGTGACAAAGCCCAAAGTTTGGGACACCACAGAGAACACAGACGGTGAGCAGGGATGAGAAAAACGTGCTGTCCTTACAGCCCTGGCTGCAGGGATGCTCCAGGAAAACACAAACCAGCCAGTGCCTCCTGTGCCACGGGCAGGCAGAAATCCCGCTCCGGCTGCTGAGCTGGCTTGGCTGCCCTCCTCCGTCTCTTCCTCCTCCTCCTCACCTCCAGTTTCCTCCCCAGGGCAGGCACCTCCTGCCCGGCTCAGGGCCTGCAGTTCCCCTGGATAACAAAATTAAACTTCTCCAGGTGCCCAAGGCTGCAAATACATTTCAAGAGGGGCGCTTGTCACCCCCCTGGTGTCTCACTGCCACCTCTGAAGCCCCTCAGTTGATCTCTCCCTCCGTGAACTCCTCCTTTATAGACTGTTTGCGGGATTTGCAGTCCGGGAGGTCGAACCCGAAGTCGGCCCAGTCGTCGGCTGCGCCGCGGTTGGGGATGGTGATGGTGTGGCGCACGCGGAAGTGCACGGCCTCCATCACCCGCTGCCGCTGCAGCTCGCCCGAGCTGCCAATGGAGATGGTGGAGGCGTTGCTGCTGGAGCGGATCAGCTGCTGGGCCCCGTAGTCGTGGCTCTGTTTGAGCTCCTGCAGACCCCGCCAGATGATCATCCGGTACTGCTCCGGGATCTTCAGTGCTCCGAGATCCTGCAAGGACAACACCGCTGAGGCACGGCCGGCACAGATGTGACTGTACCAGCAGGAGTGAGCCCTGGAGCCTCAGGTCATGTTTTGGGGGGACATGTGGGCACGATGCCCAAGGGAGTTGGGCTGGACCTCCCACCATGGCCATGGGTGCATCATCCCCTGGGTTATTTCTTGTTTGTAACCCAGTTACTCAACCGCAACTTTGCCAGGCTGGAGACTGTGTTGTTGTTTTGGGAGGGGTTCCCATCAAACTGATGTGGAAATGCGAGGGAAGGAGGGGACCGTTCCCCTCGGACACAGGTGGCAGAGCAGTGCGTGGAGCATCCTTGTGCCTGTGCACATGGGATGGCTTCTGCTCTGGTCCTGGCCCGGGAGGCTGGAGCAGCACCTGCCTCGAGCACTGAGGTGGGTGAGGGTGGCTCTCACAAAGCCAGGAGAGGTGAGCGACCTCGGAATGGGGACCTGTGCCGGAACAGACACCAGCACAGCAGGGAGCTGCGAGGGATCCACGTTAATGCCAACACAGAGACTCACAGGAGTGTTAACTGGAGCAGACAGTCAGTATGCAATTAGTAGCTACAAACGCCGACTCAGACACACAGCTCTGCCCTGACACAAGTTTTGGCCATTCCCAAACGTTTCCTTGGACAGCTGACAGACGGTCATGGAGTTAGTTCAGCAAATGGTCCAAAACCAGGCTCAGGTTACACAACTGGCCCCAGCCACCAGTGACAAATCATCATCTCTCCCACAGGACGTGCAGCTGCCAGGTAGAGATGCTGTTACACCTGCCTGGGGCAAAATGGGGTTGGGCAGGTGCTCTGTCTCAGCCAAAACACCAACTCTGGGATTTATAGGGCTTGACACAGCTCAAATGGTTCAGGATTATTTTTTGTTTTCCTTTATCTTGTCCCCCCGGTACCGGCTCTGGTTCCACCCCTGGTACCAGCACCACTGTGTGGCAGCACCAGAGGCTGATGCTCCAGGCATACCCAGGTACTTCCAGCATCCTCTCCATGCTTTTTCTGTCAGCTTTTGCCTGACCTGGGCTATTTCATTTCAAACTTCTCTTAATAAAAATGCCCTGGGCTCAACTCCCTTATGTCAGCCTCTTTCATCTTAAAGATTAGCAGGCGAAGAGGTGAGATCAGATTAAGCCTCCCTGACCGGCAGTGGGGTGTCCCTGCTGGCTCAGTGGGATTTGGGGTGTTCCACTGAGCAGCTCAGCTTCGTTTTCTGTGTTAGGTGGAAAATCTCCCTCCCTGAGCTCTGGCCTAGGGATCTTTGATCTCAGTTATTTCTGAGAGTCTAGAGGAAGCAGCTGAGACTGGTTGTGGTTTTTTGAGATTGGTTGTGGTTTTTACCAAGGCCTGAGCTACTGCTACCTCTGAACGACCATCAGGGGGGTAGGAATGAGAGGCATCGATCCTGGGAGCACACGTTGTGTTCTGTGTGAGGGGTTGGGGCACAGGTTTCCCTTCCTCCAAAACAGTTTTGGTTTTACTTTTCAGACCAACAGCTGCTGGAAAGAAGTGGTAAGAACAGATCTCCCCAAAGCATTTACCTCTATGGATAGGTTCTGCAGGTGGTAAATATTCTGTAACCCTTGTGAGGTGAAATAGTCGATGCAGTTTGGACACCCCAATCCTGTTAAAAAACTGCAGAGAAAGTTTGGAAAATAAAGTGGCATTAAGTTCTCATGAACAACAGCTGTGTCCCATCTCTGTGGGATAGACCATGTCAGGCGGGGGATGTGGAGAGTTCCACTGCCACTAAGGCCAAAGTAAAATGTGGGATTATGTTCATTCCTAAAACTACAGATGTTTTTCTCCTGATTGTCTGAGATTTTGGCTCAGGAACTCATACAATATGAGGGAGCTCGAGCTACTGGGGAGGGGGATCAGGGCATGCCCTGCCTCTGCCCCAGGCAGATGCTGGCCCCGCGTCTGTCAAAACATCCATGGTCTTTTTAAAGGCCAAAACATTAAAAAGCTGCAGAGCTGTTACTGCATTCCAGATGGAAATAAGCCACATGGACCCATTTCCAGGTGTTGCTGGCAGGAAGGGGAAGGGGGAAACCCATAAAGCTACGTGCCCTTGGACATATAGGACAAGACCCTTGTTTGGATGTACCTGATTTCTAATTAATCAGGGAGGTGTTTGAGGGCAGTGGGGGGTTTCTGACTGGTTGGTAGCTGGGCTTTGGTTGCTGAGGTGAGAGGAACAGTCTGTGATTTCGGAGCAGTGATTTCTCAGTTGGGGCCAGTGGCCAGTTGCCCAGTTGCCAGACAGATGGGAAGGTTAGAGCGAGGGACACAGCAAGGACCAGAGGACAAGACAGGCAGGGCAGCAGGCGCCTTCCCTACCTGACGAGGCTGGGGTCGGGGTTGTAGGGCGGCGGGGGCGTGCAGTGTGACCCGGACACCATGGACTGCGATGAGTGGCCCCCATTCATTTCTCCATTGGGCTGCATGGGGTGGCTGTTCAGCATTCCAGGTCCTGGGCAGTGGCAACAAATGCACCCCTTAGACACCACCCAGAGCTGTTAACCCCCACTCTGGGCAGGGAGAGCCCTGTGCTCGGCCTGGCGATGCAGGACGTACCCATGGGGCCCAGGCTGGGTGCAGATCCTGAGCCGTGCTGGGCTGGCTGCCCCACCAGCTGGTTCACAGAGGGCAGCTTGTTGATTCCTCCACCGTGGACTTTATTCATGGGGGAAAGGACAGGCCCATAGGAGGAAGGGGTCTGCAGCTGGCTCCTGTTTGGGGAGGGAACACACTGGTCAGACTGGGATGAGCAGGATGGAGCTGCCCTCCAGCCCATCAGACCTCCCTGCCAAGGGTGCTCAGGGGCTGTGGGGGTCTCGGGGGCTCTGTCAGGACTCACTGCCTCTGCAGGAGCTGCTGCTGCTGCTGTCGGTAGGAATCCACCAGCTGCTGTGGGACCAGCTCCACAAGCTCCAGGCTCTCCTTTATTTTCATCAGGATCTCAAAGTTCTCCCGGCCTCGCACCTGGAGGAGGGAACAAGACTATTACTTTGTTTTATTCCTGTCCCACCTGGCCAGTTCCCCATTATCCCTTTTTCCACCCACACACACTGTCACTGTGGCCAGGGACTGTTCGGGATCCAGGAATCCCTTGGACATGTGCATCCATGGGTACTTCTGCTCCTATTCCCGAGGCCCCTGCTGTCCTACAGGAGCCGGTGCAGCCCCAACCGGCCCGACATCCCCTCCCCTGGATGTTTCTGGCAGAGGGGACGGTGCCAGCGCTGTCCCAAGCTGAGTTCTCACCCCCTTGCAGCTCACCCACACTTACAGGCACGTAGTACATCTCCTCCTCCCCGTGCCTCCGCTTCTTAATGCCAGTCCCCAGAGCCGGGATGCCCTGGGGGCTCTGCTTGAACGCTGGAAAGGAGAGGGGAAGAGTGTTGGTGGAGTCCTGGGAGACAGGACAAGGCGGGGAGCACCTCAAGCCATGCAGGATGCTAAAACCATTTCCTTGGAGCCCGGCATGGGAATGTCCCTCTGTTATTGACAATAATGAATAATTAAATCAGGCCAGGAGAGCCGTGCACAGGCGTCTTTGGGCTCTGCAAGGAGAGGGGCAGGGTCCGACTTATGAGACTTTAGATTTAGCGTAGAAAGGTGAAAGTATCATCACTGAGAGTGGATTTGAGCCCAAACTTCGGGAGCGCAGGGATCTGGGGTGCCCTGAGCCCCACCCCGTGTCACGGGACTCACTGCGCTTGTTGGCATTGCCGTTCTTGGCCGCGCTCTCGTTCAGGGCTTGCTGCTCTCGGAAATGATCCTCATCGGCTTTCCGGTCCCTGCCGGGACAGGCACAGATCCGCCCCTCAAAGGATCTCCTCCCCAGGACCTGGCCGCTGGGAAAATAGAGCAGTCAGTCACCCTGCCTCCCCTTGGGAAGGGCACTGTGACTCAGTCCAGGCAGAAACCGGAACAGCATCTCCCATGGGAAGCGACCCTCAGGAAGCACCGAAGCCCCTCAGCAGCTCCTGGGGAAGAGGAGCTCCTGGGGCAGCGGAAGACTCCACGGCTGCTCTGGGTCCCTGGTCCCTCTGTGCCAGCCCTTTTCCGAGCCGGCAGAGGAGAGCATTCCTGTTCTAGGAGCTGGGGCCGCCCCATCCCGTTCCCCAGGGGTGCTCCCTGCAGGGGAGGACTCCTTCCCCAGCCCTCCCGCAGTGCGAAGAATGCTCATCCCTGCTTCCACAGCCACTCACTCTCTGGTCTCCAGGGTGATGATGATGAGGATGGGCCTCCTGTTCATCCCTCCCACGCAGCTGCTGTTGCACATGAAGTTGTACAGGATGGTGGTGAACTCGGTCCCCACCTGCCCGGGAGGGAGAGCAGGTGCTGAGCGGGGAGTGATGGGGGGAGGCAGGCTGGGATCCCCGGGGAGTGAAGAAGAGGAGGGGAGACAAGCTGGGATCCCCGGGGAGTGAAGAATCAGGGTTGGACCCTCCAGTACAGGGGTGGTGCCTTGGCAGGATGAGCAGGCGAACACCAGGGGTGGTGTGGGGAGGGTCCCAGCCGGGAAAGGGGGACTGTACAAGCACTGTGAGGGCACCCAGGGCAGGGCAGAACAGGTTCTCCTTTTACACCCCATTCCCAAGACCAGGCTGCTCTGGGGTGTTTCACAGAGCTGGGAGCTGCAGGGGCTGGGGGCGAGCGGGGGGTGGTCTGAGATGTGCCAGGGCAAGGGGGGCACTCTGGCCCTTTGCCATGTGCCAAGCAGCCCAAACCAGAGAGGCAAGGGCTGGTCCGGGTACCTGTGGGGGCTCGTAGGGCACCATCACACTCTGCCTGCCCGTCACCGGGTCATCCACGTACTGGGACAGGTTGTTGCCTTCCACCCGGATGAGATGGCTGGCAGGGGCTGACTGGCCTGAAAGGCAAAGCTCCAGTTAGATCTGTGGCTGCCCGGGGCATTTGTCTTGAGCACACAAGGGCTGTGACACGAGGGACACGCAGTCCCCTGAGCCATGGGGACGGCTCAGAGCCCTCACCATCGTTGAAGTCACGGCCGAGTTCGTGGTTGGGGCAGCGCTTCACCACTTCAGTGACGTGCTCTGCCTTCTTGTAGACAGGCATGGCCCGGATGATGGTGCCTGGGGGTGGTGAGGTGGACACCTTGATCTGGATGGGGCATGTCTTGGCGATCTGACAGTAGAGCTTCTTCAGCAGCGGGGAGTACTGGAAAAGAAGAGACATCCCTCAGGTGAACATCTCTCGTGGGGTGGTGGGTGCTCTGCTGGCTACCCTCAGCTTTCTCTGCTGCTCTGGTATAAATGCAGGGCTTCCTTCTCTTCCCTTTGCCCTGGAAATATTGAAATCTGAACAATTTCACCCACAACATGTGGTATCTGCTTTCCACAAACCAGATACAACCACCTCCTGAGGCTGGGAAGGGATTCCCAGCTGGCCAAGGCATCTGGCAGAGCAGGGGCACTGCTGCCCTGATATAGAGGGAATCTCACTGAAAATCAACAAAACCTTTACTCGTGCATCACTCAGCCCATTTTGGAAGTGTTCCAGAGTCTGCTCTTGCACGTGACTCCTGACCGAGGGTTGGGAGCACTGAGGGCACTGACACACAACAGCCTGAGGAAATCATGCCTGATGTCATTAGCAGTGTCACAGCTGATTAGGCAGGACCTGGGAGTTCAGTTCTGACACAGCTGAGTTTGTCCTGATCCTGACTCAACCCTTTGCAGCAGCAGTGGCTCATGGAAGGGATGGGGTGGGGACAAAGTGGTGATCACTGCCCGGGCTGGCCGCAGGAGGAGGATGCTCTGTGGCAGCTGGAGGCAGCACCCACAGTCACTCCTGAGTAGAAAATGGTTTGTGGCCACTGAATTGCTCCCTGTGAGGGCACAGTGGGGTTAGCTCAGTGGCAAACTCCTCTCACAAGGCCCTTGGAGGGGTGAAGCTCCAGGGCCTGCAGCCTGTGCCCCTCCAGGGCAGGGCTGGCAGAGGAGAACCTGTCCTTCACCTTCCAGGAACTGCCCAGGTGTGGGGATGTGCAATTCCCTTCCACCTCAGCCGTGCCATGCTGTTTTCCATCTCACAAGGAATGTGTTTGCTATACACCAGCCCACCCCTGTTCTTGGAGCAGCCCGTCCCTGCATGGTAGGGCATGTTCCTGCTCCAGGTATTTTATCTCATCCCCACAACACAGCGCCCGGTGCCAAAACAATACCACCGTGCAGAGCATTTGTGGGGATGTTAAAGCTTGTCCTGAGCCATCCAAATACAGCTGTGCCGAGGGGAGGCTCTGCTCTCCTGGTGCTGGGGGGATTCCTGAGCTGGGGCTGCCGAAAATGGGGGCTCAACACCTGCCTGTGAGGGGGTTCAGGGACTGGCAGCAATGGCTCAGTCCCCGCTTTTCCTGGCCACGAGCATGTTCCAGTGCAGCTGTGGATCAGGCAGGAAGGCTCTGTGTCTGTCCTGGCTGCAGGAGTGGATCCACCTGTGGATGAGCGAGGTGCTCCCACCGCCAGGACTGGGATGGGGCAAACGAGATAAACCATTTCCAGGTTTGTCTCATTTCAGTGGTCTCTAGGGAAGTTCTGGGAAGACATAAAGGGCAGAGGCTTTGCCAAGGCAAAGAGCAGCTGCTCCTATGGCTCCTCCAGCACTAGCCTGGTGGTGAGCAGCAGCAGGTACCAGCTCCTGGGGGCACAGCAATGGGGTATCCTGGCATCACAGCCTGCTCGGCGCTGGGGACAGCAGGAAGATGCTGTGGTCACTGGAGGGTGGTGATGGGAGGTACAACATGAACTTGAACCTGACAAGAGCTAATTTTTGGAGGCATGTGGACTTGCCCAACAAGAGAGGATGCTTGGAAACACCACCTTTTAGTGAAAATCCCAAATTTTGCACTTACACTGGGTGATGCTGACTACACCTTGACTCCATGGCCAGGTTCACTTCCTGGGTGTGATCCTGCATCCTCAGCGGGGATTCTCAGGGGTCAGGCCTGAGCTGGAAGCGTGGGTTCCACTCAGAATGTGGTGACTCCACTCTGCCTGGCCAGAGAGGAAACTCCCACGTGGCTACAGCCCACAGAATCCACTCACCCACCATGATGGGGTTTAGCACCCTCATTTTGAGGAGCCACCATGGCAAAACAAGGGTTATTTAGAGGGGGCTCTTCCTTGCCAGGTGTTAAAATACTGACAACTCCTGTCAAAGGATCTTTTCATGTAGACATTCCCGGGCAGCCCTCAACATGCCTGGAAACTATAACTGCTCTGGAAGAGCAGAGGTGCATTATGGCAAGTTCTTTGGTAACAAATTCTCTCATTATACCATGTTATGACATGGATAAATCTCTGTTAAATAGCAGAGTGATGCCCCGCAGGGGGAAGGCGGCCGCTCCGCGCAGACTTGCCTCCGCTGATAACCTTATCGTGTCCCAACAGCTCCAGGATCGCCTTCAAAGATCCTTCCACAATAACAAACTATTCTTTTAAGGAACTCCCTGCTGATAATTCTGGGCAAGAAAAGTCCAGGCTGTGCCCTGGGCGGCCGCGCTCCCGACTCCTCTCAGTGTGGAGCTGTCCTGGGTCGCATCTCCAGCCTCAGCCAGGGCAGAGCGCTCCTGGTCCTGCAGACCCAGGCTGCTCATGGCCACCAGGACAATGAGCATCGTGGATTCAGAATCCCAGGAGGTTCTGCATCCCCAGCTGGGCTGCATCCCCAGCTTGGCGATGCATGCTCTCTGTACAGGACAGCAAAACCTGCGCTGTGTCCCTGGGAAGACACCTCTCTGCTCTATCGTTATCTGTATTTGCTAATTATCTGCCCCATGCACATCTCTGCCAGGCTGTGCTGCATCACCTGAGGACCTGGTACCTCCCAGCACAGCCATACCCTGCACAGCACCCTGCAGGGACCACAGGCACCCTGTACTCCTCGAGTGTGACACGAGGCAGTGGCAGAGCAGAACTCGGAGACCAAAATGCTGGGATTTAATCGCAGATCAGCGCAGCCACCTCACTGCTTCAGCTCTTTGCTCGCCATGGCCGTGTTTCTGCCACCTGCACTGGGGGAACCTCGGCCTGTTCACTCACATCCTTCCCACCCTGCAGCGTTTGGACAAACTGACCTCTCAGGACCGGCCACACGTGGCAGCCGGGTCACAGCCAAAGCTGCTGCCAACTTGCTGCCAGGCACAGGAACAACATTTTGGGACACCTGAACACCTTCCTGGCATGTCCAGACCTCAGCTCCAGGATTCCTCTCACACCTACAGGGGAGCCAGGGTATGCTCTGCTTTGGGCATCTCCTGCCTGTGTCTTCAGACCCTGCTCTGCCCTGGGGGCCGCTGGTGTCTGTCTCCACACTCACATTAGGACTAAGGTCATTGCTGCTCCTGGAAAACATTGGAGAATGTCGTTGGAGGGTGAGGAGCACAAATGGTTCCTGTGGCTTGTGGGTGCCAGGTTGCTCAAACCAGCACAGAGCAGCACTGACAGTGTCCCTGGAGCCTACGGAAACACACAGAACCTGTATTCCTCTGGGATTTCCTGCAGCTGCCAATGTCGCCCTCAGCTTCTGCGCTGATGCTGTGATGTCAGCTCTGTCTCTGTCCCTTCCCTGCTACTGCCATCTGTCCTGCAGGGCAAGTCCAGAGCACTAGGAATAAGCCAAAAAATGGAAAAGCTGAGTTATTTAACCCCTAGCAGCCTATCAGCTCTAAGATCTGTTCCCCTAAAGGCTTGGTACCACAAAGGGCCTTTGGATGTGTGTGAAATGCAGTGGATTTTTGAGTGAGATGAGACAACGCTGCACCAGTGCCAGACAGAATGGGACATAAACCAGTCACCCCATGGTGCCACCAGCCACTCTGAGGCTTCACCACGGATATCCTGGTGCTGCTGCCCCAAGGAAATGTTCTGAACACCACAAGATTCCACTGAGTGAATGCCCCACAATGGCTCATGGATGTGGTGTTGATGTGGAGTCTCAGCATCCATCACTGGCCACCGTGAGGGGGGACCAGGACCCGGCTCCAGAGGCCACCACTGCTCAGCCCCAGGGCTGTCTCCCCACGCAGGAAATGAGCAGGGAGATGTGGTTTTACCCATGGATGCTGACAGCCTGACACAAAAAATAACGTGAATCCTCTGCCTGCAACGACCTCCTGGCCAAGTCCATCTCACTCAGCCCTCCCTGGGCAGCAGAACCGCTAGGAGGATGTGTCCCAACAGATTTGGAGCTGATAAAATCTTATTTATCTTCAACTGTTGACACCGAAGCGTCTAGACTTGCCTGTTGGGGAAAGGCGCAGCCAAGGCCTCCTTTCCCTCTTGAAGGAAATGATTTGCTCAACAATTGCTTTTTCCACAAATCCTCTCCCCCTCCTCCCTACCAGCCACCTCCTCCTCTTCCCCTACATTCCTGGCTTCTCATTAGCTCTACTCAGGACGTGTCCAGGACTGCAGTCAATGGATCCCCAATAAAGCCACTGGCCTGGCAAGGGAGAGAGAAGAAAAGTGCTGCCTCCGGCTGCTAATTTCCTTGCGCTCCCCAGCAAGCAGCTGCGGAGCTGCATCCTGGGACAGGTTGGGGCAGATCGCAGCCGAGAGGTGATAATAACGTGTCTGTCATCTTCCCCAGACATGTAGCATCTTGCAAACCGCAAATACCGTTAACCGGCTCGGACGAATCTGTTACGACAGATCCTGGAAGACGTGCCGGCGGCACAGCTAATTTTTTTTCTCTAATTTTTTTTTAATAACCATTTTTTATTCACCGGCCTGTAAACTCCTCACTGAGCTGGAAATTCCTCCCCAAGCTACTTTGTTGCTCATTTACTAGGAGGCGGGTGTGAGTGTGACTGGTGCCTGAGAGGAGAGGGGAGTGTCCAGCGGGGCCTGAGGTACCTGTCCATCACACAGGTGGGCTGGACAGCGGGCATACTGCCCTGGGGAGGGCTGAAAGAGGTACCCTGGCACCCTCTGCCTCCAGTCCCTGCACCACAGTGGTGATAAGCTGGGGGGATGACCATAAGGGATGCCCCAAAAGCCACCTCCCTGTGCCTCCAGTCCCTGCAACCACAGCAGTAATGGACTGGGGTGATGGCCGTAGGGATGCCCCAAAACCCACCTGCACCATGGTGATGCTGGATTGGGGTGACAGCTCTAAGGGATGCCCCAAAAGCCACCTCCCCATGTCTGCAGTCCATGCACCACGGTGGTGATGGATTGGGGTGGTGGCCATAGGGATGCCCCGAAAGCCTCCTCCTTGTGCCTGTGGTCCCAGAACCATGGCACTGGTAGATTGGGGTGGCACCAAACCACCACCAGCTTGCCCAGGACAGGCATAGCTGGGAAGAGCCCCTTGACCACTCCAAGGCACCCAGTAGAGCCCCTCTGACCACCCCAGCCAATGGCAGCTGCAGGGGACCCCTGTCACCCACAGGTCCCCCAGGCCTGCAGAGCACTGAGATCTCAGTGCCCCAGCAGAGCAGCACAGGAAGCCTGCCTGTGCTCCAGCATGTGTTCTTCTACCTTAATTAGCATTCCATTACTGCTAATTAAAATCCCTTGGTTCACCCCCGAAGGAGTCCTCTCCCTGCCTTCCCCAGTGAGCACGTCCTTAAAATAACTTCCAGCTGGGATTGCTCGCAGTCACTGCTGAGCCAACATCAGCACTCTGGGTTTAATCTCTTCTTGTAGGTCTGACTCCCTCTGTGTGGTGGATCCCCTGACCAAGCCAGCCTGGGGCTCCCTCCCACCCCAAAAGGAAGCCACAAATCCAGCAAAGAGGTTACTTCATGCTGCGTTATCAAGGATGCAGGGAGCAGGCTGGTAGGGAAGGGAAGAGGAGGCTGAGCTGGCCTTGGGAATTGCTGCTGGGAATGAAATGCAAAAACCAGCACGGCAAGAGCAAGGTCTAGGAAGTAACCACTGGCTCTGGAGCATCCCGGGAGGGTTGTGCTGTGAGGGAGGGAGCTGCTCCTCTGCTCTCTCTCTCAGCCGCTACCTGACGTGGGCAGGGCAGTGAGTGGGTTTGCCAAGGGCACACCAGCATCCTTTCCCCTCCCATGCACAGGAGATCATGGCTCCCAACTCTCTCCCACCTCTCCTGCAGGAGAGCTTTGCTTTCCCGAAGAAGCAGCACTGCCAGTAAGCCATTCCCTTGACCTGTGCATACCAGACACGTTCAAGATAGTGGAGCTGATAGCGGGATCGTGTTGGAACATCACACACCGAATTCCTTTGCCTTTTTTCTTAATTCCATTGTGTCTGGAGCTCCTGCTTCATCCACACCCTGCAAAAGCTGGTGGAAAGCCTCCAGTGGGTTGGCTCCGATGGGCTCTGGAGCAGGCTGGTGCTGAGGTTGCTTTCCTACTTCTGGCACGCCAAAATATCCACGCTCATCTGCACAGCTGCTCAGGGTGTCTTGAGCTGTGTGCGGCCTCTGATCATCTCCATGCTGTGCCTGTTGGACAGCAACCTCCCTGGGACACGGGAAAATGCCAGAGAGAGTTTGCAGAGGGGGCTCATGGTCTGTAGACGCACCTGAAGGTTTTTCCCCTCCTCTTACTGCTGCCTCTACCCCAACAAGCCTCAGACAGTGACCAGCAAGGGAGAACCTGCCTCCTACCGCACCAA
This sequence comes from Dasyornis broadbenti, assembly GCA_013397935.1. NCBI lineage: Eukaryota > Metazoa > Chordata > Aves > Passeriformes > Dasyornithidae > Dasyornis > Dasyornis broadbenti. The sequence goes on from VZRN01002233.1 coordinate 162,266, forward strand.
TTACTCCCATCCTGCTCATTCAGTTAGGACCAGAGAAAGCATTTCAGCTCCCCAGTGCCCATGCGCCAGCTGCAAGATCTATCAAACAACTGGGACCAGTTCCACACTGCCATCTCCCACCGGCCGAGCTCTGGGCTGCAGATTGGTTTGCTGTGGGCGGCTGCTGGACAACCATGCACGGGAGCAGGAGCAGCTCTCCTCGGCTGTGGACCTGTCCAGCACCTCGCAGGCTGTTTGCTCTTTGAAGCAGCAACAAGACCCTGGGCGTGGTTCGGACTCTGTGCCTGTGCCAGAGACCCCCCTGCCTGCTCGGCTCGGGGGGTTGTCCATCTCCCTCCGGCTCCAGGCGCTCTATGAGAGCCCAGGCAGCTCCCCCACGCCGTCCCTTTGCAAGCCCGGCCGCAGGAGCCCAAAGACCCCATTAACGCCTCTGCAGCTCTGGCACATGTGACAGCGTCCGGCGGGGAGGCAGCCAACCCGACTTGAGAAAAATCCTAATTATCCGTCAGTTACCAGCTGGCTGGCGTGGCGAGGGGCTGCGGCGAGAAAACTGCCGCGATCGGCTGCTGCTGCAGCGTGTCCGGGCAGCTCCGGGCAGCGGAGCTCCGGTGGCTCCGGCAGGCGGGCAGGATGCCGGCGTGCCCCGTCTTGCCGTGCCGCAGCTCCCGGTCCTCCTCCCGCCCCGCCGGAGCAGTCTGCCGGAGGGGGGCTTCCAACCCACAGGGAAAACCTTATTTTCGGCATCTGGCCGTTGCTCTCTGCGATAAGAAGGCCATTAAAAATGAAAAGAAAGGTGGCAGCAGCCTGGAGGGCTTCCCACAGCACGGAGCGGCGCTGCCGCTGCCGTCCAGAGCTGCTGGTGACTCACGGTGCTCAGAGCCCAGCCCCGGGCTTGGGACATCCAGTGTCACCCAGCACTGCCCAGAATCTCTCTGCAAGGACGGAGCTGAGTAATGTTAGTCCCAAGGCTTCACGCTTCTCCATTCACTTCTTTTCTAAAATTAGAAAATCAGCATTTGGAGAAAAGAGAGAGCAGTTGATGATGCCCTGGTGCCATTTCCCACACTGCTGCCCCCGCACCCCTTCCTCCTCCTCCTGCATTGAGTCAAGGGTGTCTGCTAAAGCACATCTTATCTCTTGAGAGATATGCAGGCTCCTCATTTGAATCCTTCAGGAGTTGGGAGAATCCACCACATTCCTTGGTAAATTGTTCCTATGGCTAATTATCCTCACTGCTAAAAAAAAAATTCTGCCTTGTTTCTAGTCTGAATTTGCCTGGCTTCAGCTTCCAAGAGCTGGATCTCATTATGTCTTTTGCTATTAGATTAAAGAGCTGGCCACCATGAGGAACCATCTCCTGGGCACAACCAAAATCAAGCCACCTTGCTCTTCCTGGGGTGAACTTCTATGCAGAATGTTTCTCTGGTACCACTCTACAGGGCATCTGTTCCAAATTTTTCATCTTCACATCTCCCTCGCAAACCACGTCTGTTTTTGTCAACAGAGGGTTTGAGGTGTGGACAGGAGCGCTGTGTTTGTGGGCAGGGCTTGGGGACACTTGGTTCCCCAAACCAGGTGGCACTGGCCTGCCCAACCCTGCAGAGCAAGGACTTGTCCAGCACTCCACAGTGGCCAGCTCACTTGGTTCTTAGGAGTCTCCTAAGCACAGGAGAATGAATAATGCCACGTCTCCCAGAGTGTTTCAAGTCAAAACCCTTCAAAGCCAGGAGGCCATTGGGTTACCCACTCCCATCAACCAAAGCCTGTAATTGTATCAAAAAATGATGCCAAATTGTTTGACAAGATGACTCACACAAACCATTTGCTTTGGCATTGCCTGTGCACCAGCTGTCCGTTCCTCCATGGCCAGATCCTCCATGACTCAACCCCAGATTGCACGAGACTTTCAGCTGAGTCCTCTTCTAGTGCAGGGGACTCCTCATTGCTCCAAAATGCTGCCCGGCACATTGGCCCTGCCGAGCTTGTGGTCAGTGCTTGGTGTAAATTGATCAACCATCCTGGGTGCGGTGAAGTTCAGTGTATCCAAAAGCCACGAGGCTTCCCCAAGTGAAACAGGCTGGGTTGGTTCTTCCCAAGTGCTGCCTCAAACCATGCGTGTCCTGCAGAGCACCGGGATAGTTGATGCTGCTGCCCTCAGTGTGGCCATCACTGTGTTTTCAGATGTCCCTGTCAGATGTGCCTGTCAGATGTCCCCAGCCCTACTGATCAAACATTTACCTTCCCTTCCCAAGTGCCTGGATTTCCCAACGGCTTTTTGCTATCTTACATGTGTGTTCCCAGCTCCTGTGGAGGCTCACTGTCCCATAGCGCGTTGTTTTTGTTGACTGACAGCACAGAATACATTTGTTTTGCTGAGCTTCTTTCCCCGCTAAACCAGGACAAACTCTCAGGTGTGGCAGTGGCACTGCTGAGCTCACAGTGAGTGGAATGAAGGCAGTGGCCTCATTTCCCAGCTCTAGCCCTGCCCGTGACAGCCCCAGCTAAGAGGGCACAGAGTGACACCAGCTGTCACTGCAGCAGGATCATTCCTCTCGTGGCACTTCGGCAAGCCATACACCCTGCACCAGCCTTGGCAATCCCGCAGGAATCACTGCTTCAAATGAAACATCCCCTGTGCTCTCCAGGGTGCCGGATGCTGCTGACCCACTGCAGCTCTCCACGAGGCTCAGCTCCATGGCAGGTGGGCACTGGCCCCGCAGCCAACCCGCTCTGGGGAGATGCAACCACCCCCAGCATAGTGGTTCAGAGAGCCACCCACTTCCGAGTGCCTTCCGAAGTGCTAAAGCCAATTCAGGAATTCAAATCCTCACTCTGGTCCCTTCCCGGGAATGAGTGTGCACCCTGGAAAGCTCCCAGGTCCAGCTGCTCTCCCAGGCCTGGGAGGGCATCGTGCGGCACTGCCTGCCCTGATCTCCCACAAAGGCTTAGGAGAAGCAGCCATATCCTGTCCTGGTGAGCTGAGCTCCCAGGTAGGGTACAGAAGCTATAGGAGCACAGTCAGCACAGGTGAGACAGCCTGAGCTCCCTTTAGTCAGAACTGGGGAAAGATCCCAGAGAATGGGATGGCTTTCAGGAGGGAGCCCTCCTGCTCTGTGTCTGCCCCATCCCAAAGCCATCCCCCGGCACTCCTAGCTGGGGATAGTGGCAAGCGAGCATCAGACACGTTCTGGTCCCCATCCCTGCATGCCGGGACAAGACACCCTGCAGTGCCGTGTTTCGGTTTCCATTTGTTCGCTTTAGTGGCACTAATGCGTCCCTTCCCTGTGCAGCTCCTGTGCAGCTTCACCTGTAACTGATGGGAGTTACCCCTCAGGAGGGATAGGAGCAGGCTGGAATCACATCCTGCCCGAGGACCTCCAGTTCATTCAGTTCCTAACGAAATGCATCCCTGAACAGCATCCCTCGAGGAAAGACAGTGGAAAGAGTGGAGGCTTCACCAACTCATGGAAGGCAACTCGTGTTTAACCTCGGTGCTGTCCCAAGTGCTTGGTCCATGTCACTCAGCCGCAAAGCCGCAGCACCGGCCACGGGGAAGCTGCTGGACTGCACCAGCCGGGAATTCGGCTGCGTTCAAACACCGATCGCTGCCGGCTTGCTGCTGCTTTCCCACTCCACGCACCCTTTGGCTTCCGCAGGACACAGCCCCAGCGCTGCGGCCGCTGCCGGAACCCGTCCCCTCCCATCACCTCCCCAGGACACACCGGGAGCATCCCGCCGGCCGCTGCGCGGGCTGTCCCTGCACGGCAGAATCCAAGGATGCTTTCTGTCTCCCGCAGGAAGGACTGTATTGGCAATTAAACACGTCACCTCTCGCAAACAAAGGTCATTATCACACCTGGGTCTTAAACATCGCTGGGCTGCTCTGCCCGTTCCGTGACAGCGTCAAATCGCAGCCCCGGAGGAAACTCTGCTGCTCCTGCGGGGTGTCAGTCGTCCCATCCCAACCTTCCTGCTCTGCCCGTGCTTCCCCGAGGAGAAAACCCGCCCGGCTCAAGGTGATGAGCGGCTCTCCCATGTTGTCCAGAGGTACCCGCTGCGGGAATACCGCCGGCACCGGCCACAAGTGCTGGTTCTCCTTAAAAACGGGGACAGCGCTGTGCTGAGCCAGCAGTGGGGATGCGAATTTAGGACTTTTTTCCACAGAAAGAAAAGCAGCCCCAGTCCGGTCTGCCCGGTCCCTGGGTCCCTGCCTGTGCCGGGCAGCAGGAGGGCTGTGGGAGCAGCCGTGGACTAAACCTGCATCCCGGCTCCCGAGGAGACAGCGCGGAGCTGTGCAGCCTCCTCTCTGTGCACCCAAACCCACTGTGCTTAAAAACCTGCTCTGTTATTTGCTGTGACTTCTAGGGATTAAGTTACTCCTCTAATAGGGGATGGAAAAGGACTGTAAGTGACAAGCAGGAATTTACAGCAAAGCTGGCAACGGTGCTGGGAGATGCGAGCAAAAGTCCCTCTCGCCTACAGCCTTGCCTCTGACAGCACTCGCTGGCAAATACGCCGGGAAGCACCGTGAGAACAAGGCAGGTACTTCCCCAGGACATTTCTTTGCGGGGACATTTACCCACAATGTAGGGGATTGCGGCGAGAGAAGTGACATTCCAGGCGCTGTGCTCCGCAGCCCTTTGGGAGAAACCCCTGGAAAGCAAGCACTGACGTTTCCTGCACGCTTTGCTTCCCAGGGCCACCACCTGCGCCGGTGCAGTCCCCATCAGTGGTGGCTGCATCCCGCAGCTGCCCTGTGCGAGCCTCCCCACCGCTGCCGCGTTGGGTGTTGGCGGTGAGGACGCGGTCCGCGGTGCTGAGCATCTCCCCAGCCAAGGTAGAAGACATGCAACTTACTGTCCAGGTGGCTGACTTGGCGGTGCTGGACTGCTGGAAGGTCACCTCAAAGTGGTGGGGGCCAGGGTAGTCGGTGTTGGAGGGGATGACAGGAGCCGGGGACATGGCGTCAAAGGTAGAGCTGGGCTGCGAGTAGGGCGAATGCGTTGGGACATTGGAGGTGTGCTCGGAGCTGTAGGGGCTGGTGGAGGCTGCTCTGCTGCCGATGCTCTGATCCATGCTGTTGTTCAGCAAATTGAACTGGGACTGGAGGAAGGGAAAAGGGGAGGAGGGAAAAAAGAAAACACCAGCCAGTTTAGAGACAGGGAAACCTCAGCCACCTTTCTCCAGGGCTGGGGTGTCCTGTTACAGCCTCCTTAAAGGGCCAGCGTGCGGGAGGGGAGCCAAAAGAGCTGGTCTGGGTGGCTCGGGTTTTCCAACAGGTCACCACTTGTGTGAGGGATAAACTCCGTGTGCTTAAATCACCCTCCTCGGTCTGCTCCATCCTCGCTGGAGGCTGCTAGGTGCCACAGTCCCTGATTTCTAGCACACCTGCCTTGGGAAAGCCACACTTCTGGCAGTGGGGAGAGGGCAGGGATGTTGTGGGGCTTGCTCAGGTGTGGGAGATGTCCCGCTGAAGGCGGGGAGTGACAGTCCCGTCCTGCACGCAGGACTCTGCTCCACGGTGTCCCCTCCAGCAGCCGGGGTGTCACAGCTCGGTGGGGCTGCCCTGGCAAGGTGAGCAGCAGTCCCTGGCTATGACATCGCTCCATCGCGGCGGCGATACCGAACGCCCATCCTGTTTTCCAACCTCTTTTCCGACCTGTCCCTCATGTGTTCACTGGTCACGGACACACACCCACACACCGCTCCCGGGAGTGCTTCCTGTGCCAGCCAGCCCCTAGCAGTGGTTTGTAGCTGGTTTCCCAGCGGGATGTTTGGTGCCTGATGCAGCTCTAATTTGGGGAAAACCTCAAACCTACAAAGCCCGCGGCTGCGATGAGGCACTGCAGGAAGGTTTCAGGGCAAACGGACCCATTTAGGCAGCTCCTGGCTCTTACACCAGACCCGTTGGATCAAATCATGACTTCTTACAATTTTTTCCTTATTCCTCTTCTGACCAATTACTGTCAGATTTTACAGTAAGAGCTGGCAGCTCCTTTACCTGCAGGCAGAGCCCACTCACAGTGACATTCTCAAGAGCCACATGGCTAAAGAGACCTTAGTGTTTAATCAGAAAATCAGACTCAAATACAACTGTTTCTCAAAGCAAATGGGGCTTTTTTCTCCCAGAAATCTGCAATTCTCTAGCTGCTCGGGGGTTGCTCTCACCCTGCAGCCCCAGAGGCAGTGGCAGTGCCGGTGACCACACGCAGTATCTGGTGCATTGCCGTGTGTCATCCTTGGCAGCCCCCCTTGACTGCCCACATGCCTGGCAGGGACTGTCCCTGTCCCCAGCACCCTCTGGGGCAGCTCTGGGAAGCCAAGAGATGTGGAAGCAGCCATGGGCACAGCCAGCAGGCTCAGCCTTCTCCAAAGGGCTGCAAGGCTCACGGCTCAGGAATCAGGAGACGTGTTTTAACTTGGGATCCCAACCTCACCCAACCCTCTACGATGTGGAATGGTTTAAAGGCAATCATCCTTCTCCAGGGAAGTTCTCCTGTTGCCTGCATCTCTCACAAGGTCGTTGGAGCCTGTGACTAACTGGAGGAATGCTGAACAAGATCTGGCTTGCTTTTACACATCCAGCCATTTTCTCCCCTAAAATATGTGCCTAAATCCCTCTATTCCTCCTCGCCGCTCTATAAATAGCCCAGCCAAAGACAAGCCAAGCTTTCCTTAATCCAGGCTTCACCTGGAGGAAAACTTATGAGAAACTTTGGCAAAACAGGCACGTTAGGAAAGCTCTTCCATCCAACTGGGAAATGCAGCTGCCGTGGGGACCATGGGCAGAGCTGTGCTGGTGAGGTGGCACAGGCAAAGCTGAGGGATCAACCACGAGAACAGCAGCAAGGGAAAGGGGATTGCTGCTGGATGGGGCTGCTCACAGCCCAGATAATCCACGAGTATCAAGACTGAGCTGTTTTGCTCTCATGCTGAGAGCCAGGGCTGTTCATGGCTGAAGCCTGGGGATATAAATGGGTAAGTGAATGGGGATCCACCACGGAACCGACCATCCCAATCTCTGCATGGGAGAAAACCTTTCCTCAGGAAGAATGGTGAGATTATGAGACCCAGAATATCACCTCTGTCAGCCTGGCTGGTGGCCCCGAGCTGGGCTGCCTTAGTACAAAGCAAGGGGCAGCATCTTGAGAGCCCAGACTTTGGGAATCTGCTGGCAGAGAGACCCAGAGTCAGGCGCATGGGGAAATCGACAGACTTGCTGTTCTAAATTGATGAAATTATGGAAATATTCCCCTAAAAGACAAATCAAAGCAAGAGTGTTTGTGTGTGTGTGTGTAAATATGTACATACAGACACAGGGATAATTATTCTCACAACTGCAGCAACGACCTCCCACAGAACAGCCCTGACAATGGGCTTGGTACCAATACACTTCAGGTAAAAACCAGGAATGAACTGATTTCCTTCCATCTCCAACTGCCTCTGTGCCTGTTCGGACTGTTCCGAATGCCAGGGACAGACACAAACCCCTTTTCCCTAAGGAAACCACCTCAGCGCTCGAGGACAGCGCTGGAAACATTTCCTGCAGCACAGGTACCACTCCACCTGCCCTGCCCTCCCAGGGATTCCCACCAGGGAAAGGCAGCCTGCCTGGGGAGGCAGGGATGTGGTGTGGGCTCGGCTGGGGAGGTCCCCTGTGGATGACAAAGAGGTGCCGGTGGAGTCCAGCACCTCCAGGTGTTCCTTGGATGGATGCTCCCCTGGCATCTCTCCCACCTGCACACACACAGGTAAGGGACCCTGCACCCCTGGCACCTGAGCTTTGAATCACACCTTGGGCTCTGCAAACACCAGATGGGGCAAAGCAAGAGGAACAGTGACCGAGCCGCCGAGGCTGCAGCATCCTGCACCAACATGGCTCTTGAGCGGGGCTGGAGCAGCCCCAGCTCCTCCGTGCAGCTGCAGGATGAGGACAGGTAGTGGGACAACCCCTGGAGCATCCTGGGCAGCAGTACCCAGGCTGGGCAGGCAGAGCGAGAGCCGGTGGCCCAGCAGGGGAGGACAGTTCTAACAAGAGCATCAAGGCAAACCCCGTCCATAGCAAGCAGCACCTACCGTGGTGTAATGCTGCATCGGGTCGCTGATGTAGAGCATTTTAGTTGTCTCAGGGTTCGCAGAGTGCAGGGAAGCCTCCTGCCACGGGAGTCATGGGGTCGGGGCGGCGGCTGGGGTGAGGTGGCGGGTGGCAGGAAGGAGCGCGGGAGCGGGGCCGGGCGGGCAGCGCCAGGGATGCTGCGCTGGCCACCCGTGTGCCGCCGTCTGTTGGCTTTTTTGCTTTTTTCATCTCCCTTAGTTCTGTCAACTCGCTGCATCCAACAACAAAACGGGGCCCACCCCTTCTGTCCCTCATGACTATTCATTAAAGCACAGGGCAGGCCCCAGCTTGCCCAGTGATGGACTGGGCGATACCAACCATTCCCACTGCAGGGAAAGCAGGGGTCCAGCTCCGCCACCAAACCTGCCCAGATCCCGCTCCCAAAAGCTTCTTCCAGCCACATGGGGATGGAAACCTGCTGGGCTGGCACCTGTCAGCAGCACACTGAGGTGCCCACCCTGGCCCTGACCAGGCGATGCAGTGACTCTGCAAGGGCTCCGTGTCTGGGAGATGTGGAGTTATCTCTGTCTAGATGGATGGATACTTATAGGTGTGGATGGATGTGTGGGTGAGTGGGTGCGTGGATGGATGGATGGATGGATGGATGGATGGATGGATGGATGGATGGATGGATGGATGGATGGATGGATGGATGGATGGATGGATGGATGGATGGATGGATGGATGGATGGATGGATATCAAGAGGGGTAGACAGGAATAGTTAGGGACAGATGACTGACAGAGCATTGGGGTGACCTGCTCACAGCCACTGAGCATCAGCACCACTCTGGCACCACGGAGCTCCAGCTGCAGCAGGAATCAGTGCAGACCCTCCGCAGCCTCTCGCCTCTCTTGCCGTTCCCTCAGGCTGCTGGCATCCCATTACCAGAGCACTTCTCGTCACACACCCCAGGCTGCTCCGGCCCTGCCGGGCTCGGCTTTGGTTACAGCGGGAGCGAGGGGAAAGGCGAGGGCTCGCTCAGCGAGGGGCACGGCCCCAATTAGCAGCACTCTGCCCAGCTCCTGCCCGCTGTGAAAGGCCGGGAAGGGAGGGAAAACGAGCGGAAAGCGAGGGAAAAGGGGCTGGGGGCGGGGAGGCAAGCTGTCGGCAGCTTTTTGGAGGGAAACAGCAGCTTTCTGGAGGGAAACAGCGGCTCCCTGCAGGGAGATGCAGCCAAGAGCCAGGGCTGCCTCACGGATGCTCCCGGGAGCCACGGAACACGCACAAGTGGCAGGGAGCCCTCGCACGCCCGCGATGCTTTTTCAAGACTTTATCTTAGACAGAAGCAAAGGCTTCTTACAGGAAGGGCGGCGGCACGGAGCCGGCGCTGTGGTGGGAGCAGAGCTGGGAGCACTGCGTGCCCCTCCAGCAGCTCTGCCTCTGCAGCAGCTCACAAATGGCTTTAACTCCACGCTGTTTGTCCCAGAGCGAACGATGCTCTACTCCTGTCCTGGTACTCCCCTAGAGCTCCGAGTCCCTGCTTGCAGTGATGTTATCTCACAATAAGCAGCTACGGTTTTACTGACCCCTCTGCCATCGATTACAGGTGACCAGACCCTGCACCAGTGCCAGCAGCGCTGCACCTGCAAGGTTGGGCTGGGTTTAAGAGCCAGCAAACACCCCACTGTCTCCCCAGAGCCCCCAGCCCACCCTGCAGGACAATCCAGTCTGTGCCTGGTGCAGGTGCCTGTCCCTGCCGTCTCAGCACACTCACCATCACCGAGTCTGTCATGCCTCTCATCTGGAACACGTCCATCTTGACCTCTGTGCGGTTGGAGACCTCATTGCTGCCGGTGGGGTTGGCTGGAGGGAGGTCGAAGTAGGTGCTGTCTGGCTCCCTGAGGAGAAGGTGAGGGCACAGTCATCTTCCCAGATCTCCAAAGCTCTGTCCCACCACCACCACCCCCAGCAACTCAGAGTCCCCTCAAACCTTGTCCCTTTCCCAACTTCTTCCCCCATGCTCTGCTTTTATTTCCACGTGGCAGAGCAGGCTTTGCTCAGGCAAACTGCTGCCCAGCAGGTAAAGCAAGCAGGGACTTAGGAAATTTTTCATCCACCCAGCTCCAGCGTATCTGTCACCCTGGGATGTCCTTACATGAGAGGACCAAGGGAGGAAGCGGATGACATGAAGCACAGTCCTCCCTCGCTTGATTAAAGTATGAGGTTCAGAGGCCAGAAGACTTGCAAACTCCCTTAGTGGGGCTGGAAGATGTACAGTTTTGGAATTAAGGGTCCCCAGTTCACAGGGAGCTCTGCTCCGGCCCTGACAGTGTCTCCACACTGCCCTGGAGCACTGGAGCCAGGATGGAGCTACCCATGAGCCAGACAGAGCCACGGTGTTTGGTGAACGGAATGCCCTGAGCAGAGTCTGGAACCTGGGAGCAAAATTCACCAGGTGGCAAAGACATCTGTGGAAAGTACAGGACGCAAAAGGGAATTTGTCTTTGCTAAAGGGTCACTGCTGCCTTGGAACACCCACCATGGAAATGATCACACACTACTTACAGTGTGCTCCAGAGATGCTCGAATGTGGTGCCTTCATCAGCTGGGGATGACTGGGACATCTTCACAGCAGGGGAGTCCGAGAGAGGATAAATCACTCTGGAGGCAAAGCGGAACAGCAGGGTTAGCAGTGCCAGCGTGCTGTGCTGTGCTGTGCTGTGCCATCTCACTCCAGCAAAGCAGCCGGCCAACGGCAGGAACCCCTCAATCCCAACTCACTCTCAGCAGCACAACAGGTACCAGAGACCCCCAGAGCCATCGTGGGGGACACTCAGGACCAGAGACCCCCGGAGTCCATCGCAGAGGACACACAAGATGAGAGACCCCAGGATTCATCGTGGGGGACACACAGGACCACAGAACTCAGAGCCATGGGGGACACACAAGACCAGAGAACCCAGGGCCCATTGCTGGGGACTCACAGGACCAGAGCCCCTCAGGGTCCATCGTGGGGGACACACAGGACCAGAACCACCAAGGTCCACCATGAGGGACAGTGCCCACACCCCCGGCAGTGCAGATGGCAGGCGGATGTGACCCAAGCTCAGCGGAAGGAGCTCTTTCTCCAGTCAAAGCCTCCTGGATGCTGCTGCACACTCACAAGCAGAACCATGCTCAGTCCAGTCCGTTCCTCTCTCCCCTGCAAGGTTTCTTGTCCTCTCTCAGGCATGGGAGGAAAGCAGCCCAGCCCAGCTCTCCCTGTGTGTCCAGAGCCTCTCAGATGCAGCAGCCGGAGACAGAGGTTTCACGGAGCCATCTTGAGCCTCGTGCTGCCTTCCCCTACAGGCACCCATCTTCCTGCTGCCTTACCTGCTCCCTGGAAGCGGCAGGAGCTCTTCCCTGCCCTGGCTGACACGGATACACCCCAGGCACATCAGGCTGCTGCTTTTACCCACGCTGGTGTTAGCATCCCACCTCAGCTACGACATGTCATAGTGAAAACCCGAAACTTCCTGCTTCTTGGTAGCGAGTTGTGCATTGAGGGCAACCACTCTCTGAGTGAGGGATGCTTGGGGTCGCCCAGGCCCCTCTGACTCAGCTGGGGACTGGGTGGCTGCCGGGGAGAGAGTTAAAACGAAAGCAGGGAAGCTTTCCCCATCAGCATCTCCCGTGGGCCGCTTTCTACAAAACACAGCATCCGCAGCACCCTGCCTGGAGGAATTCCCGTGGCACAGGAGGGCTCCTTTCCCGCTGATCCCACAGCAGGAACAGCTAACAGGGACAGGCCGGTGTCCTTCCGCCCCTCCTTTCCCACGTGTGACACACAGAGAAATGAAAGGACCTACAGGGCAGCTCTGAGAGAAGGAAAAGCCTAGAACAGATGCAGGCAGCTGCTGGTGGCCTTACCCTTCTTCCATGCTGCTTTTTCTGGCCCAGGGCAGCTTCAGGAAGGAGCCAGGCCTTTCCCTCCAGAGGAGAAAACACCTCCGCACCGCCCCGGCTGTGTGGTCATCATGGGTGACACCAGCTCTAACCACGTGGCTGCTCTCGTTTTCAAAAGGAAAGAAATCTGACTATTTTAAGGGCGTTTTGGAAGTTCCCTTTCACTCTTTCAAAGCACGACCTGCATGTGCAAAGCCAGGCTGGTGTCTTCTCATGTCTGAGCTCTGAACTAGGGGGTACAAAGGAAAGTGGGGGTGGTCGGTGCTGTTAAGGCACCCTGCTGCTGTGATCCCTACTCATCCTGGGAAAGCAGCAGGAGTGACAGCCTGGCATCAGGCACCTGGGTCGGTAAAGAATTCACCAACCGATTTATTTACAAGTAGGGTTCCCCAAAATTTGCACGGTGCTGATGCAATTCCCTCTGAAAAGAGGTGCCATTTGGAGCCCTGTTTTGCAAGGAATCGTGGAGGCATTCACGTTTGGGAAGCTGGGAAAGCACTGTGATGGTGAGGTCCTGCAGGAGGAAAAGACACCCTGTGGGAGGCAGCGGGAGCCCTGTGGCTCATCAAAATTAATGATAAACTGGGCAGAGCCTTAGAGCCTAAACCCACATTGCTCCGGAAGCATTCCTGGGTGCCATTTCCGTGCCCAAGGTTATCCTTCCTCTGTCCAAGGCTGAGTAAATGGCACCTGGGGCTGAGCACAGCAGCAGTGGCAGAGCTCAGGACCAGTCACAGCCCGGGTTCAGCTCTCTGCCCCTTCCAGCCCTGCAGTCTGGAGCCTCTTGTGGCTCTGCCCTTGCTGATGTGTCAGCTCCCTGCTGTCACCAGCTCCCCACACCAAGGGGAACACCTGGGGTATCATCCTGACTTCTCCCAGCAAGAGTTCTCCAGCCAGACTGCACCAGGAGGATTATCACCTCCAGAGACCCCAGACTACTTATGAAAGTGAAGATGTCCTCGCCCAGGGAAGGGTGCAGCAAGGAATTCTCCATCCCTTCTGCCTGGATGCAGCAGGGAGGCAGCACGGGATGCTTGGCACGGCTGGCACAGCTCGGGAGGGACCTGCACTGGATTTATTGCAGGTTTCTAGAGGAAAAGAGACCTAAACGTGCAAACCAGGGTGTGGATGCTGGGATCCAGGACTGACAGTGGGATTTGCCAGTGTTCAGTGGGAGAGCTGCACTCCGAGCCGGCTCCAGCGTTCGCTGGACTGCTGCCTCCCTCTGTTGCTAGTCTGGGCATTGCAGGGAAACTGCGCAAGGGAAAAGAGGCCGGGAGCAAGGAGAGACAGCCTGAGAAGAGGCGATCGGCCACCTCGGCTCCCTCTGGGACCCGGCTCAGCCCAAGGCGGGGCTGCCACCCCAGGATGCGGGAGCCGGTGGGGTCACACCGGGTCTGGTTCCTTCTGTCCGTGCAACTTTCCTGTGAGCTGCCACTGAAATCATCTCCAAAGATTAGTACGGAAAAACTCTGTGTACTCAGTTTTTCCACACTGCAGTGGAAAACCCAGCCCCAGGGACAGAGGGAGAAGGAAAAGCACGGACCAAGGTCCCTACAGCCACCCCAAAATGGGAGAAAACTCCCTGGAGAAGCAGAGCAGATGAACTTCCATATATTCAACCATGCTTCACTCATAGGGCTGTGACCACAGAGCCTGCATAATTTATTAGAATGATTAGAAACTCAACTTCTTTCATCACAATGGAGAAGATGAAGGCCACTTCAGGCTCTCAGCCTTGCAAGGATCACTGCCTGCTCACTGAGCTTCTGCACTCTCTGGAAGGAGCATCTTTGATCTCACCATCAACTTTAGGGCTCAGGTTCAGCACCTAGAAATGCTCAGTATTTGTTATCACTTAGTGACAACAAATTCACCGTTTTCCCGCCACTCCAACAGCCCAGAATGAAACATGACAGTGTTTTGCAGCCACCTTAAAAGGAGATAAATACACAAACCCGATGTAAAAGGGCGATGACTAATTCCCAAGGACTCTTGGAGAGCAGGACTTCCAAGAGCCATTTCCACGGCTCATATGGAGCTGCTCCATGACTTGGGAACTGGCCCTGGACCTTCTCTCCTCTGCACAGTGAGACCCACCAGCCTCATCCAGCCCACAGGAAACAACTTCATGTTTGCAAAAATGCTGCCAGCCCCAAGGTGCCAACACTGCCCTGTGCTATCATTCATTCATCCCTGACTATTAAACTCACACCTGCAGAACGAGGTTTGTAAAAGCAACGGAGAGCGGGTGAGTGAGTTTTCCTGCAGCACACTTGGATCTCAGGAGCCCTGCTTTGGGGTCTAGCAGCTTATCAACAATTTTCTTTCCAATGAGGAGGCAGGATGGGCAGAAATCCTGTCTGGCTGCAGACACTGACAGCAGCTCATGATGGGGCAGGAGGCTGAGGCGGCTGCTCCCCCTCCCTGCTTGGCAGCCCAGCCTCAGCCCTGCACAGGGACCTGGCAGTGGCAGCTGTCCCTGCATCCCACCAGAATTCAGCCCCCCCATTGCTTCTCCCATTCAAAGCTTGGCCGATTTTCCCTCCACGAGTGCTTTAACTCCAGAGTTAAAGCACGTGGGAGCAAACTTTTAAGACACTTCAATATTGTGTCACAAGCCCACGAAGCAGAGCAGCCACAAATCATCTTCCAGCTGCGTTATCGAGCACTCAGGGGAGGGTCGTGCTGAGAAACTCACACACACACATACCAAGGGGTTTCCCTTCATAGTTTTTTTTCCTCCTACCTGCGTTTTGAGTTCCCCCGGAGGTCTCCCACGGACAGGAGCGGCCTGGGATTGAGGATCTACGTTATTTACTGCACTACACTGGAGTAGCGTCCCGGTCGCCAAGGCAATGACATTGGAGCTGCTGAAAGCTGTGTGAAAAGTGAGGCAAAAGCTCCTGCGCTCCTTCCTGGAATAGGAGGCAGTTGCAAGGGGGTGGGGAGTGCTCAGCCAAGCGTGCCAGGGAATTAAAGCTGGTCACCAGCACCGAAGTGACGCCGGGGCAAGTTGGCTCTGCGGGCTGCAACCGTGGTGGCCGCTCGGCAGCACTGCGCCCGAGGTGGCTGCTGGGCTTTAATCACAGAGTCACAGAATCAGGGAATGGTTTGAGTTGAAGGGAAGCTTAAAGATCATCTTGTTCCACCACCTGCCACGGGCAGGGACACCTTTCACTATCCCAGGTTACTCCAAGCCCTGTCCAGCCTGGCCTCGGACACTTCCAGGGATGGGACACTCAGCAAAGGACACTCAGTGTAGATCAAGGGGGCTTTGCCCCTCACCAGATTGATGGACTGAGGTGGTTTTACGTTTGCATTCAGCCAAATGACCACGTCATCTCTCCTGGGGTGACCAGGACCACCTGCCTGGGGGGTCGGGAAGGGCTCTGGGATTCCCTGCGCTGCGTCCCCCAGGGAACAGTGACTTGCCAAGGCACTCGGAGAGGGGCAGCGGATGAAGACTGAATATTTCTGATTAAAAACCATCATCCACAAGGCTAATTGTTCACGTCCTCTGGACTCACAGACACCCTGTCACACCAACATCCCCCTCACAAGCTCCCGTGTCACAGGTCACTTGCCCTCGGTCACCCGGGGCAGGCACTGAGCCCTACTCATCCCTGGGCAGTCACTGCTTGTGTTCAGGTCCCCTGTCCCCACTTGGGGACCCACAGACACCCCCTGCCCGCAGGCACCCCCACATCACACCTGGGACAGATGGTGACGGCAGAGCAGCTGTCGTGTCTGTCCCTCTGTTGTGGGGACAGAAAACGGATGCATTCACCCAACCAAAACATATCGGTGGCGCTGGAACCAGTTTTTGAAACCCAAATAATCTGTAATGAAAACAAGACTCGAATATTTGCTCTGATCGTGGGGTTTAATTTTAAGTGATGGTGATTGTGGCCCCCAAACAGGGAGGGGCCGTCCCACCCGGGCCATGCTGTCACTGGGACGGGAGCCAGGCTGCTGCCACCCAGAAATTCCGGGGTGGAGCCTGGGGCGACGAAGGGAGACAGTTGTGCATCCCCCTAGCAGTTCAGTGGGGAAGGGATGAAGAGGATCTTCAGCCGCGGGACCAGGGAGTTTTGGGGACACTGACTGCTTTGGGGACAGAGACATCTCTGTCATTGTCCTCATCCCCCGCTTGGCTCCTCTGCTCCCCGGCAGCCGGCGGTACCGGGAGGGGGCTGTTTCCCAAGGAAATATGCCCCCTGGGAGAGGTTATCTGGGATCTGCCCCTTCCCCGGTGTGTCTGTATTTATTTACTTATTGATTTATTGATTCCAGTCAGTTCACATCCTTTTTGCTGGGGTATTTCTATTGCAATTATTAGTTCCTCTGTCCTGTCCGGGGAACCTGGCGGGACATCCCACGTGTGCTCCCGTTGCTGTTGGTAATTACCCTTCAGTGGTGATTAGCCGGAAGGAGCGATTAATTAGCCAGGGCAGTCGCGGGCGCGGGACACTGCCCGCGGAAAGGCGCCAGATAAGGGGGTGGTTCTCTGAGGATGGGGAGACGAGGGGGAACACGCCCCTTGGCTCATTAACCGCGTTATTAAGCGGCTCATTACCAGCTTATTTGCATACTAATGAGGCTCACGCGGCGCCTTCCCTCACACTTCCCGCCGCCGGGCGCCCCCTGCTGGGCCGGCGCGGGGACCACAACTCCCGGCGTGCCCCGGGGCGGCCCCTCCCGCGCTGCCCCGCCCTTTCCGGCG
>VZRN01002233.1:179118-321546 GCA_013397935.1 Dasyornis broadbenti
TCTGAGCGGCTGCGGCGCGGGGCCCCCCGGGGCCGGGCCGAGCTGGGGACGGACACGGAGTGGGCAGCGATGGAGCCCCGGATCCTGAGGGCCTGAGCTCAGAGGCTGCTGCCGAGAGGCTTTGAGGCAATAAGGGTCACTACCAGAGACCTGATTTAGGTTAAATTAACCTCAATCAGTTAAATGAATTAGTATTGTAAATTAAGTAGTACCTGAAGGGAGCCTACAGGAAGGATGGAGAGGGGCTGTTTACAACGGTTTGGAGATGCAGGACAAGGGGGAACAGCTTCAAACTGCCAGAGGGCAGGGTTAGATGGAATATTGGGAAGGAATCCTTCCCCGTGAGGGTGGTGAGGTCCTGGCACAGGGTGCTCAGAGCAGCTGTGGCTGCCCCTGGGTCCCTGGAAGTGTCCAAGGCCAGGCTGGACAGGGCTCGGAGCAGCCTGGGGTAGTGGAAGGTGTCCCTGCACATGGCGGGTGGTGGGATTGGATGGACTGTAAGGTCCCTTCCAACCCAAACCATTCTGGGATTCTGTGAAATAAAATAGTAGTTATGAGACAAAAAGGCAATTTTTAAAAACTGGAATTACTTAGTCAGCAGTGATGGAATCAACAAGGATTCTATGTATTAGTTATAACTCCCTTCCCACCTGGTGTAGCTGTTCTCGCTGTAGTTTGTGCTGGAGCTCAGTGCCCACTGAATAGAATTACAGAATTCCAGACTGGTTTGGGATGGAAGGAGCCTTAAAGCTTATCTAGTCCAAAGCCCCTGCCATGGACAGGGCCATCTTCAACTATCTCAAGTTGCTGCAAGCCCTGTCCAACCTGGCCTTGGTCATTTCCAGGGATGGGGCAGTCACAGCTTCTCTCCACAACCTGTGCCAGTGGCTCACCACCCTCACAGGGAGGATTTTTTTCTTTAAAACACAACGTTCACCCTCTCTGAACTAAATCTTGGATCGCAGTGAGGTGGGACAGCAGCCCAGCAGGTACATCTGTGGTGCTCCATCCAGGATCCTGCCCCACCTCAGCCCTGTCCCCATCCCCCTCAGGCCTCGTGTGTGCAGCACCGTTTGGTGGTCCGGGATGCGAGCTCCCTGCAGCTCCGCCAGCTCTACACCTGCCTGGATCAGATCCAGTACATCGAGTGGTCCTCGGACTCCTTGTTCATCCTGTGTGCCATGTACAAGCGAGGCATTGTCCAGGTGAGGATGAAAGCAGGACAGGGTGTGTTTCCTGCTGGGATTCGGGTGTTATGTGAGAGCTTAATAGCCAGCACTAGTCTGAGGCTTTGCTGAAGTGCCTGGTGTTATTGATAATGCAGTTTGAGGACAGCCCAGCATGCCAGGGTTTTTAAAACCATGACAAACATCTTAGTTTGAGAAAGAATAAAAATATCTAGCAAAACAGATCAAAATTGGAGATTATCTCACCAACTTCTTACTGCAGCAGGAATTAAATACATGCAAAATTGTTAAATGGACTAAACCCGCTTAAATGATGGATATTCAGAATATTTGTCACAGAAAAAACCAACCCCACATCATTTGCCATTTCCATTATCACCCAGAGTTGTGGGACTCACTTTTGCAGTGGGATCCAGCGCCAGTCCTTCATGGCTGCGGGTGGTTGGGTGTTCCTGAGCTCCCTAGGGTGGGATGCAGGAGCCTCTTCTCAGCTGTAGGGAGTTCTCTGGAGCAGAGGTTTGGATGAGCTGTTGCTTCCTGCACTGTCTGGTTGCTCCCTGCCCCAGGTCTGGTCCCTGGAGCAGCCGGACTGGCACTGTAAGATCGACGAGGGCTCCGCGGGATTGGTGGCTTCATGCTGGAGTCTGGACGGTCGTCACATCCTCAACACCACCGAGTTCCATGTGAGTGTGGAGGCAGGATTGCTCCCCACGGTGTCAGATGTTGCTGTCTGCCCTTTGCCTCCTAAAATAACCCAAAGCCCTTAAAGTTGCAGCGGTGGTGGAGAGCACTGATGCAGTTCTGTGTTCCTGTGTGTAATTCTGGTTAGGTGTTATTCTTAACGTTATTCCATTAGCATTTTATCCTCTTGCTTCTGGCGATAAGATAGAAAATGGATGAACATGTCCTGGTGTTTTTGATTTTGATATTTTGATGGCATTCATCAAAGTAGTTTTAGAAATCTAATATGTTGCTTGCATGGTGAGAAAAAGCTCAGGATTTCTAGTTAAAAAAACCCAAACCATAAAAATTTCAGAGTGGTTTTAAATGAAAACATACAGGCTTAGGTTTGTTGACCTATGAGATGGGATTTAGATCCAGATCCTGGAAAGACTTCCCCAATTGTTTGATTTGACACACAGGACACAGACTGCTGATGGAACCACATGCAAAATTAACATTAAAACATCTCTAAGTGCTTATTAAGACCTATATTGGGGAATGCACACTAATATAGAATCCAGATTGGCTTGATGCTGGATTTGTTGGAAGGCCTATGGTTTCTGACTCCACCTTTGGATTAGAGCTGATGATTCCTGTTATTCAGTACAATAATGTAGGGTCAGAAGACAGCCAAGAACTGCATGTGAGACACTTTATGTTTACTCTTTCCAAACCTGTGGGTGGGTTTTAGGTGAGAGGATCTTGTGCCATAACACGGGCTAGCACAGAATTCACATGCTGCAGTGCAAGATTCCTCCTTTTTTTGGCAAATTCCAGTGTCAGTGGGATATGGATGGGGACTCTGCCGTGTGTGTGTGCAGACCCATTCCCCCACCCTTTTAGATAGGAGTGATGAATTTAGGTCCTTGGTTTTCCCAGGTATGAATTGCCCTGATAGCAGCAATAAAAAATAAAAACAAGCCCAGAACTGCAGCCTGGAGGCAGTGCAGCCTTCCCTGCTGGTCCGGCGGCAGTGGAGGAGTCAGAACTGCAGCCTGGGGCTGTGTGAGGCTCCCAGTGAGGATCTTGTGGCACGTGCGTGTGGGGGTGGACCAGTGAGGATTTATTGCCTCCCAACAGAACTCTGTTTGACCTTAGAGAATTTCATTAAGCCTTTGCCAAGTTGGCATCTGTGTTGGGATAAGTTTCCTTTCCAGCTGTAAACAGGTTGCTAAATTAGCTGTTGTCAGACAGCTGCCAGGGCTGGGCCACAGTCGGAGCTGTGTTTACTCCCTCCCTGCTAAATCCACAGGCTGGGGGGATGGACGTGGGTAGTGCTCTGGAGATATTTAATATCAGAGTGTTATCAAACCCAATGATTGTCTGGAGGGTTTGGGGGTTCCCTGTCAGCCAGCTCAGCTGGGCTTTGGTTGTTTGATGCTTTCAAACAACACCAAATAATCACTCATTGTAATTCTTCAGGTCAGTGTGTGAACTCCACTGAAAGCTCGCAAGGAACTTTCTTGTTCCCTGAGTTTTTGAAAGGTTATGGTTGTGCTAATGCCTTTCTAGCAGTCTGTACTTACCAGTGCCTCAGAAGAATCTTTACAGGATCCCAGAACAGTTGAGGTTGGGAGGGGCCTCTGGAGATCATCCAGTCCAAACCCCTGCCAAGGCAGGGTCACCTGGAGCCGATGGCACCGGTGGGTTTGGAATGCCTCCAGAGAGGGAGACTCCACTCCCTCCCTGGGAAGCTGTTCCAGTGCTCTGCCACCCTCCATGGAAAGAAGTTCTTCATGTCGAAGTGGAACTTGTTGTGTTTTGGTTTATGGCCACTACTCCTTGTCCTGTCACTGGCACCACTGGAAGGAGTCTGGCACTATCCTCTGACACCTGTAATTCATCAGCTAATTTGCAGTCTGGGTCTCTTTGTGGTCAGTGTTTCTCTCCTGCTAAAATCCGCTCTGAGAGGCAATTCCACTCTATCTGTGTGTCCTGTGGAAGGTGTTGAACCCAATGTGTCTCCTTCCAGTGCCATCATTCCACCAGAATTTACAGGCACAGGTAGAGCTTAACCAAGAACTGCAGGTGAAGGATCTGGAGGGAGGAAAGCAAATGGATTCTCTTCACATCCCTGGAGGTGTCAAGGCCAGGTTGGACAGGGCTTGGAGCAACCTGGTCTAGTGGAAGGTGTCCTGTCCATGGCAGGGGGAGGGACAAGATGAGATTTAAGGTCCCTTCCAACCCAGACCATCCAGGGATTCGCTGATTCTCTGCTTCCTCATGACTCTCATGTTTTGGGATAAATAGTGTGAAGATGTTCTGGAGTGTTTCTCTGAAGAGCTGTGCTTATAAACTACATACTTTGCACTTTTTCTCATTCCATGTCAGGTCCTTAAGCATTAAGGAGCTTCTTTGGAACTCCAGCAGCCGGGAAAAGTGTGTTTCTGTGTGTATCCCAGCTAATCCTTGGTAACTGTGCGTGGCTGCATTGGCTGAAAAATGCTTCCTGGCGAGGAATGTGCTCCGAATAATCTTCTGAAATCCGGTGCTGACAGACACTGCTATGTAAGGGGGCTGAGTGACCCAGTCAAGTCTGGGACAAGAGTTGACAGTCATTTGAGCTGTAGGTTGTTTAAAAGTGTGTTTTTGTCTGCTGAAAATCACCAGTCCTACACCTGCCTGGAGCTGTCAACATCGGGCCGTGGTCCTGGGCCCAGCGCTGGAGACTGTTTATCACGTTACTATCTAAATACTTTTTATTTCTCAGCTGTTTTTTAGGCTATTTTAAAAATGCTTCTGCTTTTGGTTTGTTTTTCCACTGCAAAACAACAGCTGAAAACTTCTCAGACACCATTATTGTGAGGATTTGAGTTTGACAACTCCAGTCAGTTGAGTCATCCACACTGAAGAGAGAGTATTCCCCAAAAGGAGCAGTGGAGAAGGGCTTACTGCAGACTTAACTGACCATGGGCTGTTCTCCCACTGGAAAAGCAGTTGTCCCTTTTCCATGAATTCCCTGAGAAAGGCAACAAGCAGCAATGGAAATTTCCTGTTGTTTTTGAAGTGTTTGGTTTCTTTTCTCACTCTCTGTGTTTGGTGTTGCTGTTGCTCCTGATCCTGTCTCTGAGCTGTGACATAATCTTTCTAATCTTCTTCATCTCATTTATGTTGGCAACTTCAATGAGATTGTGGATAATGTTCCAGGTGGGAATATGAAAGTTTTCCCTTTCCGTCACAATTGTTGTAAACACACTGTTAATGCAGGTGAAGGGAGTGTGAAATCCATGCATTAAGCACATAATGCGAGTTTCTCAGTTTGTAGGAATGTCTGAGTGGGCACAAATGGAACAAGAGAAAACGATCCTATTTTCAGGAATCAAAATGGTTTGGTTTTGCATATTCCTAGTACTAGGTTAAACCGTCAGGTTGTGTGGGTTGGCTGAGAAGTTGCAAAGGAATTATGGAATAACCGCATGCTTCCCAGCCCTTGCAGGGGAGAGAGTGGAGTTGAACAGGCAAAGAATGACAGGATGAGATGACACAGCCTCAAGCTGTGGCAGGGAAGGGTCAGGTTGGACATCAGGAGGAATTTCCATGGAAAGGGTTGTCAGGCATTGCAAGGGGCTGCCCAGGGAGGTGGTGGAGTCCCCATCCCTGGACGTGGCACTCAGTGCTCTGGGCTGGGTGACCGGGTGGTGTTGGTCACAGGTTGGACTCGATGATCCTGGAGGTCTTTTCCAACCTCAATAATTCCGTGAATAGAGGATTTGAAACAAGGTGATCTTCAAGGTCCCTTCCAACCCAAACCATAGTGTGATTCTGTGACCTTATTAGATGTAAACAGTGTATTGTGGCTGGTAGATGGAGTGAAGATGAACACTTTGGTTATCAGACATTTATAGGCAGCTGGTTTAGTCGTAGTCTGGGTTTTTGCAGATGTATGTTTGTGTGTGTGACTGTGCCATGAAATGTGTGCTGTCTGGGCGCTCCCTGGTGCTGCAGACGCACTGGGGCAGTTTGTTGTCCATGTTTTGGGGCACACAGGGCAGGGCAGTGCGCCCCAGCAATATCTGGTGAGCATGTGCTCAGAGAAGAACAGGGAAACCATTATTGTCCTCTCTGAGGTGTTACAAAGCTTGACCCTTTTGGAAAAGATTCTGTCTTTACAGCATATGGAGGTTTAGATTGGATATTAATAAAAATTTCTTCACAAAAAGGGTTGTCAAGCATTGGAACGGGCCCCTCAAGAAAGAGATAGAGTCAACATCCCTGGAGGGATTTAAAAGACATTTATATGTGACACTTGGGGACATGGTCTAATGGTGGCCTTGGCACTGCTGAGGAAATAATTGGACTCAGTGGTCTTTGAGGGCTTTTCCATCCTAAATGATTCTCTGGCTCCATGATGGAGCAGAGATGGATGCAGAAAGATTCCAAAGCAAAGGTGGCCTTGTCTTTTCCCTGGCTGAGCCTTGGGCAGGGCAGAGGTGACAGAGGGAGCTCAGCATGGGATGTGCTATGTCCCACCTCCAGTGATTTCCCTCTTCCTGTGCTCTTGAGCTCAACATGAGCAGTGAGGTTTTGCCTCCTGAGGCTTGGAGCAGCAGATGCGGTCCAGGATGGAAGCATGTTTGATGCCCAGCAGGCCAGGGGAGCTGCTCATGAGGCCAAGTAGCAGCACTCGGATGCCTTTGTCAGGAAAAATGATGATCCAGCCCTGAGCATTCGAAGCCTGCAGCTGCTAAGCTTTTATTAAGTGGCTGGAGAATGTGTGCTGTGTGTTTGGCTCGGGGGAGGCAGGGCAGCCAGTGCATTTAGGGTTGCAATTTATAGTCCCCAGCAGCATTTCAGCGCTGCAGTTGCTGCAGAAGAATGTGTGGAGGCATCGTGTTGGTATTTTTAAAGTAAATCTTGCTTGAGGAGCAGACTGACTGTGTTGGATTTGGGTGGCCGGAAGTGAGTGGGCCCAGAGATAAAAGTTGATTAATGCTGTTCATCTCGTGTATTCCTCCAGGAGCTACTAAACTTGAAAGGGCAGATTCTGTCCTTCTGCCCTGCCCAGGTGAGACCCCACCTGCAGAGCTGCCTCCAGCCCTGGGGTCCAGCACAGGAAGGACATGGAGCTGCTGGAGTGATCCAGAGGAGGCACCAGGATGATCAGAGGGATGGAGCAGCTCTGCTGGGAGGAAAGGCTGAGAGAATTGGGATTGTCCAGCCTGGAGAAGAGATGGCTCTGGGGTGGCCTAATTGTAGCCTTCCAGTGCCTGACGGGAACTTACAGGATGGAGAGAGACTGTTTCCAAGGGCCTGGAGTGACAGGGCAAGGGGGAATGGCTTCACACTGACAGAGGGCAGGGTTGGTGAGATGCTGGGAAGAAATTCTTCCCTGTGAGGTTGGACAGGGTTTGGAGCAACCTGTCATAGTGGAAGGTTTCTCTGCCCGTGGCAGGGGGTGGGACAAATGGGCTTTAAGGTCCCTTCTGGCCCAAATCATTCTGTGATTCCATGGAAAAACATTTCTGTGTTGTTTCTTCAAATCTCAGAAGTCTCTCTGATGTGTGAGAAAAAAGGGGCTGTTTGGGACTCCATGGATTTCTGACAGCATTTATTGGTATTCTGAAGCTTGGTTTGAACCCTGTAAATCCCTTGAATTGTGCTTCCCACCAAAACTGATCATGCCAGCAAGGGTAAAACCTCCAAGTTCTGTAGCAACACAGAATCTGCAGCATTACCAGGTGGAGCAGATCCACAGGGTGCTCCCTCAGGATCCTTTGTCACCATTGAACAGTGCCAGGTACTTCAGGGGAGGAAAAGTTGTGTTGAGGACAAACCTGCAAAAAGGTGTAGCTGAACCTTCCTCCCAAGACCACTGGGATGCTGCTGGGCTGCATGGGAAATGGGAGGAGGAGAAAATGCAGACAGTGTTGGAGTTTTACATGATGGATCAGAATTAATTTTGGTGTTCAGTAGTTCAGGGAAAGGCAGTTTTGCAATGGAGGTGCTTCACTGCAAAAAGTTTTACCTGTAGCTTTTCCTTGGTGCAGTAAAATGCAGGAAAACACAAGTTTAAAACCTGACCCTGGAAACATTCGTCACTCCAGCTCGAAATGCAAAGGTTCACATGCCAGCCCATGTGAATGGGTGAATGCCCGCGTGTCTGGGGCTGCCGTTGCTATGGGAGGGGGAGTATTTGTTTTTAATTGGGTAATGTGCAGATGGCAAGGCAGAGCCTGGAGTGCAGCTGTGACCTTGGGGAGCTGTGGGGAGGCTGGGTCTGCAGCTGCCTGCCCTCTCTGCAGCTCTTGGTGCTTGTGGAGGCACAGTTCCCCAGAAATCCCCCAAACACTGCTGTAAAGCCTTGCTTTGCATGGCAGGTTTTGGGTGTCTTTGAATTTTTCAGTAATTCTGTAATGGTGCCTCCTTGTGTGTGGCTGAGGAGGGAAGAGCAAAACAAATCAGCCATCAAAGCTGAGGGTGTCTAAATATTGAAAAATACAGCTCAATTTTCACACTTGGTAGGCTTTTCCCAAGGGATACAATGTTCTGAAGCAGCTGTAACTTGTCATCCATTCATAAAGGCAGGAAACTCCCCATCTCCAGATTCTGTGATTAATCTCTTTTTCCAGTTGCAAAGTGACTCTGGGCAATAGGTTGGGAAGACCTATTTGTGCTAATGTCAGGAACTTCAGTATTAGTGAAGAGCTTGTCTTCATACCAGTGGTGTGAATTTTGTATTGCCCCTCTGGAGTACTCAGTGAGCTTCAGTGTAAGCTTGGCGTTAATACCCTGCCAAGTGCCAGAAACTGGGAGAGAATTCCTCATAGCTGCTTCCCAGGACATTGTGTTATACAAAATAGCTGCAGAATTAATTAATCACAGAAGGTTCATTGATCCACTTTGTGTTGTTGAATTAGGTTAATGTTTTCCTATTGATTTTTTTATTTTTATCTACAAAAATAACCAAAACTGCTCCCTGTCTCTCTGCCAGCTGCGGATCACCGTGTGGTCCTTGTGCACCAAGTCAGTGTCTTACATCAAGTACCCCAAAGCGTGCCAGCAAGGTGAGTGTCACACATCCACCTGGGAATGGTCCTTTAATGGGGCAGAAAGGGAAAGTGAATTTAATGTGATGACAAACCCCATGTTTGGGAACAGGCTCTGGCCTAGTCCCTTCTGAGCCAGGTTGTGGTTTCTGACTGAAGGATTCCAGCCGGTCCATGTGCCTGCTCTTCACATGTGCATCTGTGTTGTATTTGCCTCTGAGGGCTCCTTTAAGGCATTAAATTATGCTGGATGTGCTTGTGATGAAAAACATTGATCCAAAGTGACTTTTGTCATCTTCTGCACATGGGAAGGGTGGAAAGGAAAGCTCGTGTCAGGGCTGTCAGACCACATGGCTGTGGTAAGCAATTTCCTGCCCAAGGCTTGTATCTCATAGATGACAAAGGCAATTATGTATTCCATATAAAATCTGAGTGGATGAGGAGCAATGCCTGGGAGTTGGTGGAGACCCGATGGTTGCATAACTGATCCATTTAGCCAGGCTAAATGAAGTGGTTATTTGAAATCTGTTAGGTTTATATAACAACTGTCAGTGCTTAGATGTGTTTTGAAGCATGCTGGAGCTCTGCATCCTGAGGAATTGTACATTCCAAGCTTAAAAATTGCTGACACAATGAACCAGTAACACTGTGCTTTGCCTTGATTAATGTGACCTTCTGTGAAGAGATTGTTTCTCCTCTTTAATTTCTGCTTTGAATGGGGAGTAACTGTTCCTCGCTGAAGACTCATCAGCTCTTCTGCCTTGTTGTCTCTCTTGTGTTTAACCCAGTTTTAATTAATCTGTCCCGTGGCAGGGGTGGCTTTCACCAAGGATGGGCGTTACATGGCCGTGGCGGAGCGACGCGACTGCAAGGATTTCATCAGCATCTTCGTGTGCAACAACTGGCAGCTCCTCAGGGTAAGCTCTGCCTCCCCACCCACCGCTGCTGTGGAGGTTAAATGCACACATTGCACACTACTGCATCAGTGATAGTGAGAACAGCAAGTACTTGGTACTTGGGATGTGTGATATGAACTGTTCACGCATGGGATCAGTCCAGGGAGGGCGGCTTTGGCCACGGACTGAGCAATTAAACCCCTCTAAGAACTTGTCTGTACGGAGTGTCACTCCTGATTCAACACAAGCTGAGAGCAAAATTTGGGAAATGATGCTAAATGGTTGTAGTGTTCCTGAGCTCTTCCCTGATGAACATTGTTGTGGAAGCTGTCCTGCCCCTGGGTCCCTGGAAGTGTCCAAGGCCAGGCTGGATGGGGCTTGGAGCAACCTGGGATGGTGGAAGGTGTCCCTGCTCATGGGATGTGATGAGCTGTAAGGTTCGTTCCAGCTCAAACTATTCTGGGATTCTGTGATCCTTTAAGACAAGGAGTTAAGCTTCCTGAATTTTTTGACTGATTCAGTGTAACTTAATTTTCTTACGCACTGCTGTTCATTTGAAGGTATAGAAACTTTTGTCTTTTCTGTAAGAAAAGATCCAGTGAATGTAACGTATTACAAGAGGAAATATTTCTTTTATTACTCTGGCATACAAAAAGCTCTTTTGTGTTGATGGTAGCCCTTGAAAGGTTAAAACTGAGCATTCTGTTAGCTTAGATGCAGCAGGATTTCTTGACATATTTCAATTGGCTTTGTGTTTTCTCTTTTGGCTGCAGCATTTTGACACAGAAACCCAGGATCTGTTTGGGATTGAGTGGGCTCCCAATGGCTGTGTGCTGGCAGCATGGGACACTTGCCTGGAGGTAGGAGGAAAAGCAGATTATTTTCTTGAAGAGTTCAAGTTGGTCTTTGGCCATCGTGTATAAAGCAGTGACTAAAACGAGTATTTAAAATGTTTTAAACATAAAAGGATGTGAATCCAGCTTTTGTTAAATATTACACTTGTGTTGGGGATGGGTGTCCTTGCAAGTGAATCTCACTGTTCTGTAAACCTTCAATGACAACAAATTATTTCTAATTTATCTTGAAAAGAAAATTGTAAACACTGCAGTAGCTGCTATTGAAATAATGAAAGAATAATGGGAGAAGAATAATGGAAGAATGCAAGAGTCTTTTACAGCTTTACTGATACGGCATTGCTCAGTGACTTTACAGTTAATGAAAGTACTCATCCAAAAAGAGAGCAACAAAGCCTCTTAACTCATAGATAACCATTTGTACCTTTGTATTTAACTTGCTGCATGTTAAACAGGCAGAGTTTGGGAGGGATAATTTGCCTGCCTGTGATTTTTAACACCTTTGCTGGTTTTTAGAGTGGCTCTGTTTGTGTTTCAGTACAAGGTCCTGCTGTACTCCCTCGATGGGCGGCTGCTCTCCTCCTACCGTGCCTACGAGTGGCCCCTGGGCGTCAAATCAATCACCTGGAGTCCCAGCAGCCAGTTCCTGGCCATTGGCAGCTTTGATGAAAAGGTGAGAAATGTTTCCTGCCTCTTTTATCTAAACCATTTGGAGAACTTTGTCCTAAGAGTCTGCTCTTGCCATGCTTCCTGAGCCAGGTACGTATCCTGAACCACGTGACGTGGAAGAAGATCACGGAGTTTGACCATCCAGCAACCATTGCCAGCAAAAAGATTGTAAGTGTGGATCCCTAATCCATGGAGTCCTTAGCAGAGCTTTGGTGCTGCTGTTCATATCTGAAAGATGCTGATAAATCCATTTCATTCTGGAGACTTTGCTTTTTCCCCTGCTAGGGCTTGGGGAATTGCGTGGCAACCTGGGAATGTAAGAAAAAGGGGGGAATCCTTTCAAAATTGATGGAATACGTGTCTGTGATCATCTCTCTTGAGCAGTAATAGATTCTCAGATGCTCCTGTCACATGCCAGTGTATTTTGGTGTAGGTGGTGGCTACATTACAGATTTGGGTGTGCAAACTGGAAAACTGAACAGGAGAGATTTGTCTCAGCTTTATACAATTCCTGACTTCAAACCGTGCTGGAACTGGATTGTGTTCAGATTTTCCATCCTGTGTGGACAGGCTCATCCAGCTCACCTAAAGAGCATTTCCTGGAACATCTGTCAGCGTTGATTTTTATCCTTTTTACCTGTACCTGCAAGGCCTGACAGATTCTGGGCTGTTGGCAGCAGGTGCAGAGCTGCAGTTCCAAAAATCCTGAGCTGATCTCATCCCTTGAGGTAACAAGAACAGTGTAGAGGGACTGCACAGACCTCCTGGAAGCATTTGTGTGTGTGGACTGTAACTCTGCAATAATCACACGACTCTGGTGATGCCTCTTAACCAGAAGCAGGGTGTGAACCGTTAAAGCACCTCAGCAAAACTTCTCACAGCTGAAAAATGCCTTAACTTCCAGTTAGGTGTAAAATATGTCATGGAAAACAAATGGAAATAGCTCTGTTAATCTCCACTACACAGACAGGAATTGCAGTTGGTGCATTTTATCCTGGTGCTTGTGTTTGGGAATATGTTGCCGGCACACTAAAATGTTTTTGCTATTTTCCTTCTGCAGTGCTGCACTTTATTTGGGATAGAATCAGATTAAAGATTTCTGGTTGCAAAAATGAACTCCATGTTCCCACTGTAATAGGGATGATTTAATTTACTGTCAGAAATAATGAATGAGGAGCACTCCTTCAGACTCATTCTTTGTAGACTTCAAGGTTTGTGTATTTGTCACAGGAGTGTTTTTCTTGATCAAGGTTCCAAATGGCCCGTGATTCACTGGGAATGCTGGATTCCATATCTGCCTACTGAAGCCCTTTCCTCTGTTGATGAACCAGGGGATGCTGAGATGTAATAAATGTGCAAATAAGCCAGTGGGATGTGGGTGTTTGGTAACAGCCCATGTTCAAACTCTCCGAGGCCCTTCTGTAGAGCTCTCACTTGTTTCTTTGTAGATTGTGTATAAAGAAGTGGAGAAATCCCCAACTGTTGAAACAGAGAGACTTTCTTTCCCTCCACCAAGAGCACTGGCTAGTTCTCTCTTCAGCACACAGAGTAAATGTAAGCCAAAGTTTACTCAAACAAGACACTTGAGTTTGCCTTGGGAAGTCTTTCTATAAATAAACATTGTAGGTGAACTCTGCCCCTTGGATGGTGAAACAGATCCTCTGGATGTTCTCAAGGGCAGTAAAAATCAGTTTCAGTATTTGTGGCACTGTAAATCACCTTTGGTTAATCCTGTTTGAAATATTAGTTAAAAAGTAGTAGAAAAATTATTCTCTCCTCATTTTCCTGATTTTAATCTCACTCTTGCCTGAATATCCAGCCTTTCCTTTTCTGTAGGAGGGCAGGAATAGTAGTAGGGTAGCTGTGTGAACATGTGATATCTTAAAGCAATTGAAATTTTGATTGGAACATCTTGGAGAAGAGTAAAATATGGTCCTGTCACTTCAGAGATGAGGGGTTTGAGCTGGATTTAAATGCATTGTCCATCCAGGCTCACTTAGTGAAGTACTTTTATTTCCCATTCCAGATGACATTTCCCAGGTGCCAGTTTCTTTACAGTACGTCAAACCTGTTGCTGACAGGGCAAATCCCAAAGTGGGAGTTGGGATGTTGGCCTTCAGTGCAGATAACTGTTTCCTGGCAACCAAAAATGGTAAGTTCCGACTGCCCTTCCTCAGAGGGGAAACCATGTGGCATGTGGGGGTTTCCTTAACAGAAATGATCCTTTGCACTATAAAAAGAGTCACAGCCCAGTTAAATCAGCTCTGTTGTGAGATATGTAACAAAAGAGGAAACCCAGCCTGTCTTCTAATGTGTGTCAACTGTTGTGAGCTGCCAAAACTGCTGATCAGGGCATGAACTCAGCCTTGGCTCTGTATTTAATGAAAATAGCAGGGTTTTATATTTCTTCAAGTTTGTGTGAGCTCACTGTATTGAAAATGAAACACACAAATCTTCTCACTTACAGCCTGGGTCTCTTGAAAGGCAGAATTCTGCACAACCTATAGCAGGGGGAATTCTGACTCCCTAAATAGTGAAAGCCATTGAATAAATGTTCCATTTTTCCCTTTGATGGTCCTGAGGGCCTGTTCATGTCTGGATGCCAAAGCTCTGGGTCAGGTGCAAAACCCATCAGATAGACTAATTTGATAAAAGCCAGGGAGTTGGACTAGATCACTTTTACCTTTTTTGTAATATTTCCATGGTAAAACTGAAGTTCCTGCTTGGCAAAACAGGTGGTAACCGAAAGGTTTGTGTTGCATTTACATTTGTCAGTGTCCAGTGTAAAAGGAAAACAAGGATCCTTTTATCCTTCAGCTATCACACCATTGCGACTTCCTCTACAGATAACATTCCCAATGCTGTGTGGATCTGGGACATCCGGAAGCTGAAGCTGTCGGTGGTGTTGGAGCAGCTGTGCACGATCCAGTGTTTCCAGTGGGATCCCTGCCAGCCCCGCCTGGCCGTGTGCACGGGCAGCAGCAGAGTGTACCTGTGGTCCCCAGCTGGCTGTGTGGTCGTGCAGGTGCCTGGGGAAGGTAAGGCCCTGCAGCAGCTGCCACAACCTCTCAGCAACTGCTTAGTGACAAAATATTATTCTATTTATAAACAGAGCCAAGAATTTTCATGGAAATAGCTCAGGTGTGTTCTTGGAGCTGCTTAAAAATGGGTGTTTTCACCCTCAGAAAAAGAGGAGTTCGTAACGAGATGCAGCAAATGTCACAAGAGCAGCGTGGGGCCTGCAGGGATTTGTGTGGCTGATTCCAGCTGCCTTTTCCTCCAGCAGGAGGATGGGCTGCCAGCTCCTTGCTGACACACTCTGATCTCTTCCTGCAGGTGACTTCCAGATCATGTCGCTCTCCTGGCATTCCAGTGGGGACTCCATGGTGCTCCTGAGTAAGGACAACTTCTGTGTGTGTTACTTAGAAAGAGAAGAGGTAAAATAAAAGAACTAAAATGCATTAAAAATGCTCCCAAGTCTGAGGAAGAAAGAGGAAAGGAGTCAAAACCTGTTGCCCAGTCTGAAGTGTTTGTATTTATAAAATATTTATTTGAAGGAGCTCCAAGCTCAGTGTGTGAAATACTGTGACTGCATTTGAATGAAGTGATGTAGCAAGTGAAATGTAGGCAATGAGTCTCTGTTGCAAGAAAATCTGAGTACTAATGGAGTTGAACATCTCTTGTTCAACTCTGAACCCTTACCTTCTAAGACTGTAGCTCTGTGTGTATATAATGTATAGCTATTTAAATTTTCTACTTCCAATAAATATTTTGATAGTTACAAACTATAAACCTGCACCTCTGCACTTGAAAGTCTGTTTCAGTGTGATCAGTGATCTGATGATGTAGTGATTTATCCCAGCACAAGGAAACTTACTTGCACACAAATAATGTGACAGTAACTGTGCCTGGACCACCATGGATTTATTATATGGAATTTTTATCAGAGAGATTACAACTGACACTTCAAGATGCTGAATTACAGGTAACTGAAATGTGAGCTTTTGTCCCAGGTCTGGTGCCAAACGGGAGTGGATGGTTTGGCAGGGAAAGAGCAGCTGGATATCCTTCCTTGTTAGCCCCCATGTCTTTCCAAGGAAGGGAGCCTCTTGTTTAGGAATTGACTGGATGTTTAGCCCCAGTCTCCAGAAAATGAAGAACGAAGACCAAATAAGAGTTGAAATTTAACTTTACTGCAAGGTTAATGAAAATTGAACAGACAACTTAGAAAATGCATGGAGAAAGGCAATGCAGCTTGGAAAGCTGGAGTCAGGATGGACTGCAACAGGAGTTTCACAAACACTCACCCACATCAAGGTCAAAAAAACCCCACCAGTGCATCACAGTGTTTATCCAGCAGATAAATGCTCTGATGAAGGGGCATGGAGAGAAGGTCATGCACAAGGAAAAAGCTTGTTAGAGTCACCTCCTGAGCAATTTCAGCTGTCATCTCTTGGGCTGCTTCTGAATTTCATCCCTGGATGAGAGTTCAGTGCAAGAATGTATGAACTAAAGCTGACACACGGTGCTGAAAGTTTTCTCTGTCTCGGTTAAAAAGTCCTGGCCCAAACTAGAGTAGATTTAAGAAAAATGGCTAAGAATATCAATCTAACCAAAATAGAATTCCTTCTCAGTTTTACAAAGAACAGCTTTGAAGGCAAACGTGTTTGTGAGGCTTTTGGCAATGTTCTCTCACAACAGTCTTTATTCTGTGGCTGCAGCAAAGAAACAGAAGTAGAGAGGAAGTCTTAGAGTGTTTTTTACAAGAAGCTCATAGATGCATACTCAGAGTTCACAAACTGCTGCTGAGCAGGTGGAACAGTGCAGCTTTAGCAAAAGCCAGCAAATACTGTTAAAGACTGACTGACAGCTTTGAAAATTCCTAACAGGCATTAACCAGAGCACTGAGATCACAGTGATTGGAACAGCAATTCCTCTTAAACAACACAAAGCAGTCCCAAGGACACGACAGGATTTGACGCCATACACAGGGATACAGCAGGGCTGTGGCACAAAGGTTCTGCTGTCCATTGGGGGTTTTAGCAGGTTCCAGTGGCACTTCACGGACTGGGAAGAGCAGGCACTGGGACATGGAACACACCGCTGCTCATTCACCCTGCATAAGGACCAGTGAGTGCTGTAAATCGGGTACAAAATACAAGACTGACACCACCCTGTGTCTGCTTCAAATCCAACCTGTGCGTTCCCCAAACAAGTGGGAACTGCTCTACAACCACCTCCTTTCCTTCCCCTGACCAACTTCATTTTATCACATGCTCTGCCCTCAGCGCCCGCTCCCCAGGGCACCACCAGCAACTCACTTGCCCTTGAACAGATGACACACAAGGGAGTTTAAAATCCAATTTTGCCTCTTGTCATGGAGTAGCCCAGCTTGGCCTCGTTGTTGATGAAGGACATCAGTCCCAGGTAGGTCTCGATGAGGATGGGCCGCTCCAGCACCAACACCCCGTTAGTGCTTCCTGGCACCGGGCCCTCCTTGTGGGCTTTCTTCACAGCCTGGATCAGCTGTGTTTGAAAGTTTTCCAGCTGGAAGAAAAGAAATGACCTTGTTTCTTCCTTGTTTTACAAACTGTTAAGACAAACATCTGCTGATAGGGAATGGTGAAGGATTAGCACTAAAGCTGTAGCTGTCAGGGCTTTATGTGCTGTGATAATCACATTCTGATATTTAACCTCAATGATTCAGTTAACTTCACACAGGATGCTACTCATGTGTAACTTAAACAGGGGCTGGATGGGTAAAGATATATCGGTGACCACGTGTTTATTTCTGACTGTGGTTCTGCCCTGATCACTGATGTGTGACACTTAATAGTGTTCTAATTCTAGGAAAACCTTCAGAGGGAAGCACCTATTACAACAAGAACTGAGAAAACCACCTCGTGAGCAATTAAACCAGCTTTTAATTAGCTGGCAGCCCTAGATGAACAGTCCATCAGCCTGTCAGGTAAGAGCAGGAATAACCCAAGATCCATTTGCTTTTGGGTTTTACAAGACTCTGCAACCTCAGAAGTTTTGGCTTCCTCTGCATTTCAGTTATGGGTGGCTGGCAAAAGTGTGCAGTGGGGCCACCCTGCAAGTCAAAATTTGTAGACTGGGGAGATGCAGCTCCCAGCTCTGAGTTCCATCTCTGCTGTAACCGATTTTGTTTGATTTACTGCTGTATTGCTTCAAAATAATGTAAGTTGTGTCACCCTACGAGCTCAGTGAGCTGCCTGGAGCTGGAGAGGCCGTTCCTTACCCGGCACAGAGATGAGATCTTCTCGTCAGCATCTGCCATGGGGTGCTCAGTGAAGGTCACGTAGGGGATGTTGGTGGACCAGGGGTTCCACCTGTTGATGAAGGAGGCGCGGCTTTGCTTGTCCCACTGAATGCGGATACCGACACCTTCCCTCCTAACAGCAGAGAATGAACAAGGTAAGATTTCCTAGTCTTTGAGGCAAGATTAACTAAAAATGTTCTGTCTGAAAAAGACCTGCTTCAATGCAAGAACTCAGCCCCTAAAATGTGCAAAGGGACATTCTTAAGAGCTGAGAGCACAAAGGTGAAGCTTCCTGGACACCTGGGACACCATGGCCACCCTTCACAGCCTGTAGGAGTCCTTGTGTACAGGGGACCTGACAGTCACAGCTTTCTGGTCATGCTAAGGGGGTACTACTACTACTTACTCATTATGTCATGGTGACGAGCTTCTGCTCCCAAATCTACTCATCTTATCTTGAAAGTCCTTGAGCAACTCGCTGTTAGTACAACTACTGACCATCCCAGCAAACCAGCAGCTACCCAGAAGTCTTCTAATGAAGCTTCAGGAATTGTTTGCAAAGTTAAGAAGCAAAAGGAAGAATTCTCAGACCTTTTCACTGGTCAGGCTGACAGCTCAAACCGTTCCCAATAACTGTGCAAGACTTAGACATGACTGTGGCTGCTTACTTGTTTAAAGATTTGGGTGGGAACTCAAACTCCCCCATGGAGATGGTGTCCACGGCACTGAGGGCAATCCTTGTCACGTGCTGGCACTGCAGGCTGATGAAGTTGTACTTGCAGACCAGGAGGGACCAGTCTGTGATGAGGACGAGACGCTCCTTCTCATTGTTCCAGTGATCGATTCTGGGGAGAGAACATAGCTGAGCTTTAGTAGTTTTGACTCCTGGCTTGAAACACTCAACAGCTTGGCAAACAGAAGAGGTGGTGAGGAGAACAAATCTAAAGTCTTAGGGATGCTGTATTTTCTGTTACAGCCTTTGCTTTGCATCAGCAGGGCCAATGCAGGGCTGAGGGTCTGTGCCTTGCTGCACAAATGTCGTTTGGGTCAGTTTGTTAAAGCTACGTCCTTGCTTTACTACAGGAGTGGGTTCTCTGTGGGACTGGATTTCGTAAGGGGTTAACTGGAGAGCGTTGATCTGTATCTGGAGGGCTGGGTTATACAGAAATAATGAAATAATGATGGCTGCAGCCAGCCTGGGCCATTCCGGGCCTTATGCGCGCGTTAATATTCACCAGATTTAATAGAGAAAAGCGCTGTAGACCAACCCCGCGGGGCCGAGGCTGCCCTGGCTCTCGTTTCCCCCCGCCCGGAGCGCCCATCCCATCCCCTCCCGCCGCGGAACTCACTCAGTGAGCAGCCACACGCTCTGCACCTCGCCGTCCTCGGCGGGCAGCACGACCACCCGTATCTCGCTCACCGCCTGCTCGATGGTGCCGGGCTGCGGGGGGAGAAGGCAGAGAGGTCAGGGGGTGCGGGCCGGGGCCGCGGCCGCCCCCGCGCCCCTCCCGGCGCGCACCCGGAACACGAAGTACTGGCGCAGGCGGCCGGCGCGGCCCGCGGTGCGGACACTGAGCGGCCGCAGNCCGGGGCCTCCGGCCGGGCCGGACTCGTCCGCGTCCCGCAGCTGCAACATCGCCGGGCGGGCGCTCCGAGCCTTCCGGGGCGGAGCGGGGCGGGCGGAGCACCCGGGGCCGCCTCTCCCGCTCCTCTCCGGGCCGAGAGGCGGCACTGCAACCGCGCCAGGGATGCTCGGCCGGTAGCCGGGCAGAGCCCGCCCGCCGGGATGCGGGTACGGGATGCGGGACGCAGCAGCGCTCCCGGCTCCGCTTGCCCTGGGTATCGGGTGTTGTCATCGTCGCACACCGGGGACTGTAGCTGGGACTGTCACCATCGCACACCTGGGCCTGTACAAAGTGGTGGGTGCTGTCTCTATCGCTTGCCCAGAGCTGTACCAGGTGCTATCACTGTCACACACACAGAGCTGTGCCAGGTATCAGGTACCGTCACCACCAGCCACCCTGCTTGTATGAAGTACCAGGTACCATCACAGCACGGCTGTACAGAGTGGTGAGTGCCGTCTCTATCTTTTGCC
Source organism: Dasyornis broadbenti (assembly GCA_013397935.1). Classification (NCBI taxonomy): domain Eukaryota; kingdom Metazoa; phylum Chordata; class Aves; order Passeriformes; family Dasyornithidae; genus Dasyornis; species Dasyornis broadbenti. The sequence continues at coordinate 198,812 of VZRN01002233.1, forward strand.
CAGAGCTGTATCAGGTACCAGATGCCATCATGGTCACACACTGGGGCTGTACAAGGTACTGGGTGCTGTCACCGCCCCCTGCCCAGGGCTGTATGAGGTACCAGGTGTCATTGCTGTCACGCACCTGGGGCTGCACGACGTACCAGGTATCACCACTGTTGCACACTCAGAGGTGTATGAGGCCTGTCAGCCCCGCTGTTGATTTTCAGGGCTAGGACAATCACTCAAACATGTCACATAACATACAGTGGGAGGCCTTGGGCTTAGCCAGAATGATGCTCTGCTCTGCCCAGGTGGTCTGGAGAAGGACTCTGATGTACCCACAAAGGAACAAGATTTGTGGGTCTAGAGAGGCCAGGCAGAGCTGCTGTGAAGCAGATCTGGATCAGATGTGCAAGATCCTTAAGTATCATCAGGACAGAACTCGGGAAGGTACAGGAGCAGTGTGGGATAGGGATAGGACTGTTCATGGAGAGCCCTGGCGCCCATATCACATCCAGCACGCTTGATAGCGAGGATTAAATAATGCTGGGGAATGAATGGCACGTTAATGTTTCGGTTTCTGTGGTCTCTGGCATGACTGCAGATATTATCATCAGTATTTATGGAACTGTATCATATCTTGGACCACTTTCAGGGCTGTTTTACCCGCAGCCAGAGGACGACATCCTCGGCGGGTGGCTGTGCTGGGAAATTATATAAAATTGAAAACATACTAAATTGACTTCACAGACAGGATTGGGTTTCAGATATCTGTCTTTCACATGTGTCCCACGAATTCCCTGCTGTGCTCTCCACAGCTGTTGCTCTCACAGGCCTCTTTAGGTGGAAAACCTCACTGCTGGCTTTAAAGAGTCTTTAAAAGAACTGCAGAGCTGACTTTATGCTCGGTCACTCCTCAAAGCACAGCTTTTCCCGTCAGAGTTTCCCCTTCTCTTTGAAAGCAGCCTGCCCGGGGTGGCTGTGGCTGGGAAAGCAGCCATGCCAGGCCAGCCAGGAGCCTGCAGTGAGTTGTGTCCCGCCTGTGTGACAGCCAGGGTTGTCACCTGAGACCGCGTGGGAGCTGTGGCCGGACTAATCAATTCCCATCCTTGGCCTCGAGCCGTGTCCTCGAGAGGGAGCCCGACTCCCAGCTCTGTCCAGTCCCTGCCCACTGGGAGGAATCCCTGGAAGTCTGACTGGGAGCAGCCTGTTTCCTACTGTAAAAAAAAAGTCCTAACCTTTTAATTCCGGACAGGAAAACAGAGGCCTGTATTTATTGTATCCTGGAGCTCTCTCTGTTGTTATAAAACATCTTTACATAGCTTCCTTTCTTCTCAAGGAAGAATGAAGGATGATTTCTTCCCATCCGTTAGGCTTGACTGATACTTTACTGCTAAGTGGAAGCATTAACCCCCCTCACTTGCTCTTTTCTCTGACTTGAGGATTTATGGCACTACTGTGACCTTGGGAGGATTCTGGTGTAAGGAGCAGCTGCCTCCGTTTTTTTTCAGCAGCCAACAGCTTTTGGGCATGGCTCTCGGGGACTTTAATCTTGATTAATTGTTGTCCTTCAACTGCAAAATACATCCATGAAACTATCCCAACTTTCCTCCAAACCTTCTTATCTTGCTTCTCTGATGGAAATCAGCACCTGCCACAGGCCAGGTGAGCCCTGGAGTGCCCCAGGACAGCTCTGAGGTGCCCGGCTGCTGCTCTTGTTCTTCCTGGCCCTTGGGGAGGGTTTGCTGGCAGGTGCTTGAGAGGTTTAGTGCAGTATCCCTGCTCCCCTCTCCTCCTCCCCATCCCGCTGTGCCGGCTGCTGTGTGCAGTTGGAGATGTCTCTGCCAGCAGAATTTCCTTGGGAAGGTATCGATTTTGTTATCTGTTGGACTGCATAGGAAAGATTGAATCTCTGTGGGATGTTTTTAGAGCTGCTGGGAAAGGGATTTGGGGTGGTGTGTCCGCAGCTGCCCTTGGGCAGTGCAGAAGAGCTGCTCATGGAGAAACAGCCCCAAAGCACTGCTGCTCCATCCCTGCAAGCAGGGCCTCCCCCTCCTCTGCTCGGGGCTGGGCACAGCTCGTGGGAGGGATTTCTGACTGACAGCGAGGAAAGAGGCAAGAGAGCATGTGAGGGAAAGGAGCTGGACCTGGGAAAGGCAGGGGGAAGTTTTGTTACTCGCGTGAACCGCAGGGAAGCTGCTCTGTTGTGTGTGTCTGTGCACAAGCTCCTTGCTCCCGGCTCCAGAGGAAGGTGTGGACCTGCGGCAGGAGGATGCCTCCACCTCTGCGGATGGAGTGAAGGATCACCCTGCCTGCTTCGGGAAAAGCCCCTGGGAGGTGAGATTCGCCTGCCAGAAGAGCACCCCTCCTTTTTCCTTCCCCTTGCCAAGGGCTGGATTTCATAGTGCCTGGGGAAGGGGATCGCAGCTCTGGAGCAGCTCAACCCACATGGGGCTGCACTGCTGGGCACAACTCAGCTCTTGTGAGCCCTCAGCTCCTCGAGCTTTGTCAGGAAGCAAATCCCAGAAGGAAAAGTCACTTCAGTGCATTTCACTGCGAGCAAACGAGCATGAGAAGCCAGGTCTGGTTTGGGGAAAAACCCATCTGCAACCTGCACTGTAATTTCCCATGGAGTGAAGAAACTTGGTGAGCGGAACCCGAGAGGGAGGAAGCATCCAGGAATGATAAATCCGCTCTCCCCCTGTGAGGACTCCCCTGTGCTCCGATAGCTTTGTCCTTTGCAAGGAGAGACACCAGCAAGTTGGGAGCAGGAGGCAGCAGGAGCCTGGGAGGAGGAGGAACTGGTGAGCAGTGCAGGAGGAGGCTGCAGGATTTCCAGGACAACTGCTGGAAGCACCTGGAGGGAGAGGAGCAGTTGAGATGGAGTTTCCTGCCGTGGCACTGTCACTCATCGTGGCGCTGCGAATGTCTCCACTGGCTGCTGGGAGCAAACTGCAGCCCCACATGTGAGTAGGAAGAAAGAGTTCAGGAGGGGTTTTGTTGGGCAGTGAATGGAAATCAGGAGCCAAATGCAGTGTTTTCAAATCAAGGGTGAAATGAGGAGCAGAGTGAAGGGGCAGGGGGGAGGAAGCTGTTGTGTGTTTCTTTATTTACTACCAGATGTGCAAAAAGGGGAATGGAAAATTGAAAACTTGGATAGTCTTTGCTTGTAGGAGGAACTCTTTGGTTCAACTGAAATGCTACTGTTGTGTGAGTGTGAGAGATGATTCTTGTGTGAATACTTCGCCCTTTCTTCCCAGACCTGCTGCTTTTATTTCACTTCACAAATCTTTCTTATTCCACGTTCCTCCCTGCCCACTGCTGTTACTCCAGCAGCACGTAGGCTGCTCTTTTTAATTACATTTTACAGTTACAGTTTGGTGTTAATCATTTGGCTGCTCTGGAAAACTTCCTTGCAAATTTGGCCTCCTGCCAGAAGATGGTCTCTCAGAGCCAGGGGATCACTGTAATTCCCTTTGTCCATGAAACCGGTGTTGTGTGGGGCATGCACTCCAAGCTGCCCTCCCAGAGGGGTTTAACTCTTCAAAAAAAGGGGTCCTTTAACAGGTAAAGGTTTTGCAAGAAGCAGATTTTTCTCCCTGCATCAGGGTTTTGTACTCCTTCCCTGACAGTTACTTTCAGGACTTCTTGGATGAGGTACTGGAGCAGAGCCCAGTGCCAGCACGCCGGGGTTGGAATCGAGCGGCCCAGGGCAGTCGGATGCCAGCTGCAAACCTCTAAGCTTCACTGCATCCAAATTATTTATTTTCGCTTCTTTTCTAGAAAGTGTCTCTGTGAAAACTCTGGGTCCCTTTGGAAGAGTTGGCAGCAGCAGAAGCAGCCCCAAATACCTCATACCCCCAAATACCTGAGTCGTGAAATCAGAGACAAATGTCTCCCTCTTCACCCTTAGTTAACCCTACTGACGTGCTTGCAGAAAGAGTTAGGGTTAGAGAAGAAACAAAGTGCAAATGATATTTGCCTTATTTTCCTACTGCATTCTATAAATTTCTTTGATTTATTGGAATTAGCCTCACAGCCCTTAGCTCTGACTGAGCAAGAAACCACCCCTGTGGCTGGCTGACCTGGCACTGCTTCTTTCCCTTGCAGTGATTGAACTCATCGAGGAGGTGGATGCTGCAGGTTGCCCAATTTCCTGCCCTGTCCACAGGAAATTTAGGCAGTAAGAGCACTGCACCCCTCGCAGCTGTGACCCCCTGGATCCCTGGGGATCCCCTGTTCCCCTCACGCCTCTGCATTTCTCTGTCCCAGGCCGAACGTGTGTGCGGAGCAGGAGCTGGGGATCGTGGGGCTGCGGCAGCCGTGTGTGCAGGCCCTGACCCGTGCTGTCAAGGTGTGGAAGCAGGACTGCAGGGGCCGGCGCTGGTGCACGGGCTACGAGCGGAGGTAGGTGCTCTTCTCTTCACCTTGGGGTGCTTCTTGTGGGGCGAGAAGTGATTCCCACTCCCCAGCAGCAGCAGGGAAACGAGTCTGCTGCTCACTGGCAGTGCGTGCACAGCTGTTGAGGGCTGGGGACAGCCCATCCTGCTCTCCTGGCTGTATTCTGGAATGGGAAACGCCTCGGGAATGGCTTGGTGCCCTCCAAGGAGTCTCAGTGATGAGACAATGTGGCTGGGACTCACCTGGAAGCCTCACAGCTCTCAAGGGAAAGAGGAAGAAGCCCTTGGTACCTGGGCGGGAGATGGGAGCCCTGGCAGGAGGCCCTGCAGAAGGAGGGCTCTGAACACGCTGGTACCTGGCATTCCGCTTTGAAGGAAGCCCTTTGTACCTGGCATTTACCTGGCTAGAGAGAGGTGTCCCTGCCCATGGCAGGAGGTTGAAACTAGATGATCTTCAAGGTCCCTTCCAACGCAAACTGTTCTGTGATTGTGTGATTCTGTGATTAGGGGCAGAGCAGGTCATTTACAGGTTGATATGAACAATTCCACAGCAGAGATGTGGCAGAGATCCAGCACAAACTGGCTGTAAGGAGCAGAGCTGGATATTTTCTTGTCTGAAAGCAGGAGATCATGAGGGCTTTGTAAACCCTTTGTGCATCTTGCTGGAGGGGCTTCTGCTTCAACCTGGCATTTCTGTGATGCTCAGAGTTTTTGAGCTATGTGGGAATTCCTGAAGAGAAGGTCTATCCATTGTTTTTATTCTAAAGAAGCTTTGTCCTCATGGTGGGCTGTTTCCCATCTTTGGACAATGTATGACATCTGTTTCTTATGTTCCAGCCACATTAATGAAATGACTTATTCACATCACGTGCACTGTTCCTGTATCCATGGATGTCTCCTCCTCAAAGCCCCTCGGTGCCTCTTGTCTGACAGAGCTGCTGGCAGGAGCTGGGGCCGAGTGAGAGTTATTGGCTAAAATAACAGTAAATGTGGCCGTGGTGCAGGGGATGGGCAGTGCAGGGCCACCTGTGAGGGCAGGGACTGCTGGCGTGGTGGTCTGCAGGATTTGCTGCAGGGTCACCACCTTCCTTTTGCTCCACGAGCTGGACCATGCTCAGGTCCATGTCAGAAGAGTGGAGTTGGACTTGCATGGGCGAGCAAGGAGTTGGGACATACCCTGAGTGCTTGTACACCTAATCCTTGCATCCCTCGAGTTCTCAACGGGCGGGAGATGGGAGCCCAGGCAGGAGGCCCTGCGGAAGGAGGGCTCTGAACACGTGTTACAGCACAAATAATGAACTTTTCTTACCTACCCAGCAGCCAAACTACAACATGCCCAACCTGCTTCCGCCCTCCACCTGCTTTTCCGGCCCCATTAGGAAGTTACAAGCCTTTTCATAGTAATAATGATAGTTGTTGTTTCAAAGAAACATCCTGGACTCGAGACAGCTTTTAAGTCCTGACTTTAGGAATTCCTCCTAACCTATAATTGCCAGTAATTACCCTGGCGATGAGATCCATGTCGTGGTAACAAAGGAGCAAACAGAGTCTGACTCTTGGCTGTGTTTTCAGGGAAGGCTTTGAAAGGATGGGTGCCCTGTCTGCTTCTACTTCAAAGGCTGGGAGCTCTTCAGCCCCAGCAGTGCCTTCAGCTCTTTAAAGGGTGGGTTTGACATCATGAATCAAAGGACTAAAATGAAATAACTTTCTGTTCTTCTTCATTACAAATATCAGAACAGCCCAGTGCTAAAACTCTGTTCCTGATGGAAATGCAGAGGGGAGGGATTTCACCTAGGAATTGCGAAAGCCAAACAGAGAAATGATTATGAGTAGGACATTGCTTGGGCAAGGTTTTGTCCCACATCCCCTCTCTCTAAACTTCTGGGAGTTCCCATCATAGCAAGCTTTTCCAAGAGCTGGGAGCTCTCCTGCCAATTTCCCTTGTGCGGGGCAGCCGAGGCAGTGGAGCATGTGGTGTCGGCGCTCGCAGGGACACTGGAGCTGCTCCAGCTGGACCAGCTCTGGCAGCACAGGGCTCAGGAAGTGTCTCCACAACTCCAGGATCTGGCCTGAAACTGGCCTCGATGCCTTTGAGTTCCTGGAGGCGACTGGGAGAACCAACATCTGCTCAGCTGGAGCATCCTCGGGCTGCGCTGCTCCGTGTTCCTGGTGAAGGGATGGGTTTGCTCCCGGCTGTGCAGCTTCCCAGTGAGTAATGACAGCAGGTAGCTTTGCTCAGCCCTCCATAACCAAGCTTGAAGGAATCACAGCGCTATCCCAGAGGGGCTGGAAGGGGATTTTCCAGCAGCAGGATACAGCGGGATTTCCTGGGTTCCATTAGTTCTGGCTCGTTCCCTGTTTTCTGTGCCAGAGACTCCTTAAAGCACAAAAGGAAAGAGAAACACTGAAGATAAAGTATCTCGTGTGTGGCTCTTTCCCGCCTGCACCACCCAGATACCCAGAGGCACCAAGGCTGTCACAACATTTGCCTGTCCTTGAGAGCTGCCTGGACTGGCTGAAGGGTCTGGAGTGTCCAACAGAGCCCCCAGGAGGGTGGGACTGAGGCTGTCAGGGCACTGCTGGGGCACAAGGAGCCCTGAGCTGTCCTACATCACTATTTCTACCTTTTCCTCCCCATTTCTGAGCCTCCTTGTCATGTTCACACCACCCTGCATCTATCATCCCCCCTTCTCCTTCCTGGAGAGAGCTCCTGGTACCAAGAGGATCCCGGTGGACTGGAGCCTGGTGCCTGTGAATTGCTTTCTCAGCTGCTCCTGGAACACAACAATTTCCTTCATAATTTGTTAACAGCTCATACAAAACCAAAAGAAAATTGGTATCTGCTTTTATTTTTCTCAGCTGTGCTTCCATGTGCTGGCTGGCACACAGGAGTTGCTGAAGGTTTCCTTCCCGGGACTTAACGGTTCACCGTTATTTGGGGTTTTTTTGTAGGAACATTCAGACAAAATCAAACAACTCAACTGAGTTAGGATAAATATTTTCAGTGGACATGCACAACATGTCTGCTGTGCCAAATATTTGTTGTTGTTTGCCTGATTTGCTTTGGTGGAACAGTTTCATGTTCTGCCAACGGAGCTTTTTAAAAATCTCCTTCAGAAGTATTATCTGTGTTTCAATTCTCACAAACACACAACACCAAATTTCCGGGAAAAAACGTGTCGCTATTATTTATTTACGCTTCAGATCAGTCCCTGCTTTCCTACCCCAGCTCCCACCCTGGAGGGAACTACTGGGAGTAGTTAAAGGGACCCTCAGTGTTCCCTGCCAAGCTGTGGAGCCTTGCTCTGTCCAGCGCAACTCTTGGAGTAGCTTGGTGTTGCCATCATGATTATGATCATTTTTGAGCTCACCAGCCCCTTGGAGACACCTGCTCCTGCTCACTAAGGCAGAAATACTTGTTCTTAAAATTTACACTTCCTTTGAGAGGAAGTAGTGCAAGAGAGGAGCTCAGAGCTGCGAGAGTCTAGAAAAGAGGGAAAAAAATAATCTGGGGTGTTATGAAGACCTGGGTGTTGTCTCTTGTGTTCCTAATTAGAGTAAATTAGTAGTATTTTCTTAGCATCAGTGATCACTGCCAGGCCATGTGGAAAACAACGTCGGCACGTCTGCAAACCCAATTCCTCACTTTATTTTGCATCCACGGTTACAACTTCTGTTCTTCCTGGTTTCCTTGTCCTGCAGGAGCTGACCTTGGTGGGGTTTTTTTGTGTTTCAGGGTTGTGTATTACACTGGCTACAGGCAGGTGTACCAGGTGAGGTCCCAGACCACCTACAGGTGCTGTCCAGGATGGTCCCAGCTCGCAGGGGATGCCGGCTGCCTGCACCGTAAGTGTCGTGCTGCTCTGCTGACGTTCTTTGTTTTTGGCTCATTTCAAGTCCTGTGCCTGCAGAAAATGCTCTAAAAATGTCTTTAAAAATGTGATTAAAAATTACCATGGTGGGAGGTTTTTTATTTTATTTTTTTTCCTGTTTAAAAAAAAATCATTATTATTTTTAAAATTTCCTTTAACTGTGCATCAGAAGGATTCTGCTCTGGCTTCTTGGGAGGTGCTGCCTATTGCTTTCTGTTTTTCGAGAATTTCCACATTGCAGCGTGAGAAGGTTTCAGGGTCCCAGTTATTCATCCACTTGCCAAATGCCACTAAATGTTTAAAATCAAGCCCAAATTGATTTTACTGGCAGAAGCTGTGGAAGCTCCTTTGGGAGGGTGTGTCAGGGGCTTGGTCTGTTATTTTAAGAGTTTGAGCTGCCCCTGTGAGAGGTTTGGGGTCTCTGCATCCACCCCTTTGCCTGCTGCCTCTGGTATCCAGAGGGTGAGCTGGGCTCACAATGGTGATTTCGCAGTGTCAGCCTGGAGGAGGGGACACAGAGCCACAGGGGAAGTGTGGCACTTGTTGGGTCTGGAGTGGAGACCCAGGATCTGAGACTTTGGGATTCTGTGGCTGGATTCCTGCTCTCTTCCTGTGCAATTCCCTGCTGGACAGGCATGGAAGTGTGTCCTTCCCAGCTGAGGGGGAAGCTGCATTCAGGTTTGCACGAGTCAGGCTGGCAATGTGCAAATTTTAGTCTATAAGATGATTTTATGCTGTTTCTGCAGAAGACAGAGGCAACTTTATCCCTGTGGGCCCCACATTCCCTATTTCCCTCAGGATTCTCTGCCTGACACGGGAGGCAGCTGCTGTGTCACTCCTGGCTGCTTCCCCTAAACTCTGTGGCCGCGTCCTGCTGGGGAAACGTTTAACTGGAAACTGCCTTTGAGGTGTTGAGAGCAAAGAAAAACCTCTTGAATCAAACCAAGTTTTATCCGAATTGATGTCCCCTCGTGCAGAGCCCCACATGCTCCCGGCGCTGTGGGATCAATTCCCTGCCTCGGTGCCTGATTCTTTTCTGATTTAGACCTTGGAGATGCTCTCCACCTTCCCCACAGAAAAGCAGCTTTGGATTTAAGTAATGAACAGGAGAACCAGCAGAGCATTTGGGATTTGACCTGTCCTGCCATCAGGGGAATCAGAGCCAGATCTGTTTAAGACGGTGTTTTGCTGTGGAGGCAGTTGGGATTGGGATTGACCTCCAAGACAGGAAGATGTCTCCCATAGCTGCTTGCCTTTTGTTCTGTGAAGAGGTTGTCTGTGCTTTCCCCAGGCTTTGATGCTTGAAGCAAAGGTTTTAGGAAAAAAAATGGATAAAAAGGTGTGTCCAGCAACCAGTCTTTATTTTTCCTATTCCAAGCTGTGGCACAGGAGAGCAACCCTCTGGGGAGAGGAAACTCCACGGGTGCCTCGTAACCCGCTGTGAGTGAGCAGATAATAACCTCAGCTGAACTCAGAAAAGCACCTTCTGTAATGATTTTTCCTGCCAAGGAAATGAGTAATTCCATGCAGGAAGGAAGCAGAGAAAAGGAAATAAATCTGCTCGGGGCACGCTCTGAACTCATCCCTCTCATCGCCAGGGCTGGGAATGGTCCTCAGGGGCTGCTCACTGCAGGGTTGGGCTGGTGTAAAGAAGAGAGTAAAGTTCCAAAAGCAGAGTGACACCAGCTCAAAAACTGCTGCAGAAATTGCTGCTGAGCTGCTGGGGAGGTTGAGGTGGATCATGACGTGGAGCTGGTGAGCTCTGTCTCTGTTCAACCCTTCACACCCAGCTGGATACCATTGGCCTCACACCCAGGGTGTGCTGTAACCTTGTTTCTGGGGCAGAAAAATACGTATTTGTGTACCTCAATGCAACAGGCACAACAGGGAGCTCGTCTCTGCAAGCTCTCAGCACAGGCAGGGGCACTTCCCAGGGCAGAAAATAAAATTATGTTGCTCTGTGAATCATCTTCGGAGCCCCTGAGTGCAGCAGGAGAGCAGCAAACTGGTTAGCGCTGAGGTGGGGCAGTGGGAATTGTGCTCCTCGTTTCCAGACCCCCACAAACAGCAGCTGGAGGAGCATCCCACAGGCAAATGGGACAGCTCTGCCTGGCCCCTGCAGGTGCCCCGAGCCAGGGTGTCTGTCCTGGGGAACGTGTCTGGGCTCTGTGTAACTAAACCCCCATCCTGAGCAGCTCCTCGCTGTTGGTTTGCAGGGGTGTGATGGCTTTTCCTGCTGGTAGCTTTGGCCTCGGCACAAGGATGTCCTTCTGGAGCAGAGGAGGGTGTAGGAAGGTCTGCCAGGGAATAATTGTCAGTGACCATCAGTGAGGTGCTAGGTCGGGGGCACACAGCCAGGGTGTTATTTATGGACATTGGAGGATTCTGTGGTTGGTGTGCAGCAGTCTGGGGTCAGCCTCTCTTGCTGCTGTGGCTCTGCTGAATGCCACAGAGCTGTGCCAGAACACGTCAGAGGGATTTGTGGCCCTTCCTATCTACCTCCAGAGATCACTGATCGTGTTCCAGGAGTACTGAGCAGGGGAAGGGCATCGCTGCTGACAGTTTAATTAGGGCTGTTGTGCAGTGGGATCTCTCCAGTGAGGGCGTCTTGCTCTTCCTTGGCGACTGGCATCTCCTCACTGCAGGGCTCTGTTTGCTCTTTGCTGGTCATCACTTCTCCTTAAAAATAAAAACACCCCAATCCGTGTGAGGGGAAATTTTCAGCACTGCAGGCTCGTGTGTAGCCAGCCAAGGCCTGCTGCCACCTTCTTGTTTGAACATGACGATACTGTCTGACATTGACGGTGATCTTAAACACCATTATGAGATGGGATGTCCCGGCATCCTTATGGGTACCAGGAGGGTTGTTTGGACTCTCAGAGCTGTCCTGGTGCCTGGAAAGAGGAGTTTGCCTTGTTGCAGCCACTGCACTGGGTGTACTCATTGTTAGCTTAGGTTGGCAATTTAGGTCTGTAGCAAAACCGGCGTGTGCTCCCCTTCCTCCTGTGCAGGTTTGTGTCTCTAAGCCCCAAGGTGAGGAAATGGCCAGCACAGAGCTGTGAAGACAGTATTGAGTGGGGTCTGCTGGGAGCAAAAGCTCGGAGGGAGATGGAAAATTTTCACAGATTTGAGATCTCACAGGTCTCAAAAAATGTTTGGCTTTGTCCTTTCCTCTCCTGTGCCCTCTGAAATGGTGACAGCTGGGCTTGCTCCAGCCACCCCCAGGGCTGTCAGAGCCCTGTCCCTGGCAGGGTTCTATCTTTTGTCCCTTCTCTTCCGTGGTAGCAGAGGGCAAGGATTTGTTGCCTTCCACTGCCCTCTGTCCTGGTCCGTTGATCTGTTTGGGAAGGAGAAGGGTCAGAAGTCAAGGCACCCTTTGCATTTTTAGGATGGCATCAAGTTCTTTCCCTGCCTGATCGCTGATAATTGAACTCTCAGACTGAGCTGCCTGGTTTCAAGTGGCCTCTGAGATGCTACTTAAATTCCACCTGGGTTCAATAACACAGGCAAAGCCCTCAGTGATTAGGGTGAGGGGCCTGCATGTCTGGTAATCTCAGTGATCTCCACTTTCAGCTGGAGATGTTGAAAAGCTGAGTCCCACTGAGTCTGTAGCTCTTGATGTGCATGGAGGAGCTGGAGTTCAGCCACCCACAGCCTCTCTGCCCTTGGGCCGGCCCCTGCCACCTTCAGAGAGGACATGGTGAGGCAGAAAGGCACCAAGGAGAGCTGTAACGAGGCTAAAGAGGAGATTATTACTAGATTTAGTACAGGTGACACTGTCACTGTTGCAATGTGGCCTGGAGAAGCTCAGCCCAAGCTGCTGGTCTAAAGCTGGTCTAAGGTGTCTTTAATCCAAGTTTTTATCCAGGTGAGATCCTGGTGTCTTCTGATTTTCAGCTCAGGTGGAGGTAAAGCCTGGCCCTAGGTAAGAAGGAGAATTAATGCTCATTTGAGGAAGCATAGAGTGTGAGACACGATGAAAACGCATCCGAGCATCCCTTGTGCTGAGCAGAAAGCAGCTGAATTTTAATTGCCTCATTAAAAGAAAAACTTTTATTGGTCACAAATGGCCTATTAAAAGGCCCCAGAGCGAGTTACCCCACAATGAACTGGGTTTCTTTCTGCTAACTCTGCTGAGTTTCCACCCATCACCTGGTGAGCAGGGAAGGAGCACTCAGGGGGATGTGTTGTGCTTGCTGCATTGGCACAGCCCTGGGACCTGGCACGGCCATGGAGCCTGGAACAGCCCTGGAGCTTGGTATGCCCATGGAGCCTGGCCCTGTCCTGGAACCCAGCATGGTCCTGGAGCCTGGCACAGCCCTGCAGTGTGGTACAGCTCTGGGACCTGACACAGTTCTAGAGCCCGGCATGACCCTGGAACCTGGCACAGCCCTGGAGCCCAGCCCAGCCCCAGAGCCTGACCATGTGCACCATCATGGGGCGGGCAGCTCAGGTTTGTGATAGAAGTTGGAAGCCTCAGCAGGGAATGTGTCCGGCTGACAGTTTAATTTCCCTGAGAGGCAGCTTTGCTTTGTCCATCACCTTCTGGCTGCTGGAGGCTCATTGTTTAGTCAGCTGAGAGGCTCTGACTGAACTTCTGAACCTCTCGCCTGCGATCAAGCCCAGTGTTGGTTAAAGGTCCGTCGTGGGCTCCCCTGGGAGCCCATCTCTGCCCAGGCAGGGGGTGACTGGGCTGTACCTCGGGGAGCCCAAATGTTGCTTTTCTTCATCGCTCTTCCTCTTAAATCAGTCTCATGTCTCCAACTTCCTGAGGATCCCGCCTCGCTGAACCCTCACAAAGGACACTGCCCGGCCTTTGAGCAGAAGGCGGTGATGCTGCCCATAATTTATTCTTTCTCTCCCGTTTCCCTGAACAGTGTCATTACCCTTTTCCCAAATTTCATCGCATTAAACTCTGTCGCTCTGAATTAGGAGCTCGTTTGCAGAAGGCCTGGAGGGCACGGAGGGGGAGCCCCGCAGCCCCCACCCGCCCCCGGGCTGGGAAGTAGGTTATTATGATTTCCACTCGGTATGTGCCAGCCTACAGCACAGAGCAGGGAATTGTCCGGCTCATTCAGGAAATCTGGGGCACTGCCAAGAATAACACCCCTGTCTTCTAACCCCTGATTTGTGTCGCTGAAATTGCTTCTAATATTTTCCATTGTTGTGCTTTGGGTCTCGCTGAGCTGCTCTGAGAGCTGAGTGCTGCCGGCGAGTTGGGCACCGTGGAGCCAGGCTTGGCTTTGCTGGGACCCTCACGAAAATGTGCGTTTTAGGTGTTTAAGGTGGAAGATTCAGGAAAAAAACAAACCACTGTGCAATTTGGCCACACAGCCCTTCTGTCTTATGGTGCTGACGCCTGAAGGAAAGGACTAAAAAAAAAAAGGCAGCTCCTCTTGTGTGACCAGAGCTGAGAAAACCTGGAGGTTGCAGCCCTGGAACACCTTGGCACACACCTGGAGATGGGAAGTTGTTCCTGCCTTGCTGTGCAGGGAAGTATTTGAAGTCCACCGGTGTCACGGCTCGGCTGAACAGGATGCTTGGCAAAGAGTTTCCCAAGTCCCAGTGCTCTGCCAGCACGGGATTGATATGGGATCACTGCAGTCCCCGGGGATACGTGGCCATGGAAAGCGACTAAAGCGTTAGATGAGAAGATAACTGGCTTTGTGAAGCAGCATTTCATCACGGGTTCATTAGTTCGGGGAGACGAGTGTTTGGGCTTCAATGCTACCTTTGTGTTATAAATAATCTTCTTTTCTACAGGGCGGGGGGGGGCGGGGTTGGAAAAATCGTCAGGTTCTTAAAAGAGCCAACGCTGAGGCTCGAGGATTTCAGCTCTAGTACATCGAAGGTGCAAAGTTTGTGGAGTTTGGCCTAACCCAGGGTGTCCTTGTGTGGTAAAAGAAGTGACAGAAGAAAAGTCCTTTAGGCAGGTACATAGCTCTGTCTGGCAAGAGGGTGTATTTTGATGGCAAATGTGAATATTTGGAGAATGCTTCATTCACCTAAACCTTCACCAAACCTCCCTAATCACAAACCCTCCCTACCACAAAAGCTCCCCAGTCAGCGCAGGCTTGGCAGAAGGTGTTGTGTGAGCCAGGAGCAGGATTTAGCACAGAGGAGAAATCAGGAAGTCAATTGTGTTCCTGTAGGAGAAAACAGAGCCAATATTTGATATATGGGGGATTCAATAGTGGGAACTCAGTAACGTGGTTATTAGATTTCCATGTACCGTAGGTTAGAACTGATTTTTCAGGCGTGACAAGTTGACACCCACCAGCTTTGGGTTCCTTTTGTGCAGGTAATCCCTGTCCTTTCCCAGCCTGGATTTCGTGCGGCTGCCTCAGACTTTTGAGCTGTCTTTGACAATTGATAACTTTGCAGATTTATCTCCTGGTGTGCACAAGCTGTCCTGCCCAAAAACTGCAACCCCTGCCTTGCACTGTTTCCATCTGTGATCCCTTTTTCTCTGAGTGCACAATTAGTGTTTTGGAGCTGGCGTGGGCTGTTTTGTGCCAAGAATTTTGGAGCCATTTTGGAAGCCTGCGCAGGGTGCCAGTTATAATGACACAAAATGAAATGTATAATCACAGACCTGCTTTTTCTGTCACTAATTAGTTACAGCTTTAGCTGGAATGGGAAGAGAAGCCAGGGGGGCTCCCAACTTGCACACAGGAGGGAGAAGCTGCAGCCAGCACAGCCCACATGCGTGGGGGACCCTCGGCTCAGCGAGTGCTGCTGTAATTGTTTCCAGGTGGTCCCAGATTGTACAAGGGGCTGTAATTTAATCACAGTTTTGTATGTTTAGTTGGTAACTGACCTGAAGGCCCTGTGACACCATTGGTGGCTGCAGTGTGTTCCTTCCTGGGATATATCAGCTGCAATAGATTGGTCCCCATGGCTTCTCTTAGCCCAAGGCTCTCCACAGTCCAGCCTGGGCTGAGAAGATGGGATGGGACAGTGGGAGCTGCTGGACCCAGGTGCCACCACTGTGTCTCCTGCACTGTGTCACCAGGTGATGCTCTTTGCTCCAGGTTTGCCAGGTTTTGCAGGATGCATTCCTACCTGTCCCATGTTACAGTTTGTTCAAAGAAAAGTGGAAGGAAAGGAGGAGGTGAGGGAAAAAGAATGAAGACAGGAGTTGGCCATCACTGCAACTCTGTCCAGATCAGTGAACAGAGAGAAAATTTCATTGTGCAAATCTTTAAACAGATTTAAAAAGAAAGATGGATGCTTGTTCTGCGTCCTTACCCCCCGACAAAGCACCACACATGTGACAGTGCCCCTGCTCACGACGTTTCTGCTTTTGAGATCAGCATTTTCCAGTGGGAAATATAAACCATTGGCTGCGTTTTTTGAGTTATGAGAAGTACACATTTCCCTGGAAAAACCATAACCTTGTTTGTGGATTTCTGGGGACGATTTGGAAAGGTGGATTTCAGAAGCCTAATTGAGCATTCTGTGTCTCTGTGTCCATTTTACACTCCGCTGGGTGAGAACAGAGAAACGTGGCTGCTCAGGCTTACTTACAGTTTAGCTCCATTTCATCCTCTGGGCTGCCCGAAGGTGACGCCACATTGGGGTAGCCAGCTCCCCGGGAAAGCTCGGCGCAGAGGTGGGAGCAGCTCCCAGTGGATTGTTCTAGAAAGATCCCTCCGATTTCAACACAAGTAGCTTGTATTTGTTGCCTCGAGATCTTGCATGAGTCATTTTCTGCCAGTTTTACCCACTTGTTGGCTGGAAAAGCATCGTTTCACCACAGCCCCAATGTTTCCCTGTGAGTTCTCAAGGAAAGCCCTTAGACATTCCCTGAGGTAATTTCCTTCCTGTCCTAAATGTTGAGACTTTGTGCACTGAGAACAGCACGGTCAAGGAAAAAAAAGTCAACTTTCCAAAATGGTTCAACGTTAGTTTTTTATCACTCTTCAAGTGTTCTCTGGGGCTGTGGGCACGTCACCAGGGATGGGGTGGAAATCATCCTCTTCCTCCTCCCTGCAGCCTCCTGTGGTTACGGTGTTTGTCTCAACGGTGGGAGTTGCCGAGAGGGATCCTCGCAGCCCTGTCACTGCTCCTCTGGCTTCCAGGGCTCTCACTGCCAGCACGGTAAGCAGCGCTGCCAAATTCTTCCTTTCATTCCAAGCTGGAAGAGGAGAGGCTTTGGAGCGAGGGATGCCCTGATTTATTTATGTTTTATCGTCGCCGTTGTTTTATCTGCAAAACTCCAGCAATCTCCTCTCGGCTTTCGTGGTGTTTGGGGAACTTGGATGTTTGGAAAGGAAATACTTATCATGGCTTGCTATGAAACACAGCTCCGTGCTGTACAATAGCCTTTATTCCTGGCTGCCATCCGCGGCGGGATTTGCTGGAATCGGAGAAGGAAGCTGATTAAAGTTGGGTCAAACAAAGGAGCCCTGGGGTCACGGCTTGGGGGGGCAAGCTGGCCCCGGGGCAGTGTGGCGATGAGTGCCACCTCGGAAAGGAACGTCCTCGAGTCTTTGGCCAGGCTGCATTTTAGGGCTGCTAAGCTTTATTTAATTAACTTTTATGTGGTATTCAAACTCCCTCCTGAAGGTTATTGAGTTTCCTGTGTTTGGTGATTCACAGAGGTTCTGGTTTGGGAACACAACCATCAGTAGCAAACAACCCCTAAAAGCTGGGATGTTCCCTGGGCTGAGAACAGGTTCCTTGGGCTGCAGGGACACACGGTTGTCTCTCTCCTCCCTCTCACTGCTGAGTCTGCAAGGTCCAGGGCAGTAGTGATTGCTCACATCATCTTCAGATGATGCTGATTTATAGCAGCAAATTAAATAATGAAACTTTTTTTCTTTCTTTACCATGCATGAGTTCCTGAAGTCTGTTCCTTCCGAGACCCACGGTTCTATCCTCTTTTGCAACCAGGGATGTGTGGAGGTAGGGGAGCTGACTTGGAAGGGCTGGAGAGGAGCATTTTATCAAAACCTGGGATCCTCCTAACCCTGAGTGATCAGAACCAAGGGCAGAAAGGTGAGGTGTGAATTAATCAGTGCAGGGAACACGCATGTCCTCTCTTGTCCAAGCTGATGGAGTAAATGTTGTGTGTTTTCCTGTGCAGAACCCGAGAGGTGAAAAAGCATTTTCACACTTGGAAATGTTTAGCAATTCCCACAATTATAATTGGCTGCAGCTTTGAAAATAAAACACACATTCTGGAGACCTCCAATATTTTTTTAAAAGGGAAATGATTGGCTTGTTTTGGAGGAGAGAAAAATACAGAAGTGGCACTGACCCATACCTGCTGTGGACTAAGGGACTGAAGTTGGGGCTTTGGGTGTAACATGCCTGTCATATTTTAAATAAATGTCTGAAATTCTGAATATCCATTGTCAGATCCCACCGCCCGCATTTTGGCAGAGTGGTGGGAGTGGGCTGTGAGCAAGGGATGGCCAAGGATACACAAGGATGCAAATGATGGCTCCGCTACCTGAAGTTAAAGGAAGAAACCAGTCCAAACTCTGCTATTTTGGAGTGAAGTAATTACAAGGAACAGGGAAGAATGTGAAGTGGAGGGGATAAATCATTCTTTGTGCTGCTTGTCCTCAGTTTGTAAAGCATTAATTGTCCTATTGCCTCGTGGCAGAGCAAAGCCCAGCTGAACCAGAGGCATTCCTCTGCATTTGCAACCTCAAATTATTTTCATTCCCAGGTGATTTATATTTCACACCCAGAGCAGGAATGACCCCCTGCCATCCCATTCCTTGCTATCCCCTTCTGCCAGGCAACGTTTTGCTTTTTCCCAGGCCCATTGTTTGTAAAGGTTTGAGCATTCTTATTACCTGCAGGTGAAGGACAGATCCAGACACAAGGCACTGGGGACAGTGGTCACTTTGCAAGGACCTTCACAAAGCTTTCCTGACTTTCCAGTTTCATTTTAACTTTTGCTTCCATCCTGCTTTTAAATGGATGTTGCCCCTGAAAATTTCCGAAAGACCAATGAAACAGCTGTATTAGCCCTAGCTTGCAGAAAAATGACTTTTTTTGGGTCTGTTTCTTGATGCCTTTTGTTATTTGTCAAAATAACCCACAGTCCTTGCCACAGAGAATGTGCTGATTGAGGATACAGGAAGACTCCAGTCACAAGCTCATCCTTCCCGTCATTTCTTATTGACTCGTGTCGATGGGTTTTTTTGGTAAATACTTTTTTTGGACAAATTTCTGGTGAAAAACCTAATTGTCTGGATTCTCATCTTCTCTTTCACTGTTAAAAGTGCTCTGGGTGGTTGGCTTTGCTCACCAGTCAACATTTGTGCTGGATTTTCCTCATAGGACGAGAGGCTGCTTTGGGGAAGGACACCTCATCAGTGACTCATTCTTATCTGTCACCTGTCAAAGGAGCTGTCCTGGTGTTTGAGATGGTGGCACCTCCTTGAGAAAGGATGGAGTTGTGGAGCACTGGGCTGGAGTGACTCTGGTGTGGGCAGAGTCTGTTTGGTGCAAAGGACATGAGCATAACCACTGTGAGCAAAGCTGTGATATTCCACGTGTCATCCGTCTTCAAGAAATCCATGTCTGATCCGAACTGCACCGTTTTTCCTTGTCTGGAAAGAAACACAGCCGTGTTTGCTTTAGAGGCAGGACGCTCCCTGTCCTGGCCAGACTCCTATCAGAGCTTTCAGCACGGGATATTTTTGCTGGCCAGCCCCGAGCAGCAGCAGCCGGGTGTTTACCCTGGCGGGGCAGCCGGCGGTTCCCCAGCACTCGCCTTCCAGGGTGAGGTGCTGTCCTTCCTGCTCTCCTGAGCTGCTGACAGGGAGAACATTCACTCTCTCTCTGGGTTAAATCACCTCGTGGGGAAGGCAGAGCCCTCAGTGGGGCTTTGAGCACTTGCAGGAAGCTCTGCAGAGCATCGTGTGTGCCTGTCTGGGTTTCAACGCCTTTTCTGTTGCCTTTTGGTGGCTTTTTGATCACATGCTGTCAGTGTAGAAATTGGTCCTTTTTCCCTGCTCTGCTTGTCCACTTGCCATCAGGTGGGCTTTGTTTTGGAGCAAACTGCAGCAGAGGTTGAGCTGGACAGTATTACAGTGACCACTGACTGTTTCTGAGCTGAAGAAGCACATTCGTTGTCTCGAACTCCTTTGGTACCTTCCACCACTGGCAGATGAAAGGATTGTAAATGGAGTATTCAAAGTTTGGGCTGAGGCTCCCTTCAGAGCTCCCTTTTTGGGGCTTGGATGTAAATGACCTTTCTGTGCAGGCTCGTTGCTGGAGGGAGGGGGTTTTGGAGAGCCTGGGCTCTGCTCCAAGCCTGCCCAGCCTTCCTGGGAATCCTTGGACCACCCAGCGCTCTGGGGTCCAGTGCTGGTGAACCCATCAGACCCCAGTGAGTGCAGCAGAGCGGGACCTCTGTGTGTGGGAGGTGGCTGTGACCGTGTGGCCGGGCCGGGGATGTGAAGGTGGGTGTTATTTGCATCCCCTGCTGCAGATCAGCTGCTCGGCTTCACCCTTCGCTTACTGGAATCCTCCCAGCAGAGTGGATCGTTTCAGCAACACTCAGGCTCCCGGGGCTCTGATGTGGGAACCGCGCTGTGCCGGGGGGGCCGGGACCGTTCCTAATTAGCCCGGCTGTGTTTTGAAGCATGGGCCAGCCCAAACCTCCTTCAGCTCGGCACAAAGGAGAGGTCAGCTGTGGCGAGCAAGGCCATGATTAGTGCCTGTGCCTGGAGGCCAGCTCGAGTGGCTTTGACACCCGCCGCTTCAGGAGACCATTATTGTCTCTTTCTTTTATAGCACTGCCCTCATTTAGGCAGCCTTTGACGTGCCCTCGGTGTTGTTTGATTGACTAAGGACCCGATTTCTCCCGCTCATCTCTCCCGAGCTGTTCAGTTGGAAGCCTTTGGATTGTTGGGGCTGGGAGAGAGGGATTTGCTGGAGGCCACAGAAACACAGGACTGTGAAACACTCAGAGGTGCTGGAAGTCAAAATGGGAAGGGTTTAGTCTTTGGAAGCAAAGGAAAGCACAGGCAGTATTTTCTTGGATCCAGGAGCCAGATGTTCTTTCCAAGATGGAGAGGCTCGCGTGACAGCGCTGGTTCAGACTCAGGTGACTTCCCCAGCCTGAGGAGAGCCCAGTGCAGACTTCAGAATGACGGTAGCAAGATACCGTGATCGATGCTTCCTGGGCTTGCTGTTCATGAGGCCAATTTAAAATCCGTTTTGTGGAATTAAATGGCTGCAATTGTTCTTCAGCTGTCAGTTCATTGGAGAGAATCCACGGTTAATAATACCAGGCTAAATTAAGCAGAGCGCTTCTGCAGCAGCCAAGAAGTCCGAATACTTTTATTTATAAGCAGCCTCCTGATTCACAAGGTTAGCCTTCTGCTGGGAGGGGAGAGGAGCCTGAGGCCAGAGGAGATTCCTGCTGGGATTTTCTTGTATTTTGGCTCAGGAAGGCAGTGGAACAAGGGCAGCTTGTGCAGAGCTCGGCTGCGTCCTGTGCTATCGGCTTGTCCATCAGCCAAGCGTGGTATTTAAGAGCTGGCAAACAGGTAGGGTTGAGCTCTTTGAAGAAGTTTGTGAGAGGAAACAAGCCAAGGCGATGCAGGGGCTTATTCAGCTAAAAAACATCTTTTGTGAAGGGAGTTTGGAACAAAAGAGAAAATGTGCTGGAGCTGGGGGGACGTCTGTTGTTGTACCTGCAAAAGAAGTGTCCTGGGACTTGTGGGGTAACTCCAGGTCTGGAGTCCCTTGGTGAGAGGCGTTGGTCAAACACGGCGCTGTTCATCGCACCTGGCACCACCTCCAGCCTCCAGGTAACTGCAGGGCAATAACTCTGTGAATAACTGAGTAGTTCATATGATTGGAGTTTCTAAAGGTGAACTGGCGTACAGCAAACAGCCTTTTAAACGTGCATGAAGTTGTCCAGCTCTGTCCAGCTCCATCAGTGAGTGATGGAGCGTGTGCAGAGGGAAAAGAATTGCCAGCCATTTTTTCAAAGGAACATGATAGTGGCTGAAACAGAGCTAAAATCTGATGGGCTTTAGTGGATTTGAAATACGCCTGGCTTTGTTCTTTTCAAGCTTTCCTTGGGCTGAGCTCAAGAATTAAGGATTTCATGATCATTTAAAAGAGATTATCATATTGGGTGGAAGTAAATATACGGCTCAAGTCCTTTGGATGAGTTGTAGCCCTCTGCTTAGGTTTTGGCAAATAAATCAGAGCGGAATCTTTTCACTGACATTGCACTGATTTGAAAGGTTCACACAGATCTTTACTGCTCCTCATGTTAAGATCTGTCAGGGGCAAGAAAACTTGGAAGGAAATGACTCATTCTGCCACCTGGAGAAGACAAAACCCCTGCTTTGTTGTGAGGGATGGGTACCTTGGGCCAAGTCATGTGAAGCGCTGGATGGCATCTCCAAAGCGCTGCATCCCCTTCCGTGAGGGCTGGAGCTCCCGGCACCTCCCGTGATCCCTCCTGTGCTGCGGCAGTGCCGGTCCCGTGGCGGAGCATCAGCCCCCGCTCTAATCTCCCTGCGAGGATTTCCTTGGAGCTTCCCAGCCAGCTGTGACCAATTAAACAGGGGCCGTGGCTGCAAAACCGCAGCCACTCGCAGAGCCGAGCGAGGGCTGCGCAGGGTTTATGGGTCTGAGAGCGGCGAGGGCTGCCCGAGGTGTTTTCTTCCCGTAAACCATCCGTGGAAAGCCAGGCTTGTGAGCTCGGAGGTGAGTCAAGGGACATTTATGGAGGAGAATGGATTATTTTCCAAGCAATGGGAAATGCTCCAGTGTAACTGGACCACTGGGATCCCATCGTGTAATTGGTAATAAGAAGGATTTGTTCGATGAATGCCAAGTAGACTGAATTAAAGCTGAATTCTTGGATTGTTTCTGGAGAGGGTGAGCCCATCCCCCTGGTCAGGTAGCCAAGGGCCATCCCAAGTTCACGATTCCTCACCAACTGCTGGTTTATTGCAAGGAGAAAGAACAAGATTGTGTGTGAGGGACTAAAGTCTTAAAGGCTTTAGTGGATTCACAAACCAGAAATGACAATAAGGGGGCAGCTTAACTCCCTGACTGTGACAGAATCATCGAGTCCTTTAGGTTGGAAAAGACGTTTCAGATCATCAAGTCCAATCCTTCACCAAATCTTCCCTTCTTTTCTAAGGATCTGCTGAAAATCAGCGGTGTGGGAGCCACACTAGCCACAGGCACAAGGGCCAGGTTCCAACCTAAACAGGAGGGTTGGTGAGTGAAATGAGGAGTGAGGGCCAAAGCAGGAATGAGAAGCACTGCTGCAAAGCTGCCTGGAATTTGTAGAATTAATTTATGCTTAAACACACAGCCCACTCTGCAATAAATCGTTGGTATGTTATGCTTTCTGTTTCTGGGTTTGGAAAGGTTGGAGAAAACATTTTTTAAATTCATTAAGTAGTGCCTTCTCTGAGGCATCATTTTAAAGCTGTGCTCTCCAGCAGGTGATAACATCTTTCAAGCAGCCTCTGAAATGCCTCATCCCCACCTCAGCAACAGGTTTTCCTTTCACTTTTTCCTTGTTTGTTGTGTTTCTGTTTCCTCTCCCATGCTCCATGGGCTCAGCACAACGGTATAATTGGTTTAATAATTCAGAAACAAACATTTGTTGAGATTGCAGTCATTACAAATATCTTTCTTTTTATGGGAAGATGCTTGGAGGATTCTCTCCCCAGAGGTTTAATCCATGTGAGTTATATGAGGAAGGGAGGACACTTTCCATACGTCCTTCATCCACGTTTCAGTGTGTGCACGTTCCTGTTGTGCCAGTGGAGTTTTTCCCTTGGGCTGGAGCTTGTTGTTCTGGGCAGCCTGGACCCAAACTGAGCTGTTTGATAGTGGAGAAGGAGGAAAACCTCTCACTAACAACCCCCACAAAGAAATCCAGGTGGCACCAGCCAGTGAAGGAGTTTGCCACGTCACTTTTAACTGTTTTACAAAGTTCAAATGGAAAATGTGAACCTGGAAAATGGGAATCCTCCTGCACCAGGATCAAAGCACCAGCTCAGGGAATTTGTTCCTCTGCAGCTTCTTTATCATGGAATTGTAGAATTATAGAGTACCTGGGTTGGAAGGGATGCACAAGAACCATCAAAGCCGTGCTGGGGCTGGAGCTGTGTTGTCGTGGCCCTGGGACTGGTTCTCCCTGCACATTCCTCAGCAGAGGAATCTCCAGACTGCCAAGAGAGTCCGGGGGACCCTCACCATTCTGGGCTGAGATTCCCCAGTCCCGGCATGGCTGGTTTCCTCCCAGACACACTTAATTTTATGGGGCTGCAGTTTCCCGCAGCTCAGCTTGCAGACAGTGACACATGTGCTGTGTGTAATGGTGCAGCCGCTTTTCCTTTGCGTGATTCACTGTTCCTGGGGCCTCTGCAAGCCCTCGACCTTCCCACTGGCCACAGGGGCACCTGTTAGACCCTCACTCTCTGTAAACCAGCCAAAACCCAGATTTGGAGGCCAACAGGTGTTTCTAGTTTGGTGTACATTAATGGATATTGACTGCCTGTCTTCCCGCCTCTCCAACCCAATAAACCCATGGATCTGGAAGTCCTCCACTCCGCACTGCAGCAGCAGGCCCAGCACAGGATGCCAAGAGGCCAAGTGAGCTCCTTCTCCACGGCAGGCGTCGCGCAGGCTCGCGGGCTGGGCGCCGGGGCTGCTGGCCCCGAGCTGCTCTCTGAAGTCATTCCTTCGTGTTTGACTTTCCATTTATCCTGGAATGCTGTCTGGAAAGCCTGGCACGCTGCAGCTTTTTGGGCACTGCCATCACCGTTGAGTTTTGTCTCGCGCGGGGCCGCGCGGGGTCATTGCTTTGTCCATCCCCATCAGTGGCTGGTCCAGCCCCGCCAGTGGCCATAAGTGGGTTGGCACTGGAAGCAGTTTATGTTGGTTTTCACCCCACTAAGGGCATCTGCCGTTCCCAGGTACCTTCAATCACAGCATTTCCATGAGATCTTGTAGGTGGCAGAGCTACAGCCTTGGTTTGAGGTGGGACCCCGCTGCGGATGGGCTCGGCTCATGCAAAAAGAAGTAGAATAATCAGTGTCTGCCGGGTAAAATAGGGATTCTTAATCTCCTTTAAAGATTTATGTGGCTTGCTTAAAGACTGGCTAGACCATTCCCAGAGGTCCAACCCAGTTCTTCTCGCCAGGAGCTGTTTCGAATCACGGATAATGGGAGTCAGGTTTGTGATTCATGGTCCCGACCAGACTGTCAGAGATCAAAGGGCCAAAACAACCCAGGCCGGTGTAAGAAAGGCAGCAGCCGGTGGGGGCTGGGCTCCCCTCGCTGGGTGAACTGGAGAAAGGGGCAGGAGGGTCCTTAGCATTTAAAGAGGATCCTGTGCCTTTCCTTGGCATGCCATTGTGTTGAGTGAGGGGTGTTGGATTTCAGCCCCGCATTTGCGGAGGCGATGGATGCCAGATGTGTGTCATTAGAGGATACCTCTCCTTACCAGCTGCAAACTGTCCATGGCTTCCTCTGCTGTTTTCATCAGGAGAAGCTTGAATTCCCACCACTTCCTGCCATTTCAGGTCCTGTCTTTAGCTGGTAAGTCATGGAATTGTGCAGCCCAAACCAGTCACGTGTGGCGAAGTCAGGTATTGTGTGTTGATTTGTATTTCTTCAGGAGCTCGGTAGGATTTGCCTTGATAAACTTGCCCAGAAAATTACATTCTATGTTTAACTTGCAAAATGAATCCCCAGAAAACTCCAAGGATTTAACTGGAAGAATGCTGTAGATGGTTTTGTACTTACATGAGAAAATGCGGCTTTTCACTTTGTGGTCTCTGGTGCAACAGGATACGCTCCTAAAAAATGTGTTTTTAAAGTGAAGAAATGGTTAAAAAATAGGAACACAGAATGCTCGTGGTGTAGTTAGGGAAAAATTCATTAGGAAAATGTTCACACTTTGCCCAGGCTTTTCGTCAGCAGGAATCTGAGGTTTCTGTGAGGTTTCATGTGTTTGATACCTCGCTGTAGGGCACTTGTTGAGTTCTGTGAATACACCATTTTCCAGGCCTTGGGAAGCTCATTCCTGCCTGCCTGTATCTCCCAGACAGAACACTTCAACAAGCTCCCTTCTTGAAATGGCTTGAAAGGTCTTTTTTTTTTTTTTTTTTTCCCCCCCCAATCCTAGAAGAACAGTTCATTATAAGGAAAACAAGGGCAGCAACTCCTTTTCCTCAGCGTTTTCTGTGGCTGTTCCCACCTGGCTCCGTGCTGGCCTTGCCTCGGGGCTGTGTCTGGCTGAGGAGGAGGAGGGTGAGGAGCATTCCATGGACTCGTGTGGCAGAGGTGCAGGAGAAGATGGGGAAAAGGACCTGGATCTCTTCTGAGGAAGGTGTTTGGAGGTACCTGTCCCTTCCATGCTGCTGTCCTGGCACGTTCCATGGTTGGAAATGCAGCATTGGCTTTGACCTTTCCTAATGTGCAGCGGGGAGTGGGGGTGTTCGAAATGCGTAGGAGAAACAGATGTAGAAAATGAGTTTTGGGAAGCAGCAGACCAGGTAATTTTTCTGGTTTAAAATGATTTAGGCGTTATCCACCTCCATATGGGCTGGGAACCTGCCCTGGATTGCACAGCAGAGTAGTGACTCCTGGCAAAAAAATACATTATTTCAGTCTCCTTTTTCCCCAGTTGCTCAGGATCTCACCTCATTAATAGTGGAGATTTTGGAATGCCAGATATTTGGCGTATCTGGGTATTGGAGCTGTACAATAGGTCCCTGCGGCTGGCTGTCACTGAGCCCCATCTTTCTGTGGTGAGGTGTTTGATCTGCACCTGGTTGTGCTGGGACTGGCCCTGCCCAGCAAACCTCTCCCACCTTAAACAACTGCTCCTTCGAGGAGGGGAATTTACAGTTTAAAACATTACATTTATGCTTTTTTTTTTTTTTATTTTCAAATAAACTCATGAGTTTCCCCAGAAGCGAGTAGCCCTGACCCTTTCATTAGAGACAAAAGGGAGTGTGTATAAATATCTTTTGTGGCTTGGCAGTAAACTTGCTGAGGACGACATAAAACGCGCTCATTAAATGCTCTTTACCCAGCTTTGCTTTTTGTTTTCAGCAGCACTGATGTTTCATCCCACCATTAATTGCCTAATACCAATTATGGCATAAACAAGCCATTTGCTAGTGTAACTTTTTCCATTTATTTTCCAAGGTTCTTACTCTTGACACCCATTATGCATCTGGGAACATGAGGGGTGTTTTTTTTGGGGAAATACAAATAACGAGATCGGTGATCAGTAGTTTTACACAGACCTTCCTGTACTATAAATGCAACTGTGGCTCTTGAGAACCTTCCAAAACGCTCCCCCCACTTGGATGCTTTGTTGTATTGAGCTTAATTATATGGAGACAAAGAGACTTGGGGAAGATTCTTTTTTCCCAGGGATGTGCCAGTTTTCGGCGCAAGACACGGCCTGTCCGTTGTGCGCTGGCAGCCGAGCGAGCGGCCTCAAGGGAGAGGTGGGCATTGCCTGGGTGTCACAGACACCCCAAGCGCTGCCAAGTGCCTCGAAAGACTGGGCACAGGCAGAGGGGCAGAGCTGACCCTTTGTTACAGCCCTTCTGCGCGAGGTCATCGTCTTCTTTATGGCGTTTCAGCTTCTGGCTCTGTTCTGGCCAAAATCTGGGAGCTGACCGGAAGGAGCAGCAATGCTCCAGCACTTTGAAAGGTACCAGTTTAGGATTCCTTTTGGGATAAAGAGTGTGGCCTCTGGAGCTTCCTAAGTTTAAACCTAACAGTGAAACATTTGGATCTCAAATCGATTCTTCCCATGCCTGTAGCTCCCATTTCCCACTCTGGGAGCAGAGATTTATCGTTTGTCATTGCTGCTCCTGGAAAATGGTGTCAAACCTGGTCTCCCCAGAGAGGTGCAGAGATGGGCACTGACACTCCTGTGTTTGGCATCACAGCCAGAAGGACTCGTGAGGTAGGAGCGGCTTTTGATGTTTAGCTGGAGGAATGGGAATGGCAGGTTACGAGCCTCGGCCGCGGGAAGCAGCACAGCCAGGCTGGGATGTGTCTGGAGCCCAGACCCTGTTCCCTGGGGCACATGTGGTGCTCAGAGCCATTCAGGCCTCCAGTGCCTGTCTGAACCCTTTACAGCTTAGCCTGGTGCTACAGCGTTTCTTCTGTACCCTCCAACTTGATTTTACTAAATTTTTCCCCTTCATTCTGTGTGAATTTCTTTGGCTTTGTGAGTGGTGAGAAGGAAGCTCCATGCTTTTCTCACTGCCATGCTGGCAGCAAGTCTTACTCACGGGTGTCCATTCAGACGCCACCTGCCATGGGGACACACCACTGAAGGTCACCAGCTGCCTGGTGAGTGCAGAGCTCCACCCTGGCACAGATTTTGCTGTGAGAAACAGCTTAAAATGGGACAAACCAGCTGGAGACACTCACGCCTCAGCCTTGGCAAAGCCTCCATGGTCTCACGGAGCTGAGGTCGCTTCAAAGGGTTGGAAACTTTGAAGGAAGTCTCTTCACCTTCTCTGTAAGAGGAATACAGGTTCTTTCCTGGGAGAGCCATCTTCCCGTCTTCCCATTAAATACAGTTTTGGCTATACAGTGGAAAAAAATCATCAAAGCCCAGCCGGTGCACTGAGCTCCTGAAGGGAAGCCTTGGAAAGCCTCTGGCAAATATACTGCCAGGCGCAGTATATTTTTTATAGCATCCATTATATAATGTGTCAAAAAAGAATTCTCTCCACCATGGGGAGATATTTATAGTCCATAGGGTTTTATGGCAGGAGTGGAGTGTCTCAGGTTACCCTCACTAAGCCAAGCCAGGCTGCTGCCTCTGGCTCAACGTGAGGGTGACCTGGGGAAAGGAGCAGCTCGTCTGGATGTCGTTACCTGTCCCACCTCTCCAGCTCCTGAGGAACCTTGGGAGGACCAAGAGGAGACGTGCCCAGACTGTCAACAACTTGGGCATGGCAGCAGGTAGAGAGCAGTGGCAGAGTGTGGGAGAGGGCAAGAGGAGGAGGAGGAGAATGTCTCTGGTGATCTGGCTGAGACTCACAACAGGCAAGGGGCTGAGGAAACACGAAATGATGTGACATTGATAGGAATAAATGTGTGATCTGAGTGGAGAAGGGACATTTGATGGACATCTTTGCCTCACCCGGTAACCAGAAGCTGTGTGGAAGACACCTGACACAGATATGGGAATACTCTCGGATCCATGGAAGCTGGTCTCTCTTGGAGATGTTCCCCCAGAATGTTTGCACAGCACCTTGCACTGACCTGGCAGGTATTCACACACATTCCAGTGGGATGGAGGCGGATGAAGAGGTCACAGATGTTATTCTGAGTCTCCTTTAGGTCAGGCGGATTTCCTGGTGGCAGTTTCCCTGGAAGGATGGTTATCTGGTCTTGGAGGAGGCAGCTGGGAAAGCGATGAGCAGAAATGTGTTTACTCGAACTGAACCACTGAAATATTTGAGCTTAATTTTCCTCTTCTTTAAAAAATAAATACCTTAAAGAACAGATAAAACCCTCCACAACTTTTCACGCCTTAACCTCCATGTCAAGGAGTCGAGTTCCAAAAGACCTGCAAAGTGTACAGTCGACTTGCTTACGCAATTTTTAAGTTCACGAGGATTGAAAGCCGTGACTGTGGTATTGATTAAACCTCTTTTGGCCATATTTATATTTGTGAGGAGTTCAGCGGGAGCCAAGGCTGATAATGCAGTCGCTCTGGGAAGGCTGGCTCGCACTAAGGAGGGTGTGTCAGGTTGCACATGCACGGCTGGTATGTGTGGGAATGATGCCACTGTGATAAAGTGAGCCTGTGGTGCCTTCTCCATCTCTCCTGGGACTCCCCAAAATCCAGGCAGGGCACGTACATGGCTGTGTTTGTGCATGTGGGATCTCTCCACGTGGGGTGGTGTTTTTTCCTACATCCACATGGCTTAACAAGCCAGAAGTGCCGCCCTTGCTGCCACAGCAGGTGCAGCCCTGGTCGTGTATGAGGAAAACATCACAGGACCAATAATGCTGGAAAAGCCCTCCAAGGCCATCGAGTCCAGGGGGGGGGGGGGGCCCACCTTGTCCCCAGTCCAGAGCACTGAGTGCCACGTCCAGGCCTTCCCTGGACACCTCCAGGGATGGAAACTCCAAACCTCCTTGGGCAGCCCCTTCTAATGCCTGACCACCCTTTCCATGGAGAAATTCCTCCTGATGTCCAACCAAACCCTCCCCTGGCACAGCCTGAGGCCGTTCCCTCTCCTGTCCCTGTTCCCTGGGAGCAGAGCCCGACCCCCACCTGGCTGCACCCTCCTGTCAGGTTCAAGACCATGATAAACAGAAAATGAGGAAGCACCAGATACATCAGCAGTGTTTGAAAAACTACCCAAGGTTGACAGATGACATCAGTTTGGATGGAAAATTGAGGAAGAAATAAGGGGTGAATGAAAAAGCCTGTGGGAAACTGTGCCCGTGGCATGGAGTCAGCGTTATCTGAGCACCGCAGGAAGCTGCAGAGCTGGGAGAGATAATCTGCGCCCTGCAGACCACACAGCTCCCAGCAGGCACAGGCTCCTTTTATTCCCAAAAAGAGAGATTTCCTGGAGGTGCTGTCTGTCATGGCTGTTTTATTATGTCTCTGTTATTGCAGGTCAGGAGGAGCCAGGCTGGGCTTGTCTCAGCATTTGATATAATCCATAGAAAGATGTTGAGTTTACAGAGCATTAGATTAATAAGGAGGAGAATCTGGATAGGAATTCTGGAGATAGGGGAAAATCTAAAATATATCCTTACAATTTCTCTTTTTCACAACTCTGGCTACACCTTTCTATCTTGTAACTTGTCTTTTCCACCCCTGCTGTCAGATCTCCTGGATGGAGACAGGGATTGAAATACTCCAGTGCCAAATCCCAGGGTGTGCTGAGCCGGAGAGAGGGGAAACGACACAAAAAGGAAGAAGGAAAACAACAAAGAAACAAAAACCCCACCAAGCCTGGATTTTGTGTGTAATCCCTGTGTGCTGGCAAACTTCAGCAGAGCCCCAACACTGCGGGGATTGTGCAGCCCGGCTCCAGCTCATCCCCCTGGCACAATTTCAGAGAAACAACGGACAGGCTCCTCTTTCATCCCAAATTCAGCCACGCAGAAGTGCCTGCAGGACCCACAGCGTCCTGCCAGTCCTGTGCTTCACTCCTTGCATTTTAGTGCCGAGAAGGCGGATTCTCTGATTTCCTTTAGGTTATCAGAAGGTCTTGTTCCTGGGGGAATATTGGTGAGTTTTTAAGGGGTGAGATCCTCAGGACATCGCAGCCTTTTTCCCAGCACAGCTGGTTTCAGGAAGACTTTCCACAGCAGCCTCATTTTTAGGGAATAATTGCCCAAAGCTTCTCTCTGAGAGCATGGAGCAGCCAAAATCTGTGAGGTGTCTTCTCGGCCAGAGGGAGGGGGTAGAGCATCTCTGCTGTGCTCTGCTCTGCTCGCGATCCATCCCTGAAGCTGCTCTCTTTGCAGTGCCTCTCTCCCATCAAAAAGCTGAAGGATTGTCCCTTTGGAATGAGAGAAAAGTAATTTTATCCCAGTTTTAACTATTTTTAGTTGTTCTATTTTTATTTCTTTTCTTTTTTTAAATTGTCAAATGAAAGGCAGAAACTTGTTTATTTTTTTTGTCTTACAAAAAGTCACTTCCCTACAAAAAAACAAACAAAAAAAACCAAACAAACAAAAAAAACCAACCAAAAAAACCACCCAGGGAAAAAAGTGCTTTTTAAAAGATGCTTGATTTTTTTGGGAAAAAAAAATGCAGATAAGAGTTACCTATATGTGTATGTATGCAACACTGCAGATCTAAGTGCAGATTCTGTTGGAAAAACAAATTTTCACAGGTTTTATTTACTTCAGGACAATTTTTAAAAAGAAATTAATCTGGAATTTGGAAGGGCAGCCTCCAGCCTTCGGTGGCTCCAGCTGTGTGCTCTGAGCTCAGGAGCCCTGACTTTTTTGCGACAATAATCCTGGGTTTCAGCCCTTGGTTTTGGACTCTCAGACGATCTTGGGTTATATTCTTTATAGAGAATATTTCATTATAAATCTGCCTTCATAGGATTGCAAAAGGAAGAGTCCCAGCAGCAAGGTGGCTTTCCCTGAATATTGGGAATGAATTCGTTCTGCTTGCAGCATCCAAGGCTGAGGAACCCGCTGGGATGGGGCCGAGGGTGGCACGTTGGCACCAAAGTTTGGAGCCTGGTCCTCCTTCCCGGGGGACTGGGAGCACGCAGATGGTTGAGATGCTTTGTGCGCTCTGGAGTGCTCTGACCTTTGGGCTCACAGGGATAATGCACAGACATTCCTTTTTCTGTGGGGTTCCCTGCCCTGGGGCCCAGAACTCGCCTGAGGTGTGTGCTCTGGAGCTGGGAGATGGCTGTCACTTTCTGGGAAAGCTGGGAAGTTGTCCAGGGGAAAGCCAGATGCTTCCAAACTCGGGCCTTTGGCATTCCAGCTTCCTTCAGGCCTCTTTCACTGGAGCTGTAAAATCACCTGACAATAGGCCATGAATATTAATGGCTCTTAGCCCGGAGGCAGAGGGAGAGCTGGGGGTTCTGTTGTCAGGTTAAAAGTGGACGGCTGCTTTCATGTGGGAGTGTGTAACCTCCATAAATAAAACACCAGATGTGCTTGGATTCTGTTTTCCTTAAAATTCTCATAAAGAGCAGGAATACCTACGGTTTCCAGGACTTTATTTCAAGGCTTTCCTTGCAGAAGGCATCAGGGGCAGCTGGTGAATGCCAGAGCAGAGCAGCCACGTTGATGCAGGTTGGGTGCCACGTTCAGGCACCGTCCTGGGGCTCTGAACCCTTCAGATTAAGCCAGGTTTACCTGTAAATCCTCCAAACCACGGAGCTGTCCGCTCACAGGAACAGGATGTTGATGCAGGTGTTCCTGCAGAGGGATGGTGGTGGTGCACAGACCGCGGGACAGCGCCGTGCCCTGGGGCGGGAATGATGCAGAGTCACCCTTTCCTTGGGAGGGATTTGCACACAGAATATATTTGAAACAAATCTTGCACAGGTGCAAGGCTCAAGGAGCAGGATGGGATTCTTCCAAAATAGAATTTTTCGTTTTTAAATGAGCGTGGATTATCTGGAAAAGAATGTGTTCTATGGGTGAAAGTTCAGAACAATAGTTGCTTTCCCGTTCCTAACTCTTCCTTGGAAACAAAAAGCAAATGTGGGTATTTCACAAGCAGATTATTTGAAACAGAGTTTTGACAGGGATCGTGGAAGAAGTTTCATACTGAATTTATTTATGTTTACATGGCACTTTGAATCAAACTAAGAAGCTTTCCAGGAGCTCCTCGACGTCCACTGTGTGTGACCTTGGAAATCAAGTATTGGTGGAGCCTGTGGGGTGATTTGAGGCGACCCATACTTGGTTTCAAGGGTCTGTGGGGAATCTCCAGGAGGAGTGCACGGTGCTCTGTGCCTGCTCCAGTTGCTGCACGAGTCCTTTGGTGTCCCACCACAACAAACACATGAGCACAAGAAACACCAACCCCTCACTGCTGAGGATCGAGGTGGCTCGGTAGCGTTCTTGAATATTGGCCTGTTTTGTTTTGAAAAATCACCTGAGACGTGACATTTCTGGGTGATGTGAGGGACAGGAGTGATCTGGACACAGCAGGTGCACCTGAGCCATCTGTGCCACGTCCAGTCCAAGCCAGGATCAGCCCCTCAGGTTGGAATTGAACTGCAGAGTTTGTCCAGAGCTCACAGAACTCAGCATGGCCAAACAGCCCTAAAATGATGACAGGAAAATCCTCACCCTCAGCCAGTGGTGATGCTGAGCCCGTGGTGAGCTGGGGGATGAGGAACACTCCTCGTTTTATTTATGGATCGTGTGTGTTGGTCACGGAGGAAGGAAGTTTCATAATGCTTTGATAAATACAAGCTCTAGGGAGCTGCAGGAGTGTTTGCAGAGCCCAGCCACAAAGCTTATTTTGACAAAATGTGGAGGCAAGGATCATTCTGGCTCTGGCTGTATCTGCCGGAGAAACTCAGGGCTTATGGGGAACCTGCTGAGGCTGGGTCTGTTTAAAAGATTAAAGGGAATTTTATTTGAAAGCTGCAGTTAAACATAATAATAACATTAACAATAATAACAATAATAATAATAATACTTCAGATATGCTGGGTTTCATCTGGATCCATACCTCCCCTCAAACAGATCCTGCATTTAGGCACTTAAAAATGTAGTTAGAATGTATGGATTTATGGAATCCATACTTTTAAGACCTGCAGACAGCAAATTGCCCAGAGTGCTGGGCAGTCCTCCTGCAGCTCAGTGCTGGACCCTGCGCTGCCCGGAGCCCTTGGAATGAGCAGCCGTCTCCGAGTGCCGGCAGGTTGCTGCGGCGAGGGGATTAAGCGAATATAAACCCTTGGGGATTTTGTTAAGCTCTAGCAGGTCTTAGGATTTCTGAAAAGTAAAACAGAACTTGCACGGTCTGGTGTTTCCGAGCAGCCAGGGTGCTCCCAGCCCAGACAGGACCAAATTAGAAGAGGCTGAGGGAATTAAACGCTGGGGCTCTTTGATCACATCAGCCTTGTTTTGATCGCTGTCCTTCTCCAGCTCTGTTCTTGGCTGGAAATACATTTAATTCTTCATGACTTGACAGGTTTGTGTGCTGCCCGCAGACACCTTTAGTTGCTGTTATCGCAGGGCTGATCTGGGTTTATGCTGAATAAAACCATCATTGGCAGGGAGGGCCCTGCCAGAGCCTTTCCGTCACCATCCGTGTCCCTGCCACCGTTCCCGTCCCCTTGGATTGTCAAAGGATTCTCTCTGCAGCTGGCCCTGGAGGCAGCAGAGTTCTGGGAGCGATGGGAATGGAACTGGCTCCTTCCAGCTCTGGGTGAGCAAGGGAAAACCAAGATTTATCTGCAGTAGCAGAAGGAAACACGGAGCACAGCGTGGCTGAAGCGCGTTCCTGGCACAGCTGCAGCCCATTCTTCTTCTATCCAGCCCAAATGCCTCCAAACCCTATTTGTCTCCATTTTTCTGCTCTCTTATAAGAAGGAAATGCTGCTTTACAGAGCAAAAAAAAAAAAAAAAAAAAAAAAAGTAAGCACTTCTTAAGCACAGATACATTTTTGAAGTGCTTTGCTCGGTGCTAAATGTCAAAGATTTGCCAGCAACTGATAAATCTTTTTGAAACCGCCCTATATATTCCACATGTCCAGCTGAAACTTGGAATTTCCTAATCTTGAGGTGATTTTGATCTGGATCTGAAAATAATGGAGTGGCCTAACAGTGATGCAGCGGTGGAGAGCACCTCCAGTGCTGGTTCATGGTTTCCAGGGGGTGTTTGTGGAGGGTGGAGGATGCTTCAGGGGAGAAGCCCAGGTCCGAGCTCCTTCAGTTCCCCAGTGGAGTCCGTGGGAGCCGCTGAGGAGGGAGGGAAGGATCCGGTAACAAGGGGGTGGTGATTCCTTCCTTCTCACCTGGTGATTAGTCACTCACTGTAATGAAAGGTGATTTGAGAGAGGTGCTCTCTGTGCCTTCAAGGTCTGGCCCACACCCTGCTGAGGGGAGGGGCGGTGTCTCATTCTCGACTTGAGTTACAAAAATGAGTCGAAAATGTGTACGAATTGTCTGGTTTACATTTTTTAACCTTCTAGTTTAGTTTTTTGTGGATTAATGCTATCCAGGGTACTCGTGTGTGTTTATTTGAAGGAATTTTAGTGGAAAGGGATAATAGTTCTGCGACAAGAACATAAAACCTCTGAAACAACAGGTTTATAACACAGAGATGTTTTGTCTTCTCATTTTCATGTACAAGAGGGTTGTTACAGAGTGAGACAGAGAGTTGGGATAACAGGAGTGTTCTTATCCATGTGAGTCCTTCCAGGACAAGACCCTTGAGTGGTGAAACCTTGGGCATTTGGGCAAGGAAGGAGGGGGGAACGTTTTGTACCTGTTAATGTTACATTTCTTATTGGCACTGAAAGCTCCGAATGGGAAAATGAGCTGCAGCAAAAGCAGTTGAGTTTGGTTTTGTGCAGCATCTCAAACACAGGCAGGGCCGGTGGCCATGGTGATCAAGGTGGGAATCACGGCCACGCTTTGTATTTTACTGCTTCAAAAGGGATGAGCTTTCTCCTTCCCAGTCTGTGCCGTTGTTGTTCCCTGTTCTGCCTTAAATCTGCTCCCAAAACGAAGTGGAAGAGAATCCCCAGTGTTTATCTGTAAATGGGAATCCTCAGTGGGGCTATGTGAGCGCAGTGCCCAGTGCCAGCTGTGCTTCAGGTGGCCCTTTGGGCCCCCACAGCTGGAATCTGCCCCGCCATGCTCCAGGTGGGATTCCCAGCCCGGCTTCCCAGCCCTTCCATCTGTGTGAGCACTGCTGGTTCGGCTCGGAGTCAGAGAAATGCGAAAAAGCTCTGTGCTCATCAGAGCCAAGAACAAGATTATAAGTTTTGGATCAAGTCACAGCTCCAGGATTCACCTTCACCAGGCTCCTGCAGAGCAGAGCCCCAAACCCCCAGATTCCCTGGAGTGACATAAAAAACCCCTGCCCAGGGCACACTGGGGGTTCCTTTGGATGGTCATGGCTTTGTGGCAGAGTTCTTGCATATTTCCAGCACTGGTTTGCTTAGCAGAAGGCCAAAAGTATTCAAATAATTAACAAAGATTGCTGACGAACGGGGAAAGATCAGTTTCTGTGGATATCGGTTCGGACATTAAAGAATTCCACAGAAAAATGTCACTTTCTTGCCAATTTGGTACATTTGTCTTGTTTTGTTGAAAATAACTGAAAAGTATTTCCTGGCTCCGTACCACTGTAGAGATGTGTGAAATAAACAGCTCTGCCCTTATCTTAGCCAAGCGAAAATATTTCCAGTTTCCCCAGAATTCCCCTGATGAGGATTAGCTTCTCTGATGATTAAGAGGTTCAGGATTTTGGTGGAAACAAGCAATCCTTTTTAAAATTTTTCTTTTCCGTTTTTTTTTCTTTATTTCTTATGTTTTTAGGGGAGACAGTGTGAATCCCTTTGCACATATTCTTGGGATGATTTGCAGCTCTTTGCTCCCTGTCTCTCCCTCGTTTCCTCTGTGTCGGGGGCAGCGGGTGCACCGAGTGCCATCGTCCTCCTGGAGCCCCTCACCATCGATCCTGCGTGGATTCATTCTGTCTGCAGGTCTCACCATGCCAAAAAAAAACGCAGGGAAGATTAAGCCCTAAATTAAGTGAGAGAAGAGTTTGTGCTGAGCTACTTCACTCCTGCTTCGCTCGAGTGTAAATCTCTGCAACCCAGCAAAATGGGTCTTAAATTATTCCCTCATGGCTGCACTTCTCCACCAGCCCCGCTACTGTGTCAGTGGGGGGACCCTGCTGTACTCACCCCTTTTAATATTAATTTCTATTTTTACATCAGATAAGAAACTCTTTCCAAACTCCCCGCATGCTCTCGCATGTTTTCAGGAGTGGACGGGGTTGGATCCGTGTTTGTGCAGACGGGGAGTGTTTGGGAAGACAAAAAGCACTGATTAATGTTTACAGTTTGCAAAAATATTCAGCTTGTCTTGGTCAGAGTCCTGATGGAGCCTGAATAAAGCTGCCTGAGCTCCAAACCACAGGGTCGGATATTTGTGTAAGCTGGGAGGGTTTGGAGCTCGCACCTCTCCCGAGGGTGGCCCAGGAAGAGGAGCTGTGGGTTCAGAGGTCGGCAGTTTAAAGGCTTCATCCCTGCGATTTGATTCCTGGCTCCGAGTGACATCAAGCTGGGCCTTTCTGAGTTCTCTCTGAAGTGTCTGCTAAACAAACTGCTCTGCAATAGCATCAGCTTTGTGTGAGAGGCAGGAAAATGCCAGGAACCAGAGCCTGCTGCTGAGGTAGGGGAGGTTTTGGAGGAAAAAAACTTCATCTCAGCCACTCAAGGGCTTCCCAACCTGACGACAGAAGGAGAAGGACGTTGTAGCGCAATGTGCCGCTTTTCCTGCCCAGAATTGGCTAAATTGTGTTGATTCACTCTCAGCAGAAACACTGGCAGTGGGTGGGGAAGCATTGCAGGATCACATTGGATGCAGTCTGGGACCTTAAATGGAGGGTGAACGTGCCCTGCAAAGAAAGGCGAGGAATTCTGGCAGTGTTTGGCTGTCAGAGCTCAGCAGGCTCGTCAGGAGTGGTGTTATGGCCAAGTGTGACACCTTGTGAGCCCACAGGACCCCCCAGCTGGTCCCCAGCACACAGCATCGGGGTCTGTGTCCCCGTGTGTGTGCGCTGCTGGTCAGCCCTTGCCTGGCACCGTATTGTGGAGTGAGTCCTGCCCTGGAACAGCCTGACAGCGGCAGCCTTTGGCTCTCCCGTGTGTTTTTCCTTCTGAGCCAGAGGGATTGCAGTTAGCAAGGATTTATCCAGTGCTGGGCTGCTTTGCTCAAGCCACCAGGAGAGGAAGCAGTCAGGGCTGTGCCCTCGGAGATGGGTCTGAGAACATCCCTGAGTGCTGGCACCGAGTCCCTGCATGGGACCAGCTCCCATCCTTATTTACAGCCTTGGAATTAGTAATCCAGAGTGGCACAGAAATGCCAAAATAATTCTTTTCTACCAGTTTCAATAATGCAAAGTGGATGAGGTGCTGGTTCACACTGCAAGTAGGAAGGAAATGCTCCCAGGAGAATAACAAATATAACAAGTTTGGGAGAAACTCCTAAATATTTGGTCTCTGCCCCAAACGAAGCATTTAACACCTCTTTTCTGCTGCTGCTTTCCAGGAGAGCAGCAATGAGGGAAGCAAAGCAGCTGGGGGAGGCCAGAGCAGGGCTGGGGCTCGGGATCCCCCACGGCTGCATCCAGAGGGATGCCCAGTTTTTCCTGGAGTCAGAGCCTGCAGGAGCCATAGCTGTGGGCATGGTCTGTGTTTCTAATCTGATCTCCAGTGGAAGAGCTGTCTGCAGAGTGGTTTGGGGTTTTTACAGGAAACAAACAGGTTTGCTTTGTTGCGATGGTTTTTGAGGTATGGCAGGTTCTAGGGGAGCTCAGGTTTGGAGGTGTTGATGTGCCCTGGGCTCTGCCCCAGCAGCAGGCGTGTTGGAGCGGCGCAGTGCAGAGCTCTTAGAAAATGTCATAAACCAACCCCTAAACCACAGTTCTCCCAAGCTCTTGTTTATTTTATCCCTCTAAGCACCACTTGACACAGAGAAGTATATTTGTGCTTTTCATGGCCTTCATAGGACAAGGGCATTAGCTCCAAAAGTAAATGAAAATTCACGTTTTAGCTGGATTGTGTGTAATAAACCTGATTTAGCACATCGGGTTCTCAGTTTAATTCCCAGCTATTGTTATGCGTAGATTCCTGTCTCGAATATATTCGATCATGCTGGCCCCAAATCACAGACCCCATCTACCAGGCTGTTCTTTTCCACTCCGCTTCCATGTTCCACCTCCTGCATGTTTCTGCCTTCCCACTCTCCGTTTTGCCATTTCCTTTTATCTGGAGTCCTTTGTTTGCAATGTCAGAAGAAACACGGTTCTAGGTTTGGGCTGGTTTTGGATGAAGATTCCAGCTCACTCCTGTTTCCCTGGGCAGTTTTAACTGTATATGAATTAACTGTGGGGCTTAACACGCTGTTGAGCTGTGAAGCACCACATCACCAGCTCTGATTTGTTTGGGTTCTTACAAGAATTTTAGGACTGAATCTGAATGGAATTCTGTGAGAGTCAGGGGTTCAGCCCATCTCTGTCCCTGTTAAAGGATGTCGGTGCTCTCCTGGCTCGTTCCCCAGGAAGCAGTAATGACCTGTTGCCGATCCTAATGTGTTGCCTTACTCCAAACAACTCCTGGTACTTAATCAGCTGAAGTAAATTAGGTGATGAGGAAGCTGGAGCTGGCTCCGACCTGGCCAAGCATAACTCATTACATGAGCAGGGCTCAGTTTGTGCTCAAGCCTGATGTGCTTTCGATGTGCGTGTTGTACCTCTGAACCTCTCACCGTTACGGTTTTTATCACAGTCTAAGACCACAGGGGACTGAGCAGGTTTGTCACAGAAGTCACATTTGCTTTGTGGGGTGAGGAGCTCTTTTTTTTGCGAGCTGTGTGTGCCCAGGCAGGAGGAATTCCCAGGTCGTCAAGCCAGGGGAAAGGCCCCTTTGGTTGGTGCCTGAGGAGTCAGGGAGTCACTTGAAGAGCTGCTCACTGTGGTCCATCCGCATTCCAGGCAAGGGTCATTTACTGTAGGCAATATCTTAGTGATATTTCTGAACGGAGGAAGCCGGCCTAACCCATTTTTCACAGCTCTGTGGCCTCGTTCATTTCTGGCTGTCAGCACCCCCAGAGTCATTTACAGGAGCGGTGTCAGCGCTCCCCATGGCGGCAGGGGCAGTGCCTTGGATTGAAGGCAGCATTCCCAGGACCTGGTCTGGGCCGGCGAGGACAATCAATGTCTTGCCATGGGCTATTTTGGAATGGGTGAAGTATTTCACAGATTTAAAGTGGCTCCTGGCAGGACGGCAGCGTGTCTGTGCGCAGTGAGGGAGTTGGAGGGCAGCACAACAGGGCTTCATCATGGGACATGGGGAGTGCAGGTGGAATTTCTGGTGGCTCTCAGTGACCCCTCTGGCATTTCCCCAGCTCCTGGCCCTCCTCTACCCCATGCCTTTGCTCCCTCAGTGCTGAGCATCTCCCTGGGGACTCTGGTGGACCCACCAGGCAGCTCGA
This sequence comes from Dasyornis broadbenti, assembly GCA_013397935.1. Taxonomy (NCBI): domain Eukaryota; kingdom Metazoa; phylum Chordata; class Aves; order Passeriformes; family Dasyornithidae; genus Dasyornis; species Dasyornis broadbenti. The sequence goes on from VZRN01002233.1 coordinate 238,764, forward strand.
GGAAGGTGTGTGTCAAACAGCTGCTGGGATGCAGCGCGTCAGACTGGACTTCTCCAGACCATTTCCAAACGCTCACAGCATCCTTCAGAGAGGTCACTTCTTTTTTTCCACAAAGAAACTGACCCAAAAATTTATCTGTTATTTTTGTTAAAGCTGAAATATTAACGAGAAGCATGTGGGCTGTTGCCTTGTGTAAATATTAAGATGAGCTGAAGTGGTCCCTGAAATGTTAGGAAGCTGCTCTTGGAACAGTCAGCAAAGGGGACTCATGACTGGAGTCCACCTTCCTTTGGAAATTGCTGCAGCAATAGCGTGAAATCCCTGTTTTCTTCCTGGATTTAGCTTGTTTCAATTTTTTTTGTGGAATGCTATTCATTGCAGCCTAAACCACAAGTTTTAATTTGGAATTTTACTATGGCCAAATAATACTGTGAAAACGTCTCAGAGTAGCAGGGCCTGCTCCCCCCAGCTCAGCCCTGCGAGCACATTGTTTCAAAACATTCCAGAAAGTTAAATGAGGCTTTTGAGCTTGCCTCTGGAAAATCCAATAAGCTATTCCTACTTCTGGTTTAATGAAAAAGGTAAAATAAAATTCTAGGCTCCGTCTTGCAGGAAACGGGAACGAGCGTTACGGTTTTCTTTGGAGCAGTCGCGGTGGCTGTTCCTCATTTCGGTTTAAATTTGGTGATTAAGGTTTGCTTTTGGTCGTTATTTTAAAAAGAGCCCAGTGAGGGTTTGGTGTTGGGTGCTGTTTCAGCAGCTGGGGTTGTTTTGGGGAGGTGTGATGGTAACGAGGCACTTCCTCAGTGAAAAGCCCCCTGTTTGGTGTAACCCCAGAGCCCTCCACAGCAGCCCGGAGCGCCAGGGGAGAGCCTGATCACCCGTGCCCACGTTCCATCCCTCCTCAGCCCTGCTTCGGGGCAAATCCGCGGCTTTATTTCGCGGTGGAGGACCTGCCCGAGCTCCAGGTCTGGGCGGGCGCATGCCGCCGTGTGTCCCTCCCTCGGGAGGGTCGCGTTGTTCCGCTGTGGGCTCCGGGGCCAGCACCGGGGCAGTGCAGCCCGCTCTACCCGCCCGTCCCGACAGTATCCCGGGCGCTCCGCTCCGCGGGGCCGGGAGAGCTCCCGCCCGTCCCGGGAGGGCTCCCAGGGGGTCAGGGGCGCTCCCGGGCCCGGCGGTACCTGCGGGGGGCGGAGCGGGACCGCCCCCACGGCTGAGCCGCCCCGCACCGCCCCGCGCATCCCTCTGAGCTCCGTCCGTGTTCTGTCCGCGTTGTGTCTGCGTTCCATCCCCGCTCCGTCCGCGTCCCATATTATTATTCAGCTAGTTTATCCCCGCTCCGTGCCGCGGTCATGGGCCGGCCCTGGGCGCTGCTGTGGTGCCTGGGCTGCCTGGGCGGCATCCCGGGCTCCTCCGGCGAGTACTACCGCTACCTGTGGAGGAGCTGCTACCCCTGCTACCTGGGGCGAGCGGGGTACCCCGACCTGCGGCCAGGTACGTGGGGGGCCAGGTCCCTTCAGCACCAAACTCTTCTCGGGTTCTGTGCAGCCGGGCTGGGGCTCCCTGCAGGGCTCTCCCTCGGGGGTTTTGTCCCCAGATTCCCCAGCTGCCGGGTAGAAGTCCCAGGCTGGCGGCCACCCAAGTGACAGAGTGGTGACCTGGCTGTATATCTGCCTGTGCTTTGCGTTATTATATTTATTATTGCATTATTATTGTTATTGTTATTATTATTATTATTCAGTGCATTTCTTACTCTGAAAAGTCAGTTCTGGCAGAGGGGGAGAGAAACAGGAGTTTCTTCACATTGTTGCTGTCCAGCTGGGTTAAAGATAGCTCCTGTGCCATATTCCTTAAAAAGCCAAATGCATGCATTTTGCTAGGGTATGTAGATGCATTTTTTCCTCAGTTCCAAAGGATCTCGCCTCAGTGCAGGGCAAAAAGTGAAATTTGGTACTGTTTTATCATGAAAAAATTGTGCCTTTCTCTCCCTGTGAGGCAGTGGGTTTGGCGGGGCTGTGCGAGTGTTACTCAGCAGATTCTCACACAGAGCAGAGCTCAGTGTTACTTGGGGTTGGGTTTTGTGCAAGGGGAATCCTCTGGCAGCAGTTCGGGAGCTGGGCACAGCTGGGAGATGCAGACAGAGGAGCTGTGTCAGGGATCACTTCTCTGCACTGGAAAATTCAGCCTTAGTGTCTTTTGGAAGCTAATTCCCAGCCTGCTGCAGCGTGGGAAGTGCTTGGCCAGACTTCCCATGGAACAGGTGGAGGGGATGGAGTCCTTGGTGCTCCCACTGCACGTGGCTTACATGGGGTAGGAGATGGGGACATGGAGCCGGGTGTGAGCTCTGCCACTGCACACCCCCCTCCTCTCTCTGTGTGCGCTCGGCTGCCTCCACGGCAGGAGAAGTTTGTGGAGATTTAGGAAATAATAGAGAATAAATGAAGGTCACTGAAGAATTGGGATGCTTGGGTGTAATGTAGACATCAAGGAATGCATTATCTCATCGTGAGATAATGCTAATAAATAAATGCCCCAAGCAGTCGGTTCTAAAGTGATATCAGAAGAGTTGTGAGATGTGCCAGGGCTTTGGAAAGAGGCGAGTCGCTGCTTTGTTATTTATAGATCAGATGTTTGTCTCAAACTCAGATTGTGCTTGCTGTCTCCATCCAACTGTGTTGGCTCTTAGTAACTCTCCGAGACAGGCTCCCGACATCCAGCTTTGTGCTGGATCCAGCCTTCCCTTCCCTATTGCAGAGTTCATCAGATCCTGATCCTGTTCTGTTTCCGCTTCTCTCAGCTCCATGGACAGGTAGCTCCATGTACATTTGGCTTTATCCTTCCTTGGTGTGAGGTACCTTTGGGTCTGCTCAGCTGCAGGGTTTTCTCATGTTCATCCATCTCATGGCTCATCCTAAACTGCAATCACTGCAGGTTTGGTTAATTTGGTTAATTTTTCTTTTGCTGCTTGAGCTTGTCTTCGACAGGTGAGAGGAGGTCTCTGGGTGTGCTTTTAGAGTCCCAGATGTTCTCTTGGTGGGATTTTTGGGGTCTGCGTGCTGTTTCCTCGCAGCGTATTCCCATTGACCCAGCCACACGTCCCTGCAGCCGTGTCCCCTCAGCTGGCGGCTGCCAAGGCACAAGGCTCCGCTGTGTGCACGTCGCTGGCGGCTTTGTGTGTGCCAGGAGCGTGAGGAGGTGCTTTGTGCAAGAACGGTGTGGGTTTCACTGAGGCCTCGAGTGCCTTGATGTGCCTCGTGTGTACAGACAGGGCTCTGCTGGGTCGCGGTGTCGGGGCGATGGCTGACGGCAGCGCTGGCTGTTGTGTCCTCACACAGCCGCCCTTACAGGAGGAGCTTTGTGCTCTGCTGGGGACTTGCAATCCATCAGCACGGTGATGTGGACCTGCTGCTGTGATATTCTCTGTGAACCTCTAAAGCAGCCAGAAAGCAGCGGAGCTGTTGTTTGATCCTATTCCATTAGCTCCTTCAACAGGGACCTGCGTTTCCTTCTGGGGGTACCATTGCCAGGACTGGGAATCCATTCTTCCACAGCATGGCACGGGGACATCAAAGGGCCAGCCTGCCCAGGGTAAAACAGTGATGAAAGAAGGTTGGAGAGGGCGAGAGCAGCAGCACGTCCAGAGCAAGTCCCGGTGCTTGTTGCTGCATGCACCTCCGCTCCGTGCTGAGTAATTCCTAATTACAGCCCCATCCTGAGGCAGACAGGGGAGCACAAGTGGGAGCTGGGCCACTCTCCCAGCCCCTGCGCTCAGGGGCAGGAAAAGGTGAGCTGAGGACAAAGCCAGGGACTGAGGCAAAGCAGCTCCCTGGCGCATTTTCACTCCATCCAGTTGTTGTAAAGCCGGTGCATCCATTCCTGAGGTGCTTAGGGATCTGCTGCTGAGGATGGCACAGGTAGTGTGGGGAAGCTGTTGGCATCTCCCACCTGGAGTGGAAGGAATGCCGGCCCAAATAACTCCCCAGAGCTCTTTAAGTGCTTTCAGGGCCTTCACAAATGCCTGGTTTAGGACATGATGAAAGCTGAGGGCATGGAGATGCTCTGACTGCCCCAAATGGCGTTTTACTTCCTCCAACGAGTCACTGTCATTCCCAACCATTTTTCCTCAGCCTGGAGGTGGAAAAAACTTCCAGGGTAGCAGAGAGGGGGATGAAGCATCGTCCTCTCCCATGGCCTCCTTGCACTGTTGGACCTTGCTGTGGTTGTTTTGTCTGCACAAAGGGAGTGTGGAATAACAGGCCATCCGATTCCCCAGGTCATTCATGTTGGGACTGTGTGACACATGCAAGAAATGAACTAATGCAGACTTTTTTTTGTTCTAATCCATGTCCGTTGTGTGGGATGGCTGTGCTCCCCTGCCCAGGAGCAGGGACTGTTGGGTCTTCTCTATCCACTCCTCTTGAAATTGCTGAATTAGCTTCAACAAACTGGTACTGGAAAGATAAAGTCACTAAAGCCCACACATGCTCATCTCGATGGATTTTAATTAACCTTTTCCCTGCAGCCTTGCTCTGTAATCCAGGCTAATTGCTGCAGGGATTAAAGCCTGGCACTGCTGCTTGGCCAGACAGAGCGAACCTCCGCAGTGTTCCTCCTGCCTGTGCTTCCAGCTGGGATCCATCGCCTCCTCCTCAGCCTGCAAGGAGATAAACTGCCTCCGTACCAAATATTTAATACTCTGCAGAGCTGCTGTTGCCACTTTCTTCCCCCTGACATGTAGCTCTTGTTGGAGATAAATCAGTATTCCTTCTGCAAGGCCCTGTGTGTGCTCAGGGAGTGCCACCAGCCAAAGCCATCTCCTCACTCCGGCCCCTTTGTTTTGGTTTTGTGTTCATATTCCCCATGTTTGATTGCAGCATTACCTGTGTTAGTCCCTGTAGGTGTCTGAGGTCCCAGGGATTGTTTCTGCTCAGGGAAGAAGCTGATGAAAGCATGGACTGTTTCTGGGATGAGCCCTCCTTGAGCTCCAGTTTCCTTACACAGCAGGGATGTTTCCCTCCCCAGGGATCCAACCCCTGCTCCCCAGCTCTTACTGTGCTGGGCTTTTCCTGGTGCCCACTGTCCTGTCCATGTAGAGCAGGCAGCCCATGGGCTTGGCAAACTCTGTCCTGGCACAGCTCTGGCTTGCTCAGAGCCAGCTGAAGAGCAGCCTGTATGCTTCTCATTTTCTCTCCTTTGGTATATTAATTTCAACCAGATTTTGTCAGCTCTCCAGTAGGAAAATAACCCCTCCGTGCCACGAACCGCAGCTCGCGTGGTGTCACGTAGGGCTCCGGGTCCTGCTGCCAGGACCTGCACCAGGGACAGCGTGACCCTTCATAGATGTGCTCCTCCTGGCTCCGGGAGCAGCTCCTGCTGCTTCCCAGTCCGTATTCCTGAGTAACTCACTCTCTGGCGAGCCTTGGGCATGCCTGGAGATGCTGGGGTTGGCTGGTGGATCAGCTCCCTCCCTGCCCCAGTTTTGTTTTGGTCACACCATCGTGCAGGGAATGTCCCAAAATCTCCCTGGCACTGCAGAGGAGATCAGCGAGTCCCAGGAGGGACTTTGGGATGGGGTGGGTTACAAGGGAGTGGCGGCAGGGAAGGTGAAGGGTGATTCCGTGGCCGAGGCACGAGGAAGGACTGGCCACTCTCCCAGACCAAGAGGGGTTTGGGATGGGGACAGCCCTCTGGAATCACGGAGATTTAGAGGGTGAAAAGTACAAAGGGGGAAGAGGAGACACGGAGAGAGAAGATGTAAAATTAGTGAGCATGAGTAATGGGGTGAAAGTAAGAGGTTTACTCAACACATCACTAACTTTCTTGGACAGTAAATTCTCTATGGTTTCAGATTAGAGTTGAAGGGAAGCAGTGGAATAGTCATTTAAATTCAGACCAAAAAAACTTTATAACGCTACATAAAACCTTCCCAAACCCCAGTTTTCCTGTGCTTGAGCTGAATAGGGCCAGTTCTGTGTATTAATAGCTAATCCTGCCCACAGAGATGAGTAAGGGAGTGCCTCAGGGGCTCTAGGGCTCTGCAGCATCCCAAGTGTGTGCAGAGGAAAACGATTTAATCGGAATTAGGTTGCTTTGACCAGCATCTCAGGCTCATGCCATGGCATTTTTCCCCTTGAAAAGCCGCTTTGGCTCGCTCTTCAGAGAGCATCACTCAAAGCTTATGTTTCACCTCAAAAATATATTCATTTTCCTTTCTTTCAGTATTAAGTGTCTTGGAAAAAACAGGAAGAAAATACCAAAACCTCCTAAAAGGCTCTGTCCACTGAATAAAGCAAAGGGCTGGCATTGCAGAACTGAGCAGTTCTGCTGGGTTGATGGAGACCACAGCTGCAGTGGGAGCTCTGCAGGAGGAGCCCAGCACGGCCAGTGCAGCTCAACACCCCAAGACAACATTCCCTAGGAATCCCTGGGGCAGGAGGGGCTTTATGACCTCTGAGCTTTAGGTTTTAAGGTTTTAAATCTTGCTACGAGAAGTGTTCTGAGAAAACAGTAACTTTGTATTATCAGCGTGCAGCTCAGAAGCACCGGCTCAAACAGGCGTCACCTTTCCCACTTCGCTTCCTGTTCCATCCCTGACCTGGACCTTCCCTTGCTGCCGGCTGATTTTCTTGGCAATTGATCTGATTCATGTAAAATTTGGCTCAGCCAAGGCTGCCTGTCTCCTTTTTTGTGCCCTTTGCCTGCCCAGTGGGTGCAGCAGAGCTCGGTTGGGCACCGGGCGCTGCTGGGGCCGGGCGTGGGCTCGGGGCTGGGCACGTTCCTGCACCTCTGGCGTGCAAGGACACGGCCGGGTCCCCGCCCTGCCGTGATTCACTCAGGAAATGTTTCTTTATCTTCTTAGTAACAGTCGTGGATGGGACTGAGATGGGAACTCAGCTCGGCTCGGGAGGGGCTTGGGTGCGCTGGAGGTGCAGAAAGTGCAGGGAGACACAAAGACACCAAAAGCTGTTGGAGTTTTTCTCTCCGTGGGGAAAGGAATGGCTGGCTGGGTGCTTTGCTGTTTGTGTGGACGCGAGCTGGTTCCCCCCTCTGATCCTTTCCAGTCTGAAAGGTCGTGTAGGTGCACACCTGTGCACACCCTCAAGTGGCAAGAATTAAGGAACTGTGCATCTCCTACCCCCATCATCTCCGTCTTTCTGATTATGGTGCAGGAAGAAATCTGCCTCAGAAACTTGGAATTGCGTTTGACAAGCAGGAAAGTGTGAAATATGAATTAATCTGTTATCTTAGAGTGAACAGGAAAGATGATCATTGTGAGGTAACCAGATGAGGATGGTTTATGCTGATTGAAAAATGAGGTGTTTTTTTTTGTTTTTTTGTTTTTTGTTTTTTTTTTTTTTGTTCATTGTTCACTGATTGGAATTTCACAAATAGCTTGGCTGACCAAACATAACAAAATGGCCAGATTTGTTCCCTTTGCATTCATTCCTCATATCTGGAGTCAGGCAACACAGAATAAATAATCCTGAACTCAGACACCCTTCTGCGCACTCCCCTGAGTTTTTGTCCACTCTTCCCTTGTTGTTTTGCAGATGTTGACGAGTGCCAGGTCCACAACGGGGGCTGCCAGCACCGCTGTGTGAACACCGTGGGCTCCTACTACTGCGAGTGCCGGCCCGGCTTCCGCCTGCACACAGACGGCAGGACCTGCCTCGGTAAGGCACCCTTGCAAATTCCTTGGGAATCTCCCATTCTTTGCAGCCTTTTCCTGCCAGCAAATCCATGGCAGAGCACAGAAAACACTTGCCTTGATTTTTCTCTCTCCCACCCATCCTCTGTGCCCAGAATATGAGATGATGCTGATGGATTGTGTTCCTTTGTGCCTCCCCTCATGTGTTTCTGTCACTGGGTTAATGACATTTGCTGTTCTTCCGTGTGGTCACAAACAACTGGGGCTGCTTTGCTGCCCCTGAGTTTATTCTGGTTCAGAAGTAACTTCCAAGTGCTTTGGTGCCTCTGCTTTTGATTCAGGATAGATCAAATATGGCATTTTCACAACAGATACATAAATTAGATTATGGGGAGTTTCAAGTCAGGCTTAATTTTGACCTTGGCTATTTCCCCAGCCCACTCTGAGGGCATGAGGTGTGACAGACAAGTGACAATAAATGTGGCTGTGTGTGGAACTGTGGCCATAATAATCCCAAAACCCTCTTCCTTGGGATGCTGGTCATGCGTCCTCTTGGACGGAGCTTGTCCAAACATCACCATCCCGGCACCAACTTTGTCTTTCAGCTGATTTTGGGGCCACTTCCTTGAAATTTTGTTGTCTGCCTGCCCCAAACTGGAGGTTCGGAGTGGAACTCGGAGTCTGCCTCCAGCATCTGTGGCTGTTTTAATTAAACCACTTCTCCCTCACAGCTTCATTTGACACATTTTTCCATTATTTGAGGGATATTTTGATGCAAGTGGAAAGAATTCCTGGGCAATGGTGTTTGCAGAGACCATTTGCTGGGTTTTGTTGGAATACAGTCACGCTCCAGAGTCTGCTGTGCGAGCCTGTGTGTTCCAGTTGGGAATGCTGATGTGAGCAGGAAAAATCCACCCAGGGAAGCTGTACCCACTGTGCCCAGCTCTGCACTGACGCACATCTGGCCACAGCTGCCTCCACCACATAATGACACAAACAAGAGCAGTGAGGCTGAAGGTGCAGGATCCCCAAGCACCCCATATTTCTCTGGAAAAATCCAGCAGGAAAAGGATGGCAAATCAGGGACAAAGCCAGCCCTAGCAGCCCGCTGCTCCAGCACTGAACTCGAGCACTCGTGTCGAGGGTGACGTGCTGCTGCCGCTCACATGTAAGTGTGCTGTGGTCTGTCATCTCCTAATTGTCTCTGGAATATGTTGCTCCCTTTCTTGTGGTGTGCAGCGATCCTGCAGCCGCCCCCACCTCGCCGGATGAAACATGGGACAGGCTGAGATCAGGAGTCCTCGGCAGCGCCGGCCCCAGAAGGTGGAACAATTTTCAGAGAAAGCATAAAATGGGTTGCTATAGGGAGGAATCTCTTCCTTAAGAGGCATTTCCATGCTTTTCTTTCACTCTCCAGGCTTCCCTGCTGGTGTGGCTGAGCATTCCCACAGGATCCAGGCAGGCAGAGCTGCCCTGCTCCTGCTGCCTGTGCCCAGTGCTGCAAACCTGCTTTGCATTAAACTTGTGAGCAAGTATTTGCCATAATGTGCAGTGCTGGAATTCATCTGCCAAGAGTGAGGGGTCTCTGTTCATGAAATCTGATCCATAGGAGCGAGTTGGGCAGTTCCTGACGCTCTGGGGAGCAGAGCCTGCAGGACCTGCAGCAAATTCATGGTGCTGGTGCCCCTGGGGTCCAGAGCACCCAGGAAAGCCAAGCAGACCAGCCAGGGCAAATAAAAACCTCTCACTGTATAGTTGTCCAATAATGCTTCTAAAATATCAACAGAGCAGGACCTAAACTGGGGCTTTCTCACTTCAGGCCTGGTGGCTTTTGCTCTTTGCACATTTGGGCCTGTCCATGTGTGTATGTCACACCTTCACATTGCTCTGTACTAATCCATTAAATTTGTGGAGCGGTGGAACATCTTTTCCTTGCAAAAGCTCAGAACAGAGCACAGACTCAGAGGTGACCCCTCTGCTGTTTGGAGCTGCCCTGTTGTACCCACAGACACCAGGTTGCCTTGTGGTCTGTTCTGAGGGGTTGGAGGCAACTGGTCAAAGCTGTGTTTCTCTTCAAGTTGGGACATCCTCTCATTTTCTGGAGAAATTCCATGCTGTTAAAACAGGAAATATTGCCACTAAGTACAAGAAATAGGCCAGGAATGAAGGGAATTGGAGACAGTGAGCATCCATCCGTCCATCCATCCATCCATCCATCCATCCATCCATCCATCCATCCATCCATCCATCCATCCATCCATCCATCCATCCATCCATCCATCCATCCATCCTTGTCCTTCTGCCCAGGGAGGCTCGCAGCTCCACGCTGGGACAAGCACAGAGCAGGGCTCTAGGAACGTTCTGGCAGCCTCAGCGACAGTGCTCTGGAGACAGAAAGAGCCCTTTGCAGTCAAGTTTCCAGTTAAGGGCTGTCAAATCATGGATCTAATTCTTTAAATGTTTTCTGGTCCCCACAAAACCCACAAAGACTCCGACGATGAATCGGCAGCGCTGAGCTGGAGCTCCATTATTCCCCCGTGATGCGCCGGCGTGGCCAAGGCAGCTTTCCAGGGTTAGCTGGTACCTGGGCTGTGACTCAGGAGAGCACAAAAATGGCTTAAAACCACCCTCCTGTGTCCTCTCAGCCACTGCTGGTGCTCTGCAGCTCCATTGTGCAGGATGCTTTTGTTGTGTCTTTGTTCAAATCGCTGCTGAGAGAGGGAGAGAAGGAGCAGCTGCTTCCATAGCGAGTGAAACAGAACAAAGAGAGGCCTCGGGCGTCCTGAAATCACCTCTTTCTTTATCAGAACCACATGGGCAGGAGGCAGGAAGTTGACATCTCCAGGTCCTTCTCCACTGTTTCAGCAGAGGGATGCAGGCCAGGCCGAGGCAAAGGGGTTTAATGGGATCCAATTGCTTTTGTTGGCCTGCGGAGCGGAGAGATGGTCTGGATTAACACACAACATGTTTCTGGAAGTTGTCTGAGGTTAGGATAAATCAGTTTGGGATTACATGATGGATCCCCATTTATATTAGGAGAACTTCAAATGAAGAAATCTCGACTGTAGGGGTGATATAATGAACAGAAGGACCGTGCCAGGAGGTTTGTGTGGGCTTGAGCTGTGTGTGCAGGGAGTCAGCGACCATGTGTGCTTGGTGGGGCTTTTCATTTTGCAGACAGCTCGCACATTTTAGAGAATTTGACCTTTTCTTTGCCCAGTCACACATTTTTCAGCAATTTCTTAGAACTGATGGGGTTTGTGTGGCACTGCAGAGGGAACATCCTGCTCAGTTCTGGTTACAGCTGCCCACAGTCACCCCTGGGGTGTCAACTCGCTGCTTCTGGTGGCAAATCACTTGGATCTGAAGGAAAGTGAGAGAGAGGAGAGCTCAGAAGGGCAATTGGAGGTGCAGAGATCAGGTATTAAATCAACTCCTGGATGAGGCTGCTGTTGCACAGATCCACTTCCCACGTGCAGTCAGCAGCAACAACGTCCTTGTCCTCCCTCTTTGTCCATTTCCTAGGCCTGAGAGGTTCGGAATCTCGGAGCAGCATCTTCCAGCAGCACTGCACTCCCCTCAGACTGCGGGGCTGGAAGGAGCGTCCCTCTCGCAGACACTGAAATATCATCTGTGGAAAATCTGTCTGAGCTGTAATTACAAAAATCTGTGTGATGTACAGGATGACACTGGATTTGGCAGCCTTGTCACAGAAATGTTAAGCTCGGCAGAGCATCTGGGAATGGAAATATTTTTAGAGTGGTTCTGTAAACAGAATAAAAGCCCTGAGCTGTAATTAAGGCCAGCAGCGAGGTCTGCTGGCTGTGACTCTGCGAGGAGCCAGCTAAGGAGACCCAGCCTCACACGGGTTCTCTCTCCTGAAATCTTGCATGGAAGAACCCAGACTTTAGGTTTTTTTCAGTTGTCTTGTAGGAGTTTGCAAGGAGGCCGTTATTTAGACTTCAAATTCATCTGAAAAACTGCATCCTGGGAGGTTATTTTAGACATAAGATGCATTGGCTTGTTCCATGTTGGCCCAGTGCTTTTCCCAGATGAAGGAATGTTTTGGCAGGCAATAGCATTGTTTTACTTTTTCTTTTTTTTTTTTTTAAGAAAAAAAAAATCTCTCCAACAAGCACATTATTTATGGCCATTTTTGAATATATGTTATTAAACACTTTAATATATTGGAATATTTTTAAATGACCACCCATCTCTGCTAGAGCTTGAGTAGTGTAACTCTGACCCAGAGCTTTTCAGGAACGTTGAGTATTTCTGTTGTTTCCTTCCAAATGGATTAAAGGAAACAATGCCAGCACAACTAACATAAACCCCGAGTTCTTGCTCCAGCCTTATGTTGTGTATGGCAAAACCTCGACCCTGTCAAGTTGCTTTTATTCCCCCAAACACTGTTTAGTTAATTATAGGCATAAAATGAGAACTTGGGGTTTTTTTAATGTTTGGAATGAGAGTGATCCACAGCTCTGAGTTAAAGCATATTTTTTTGCAGGGGAACTGTGTGCAGAAAAAAAAAGAAAATATATCTATTTTTCCCTTTATTTTCGTCCTGAGCCAAATATTTGTTTTCACCAATGTACAAGAGCAAGGACCCCACTTGCCTTGGGATTCGGAGGTGTGTTACAAGCAGAGACTTCTGCTGGCAGCTGCTTTCCGGGCTCTTCTGCTTCCAAAGCTGTGGAGGTTGTGGAGGGCACCGTGATCACCTGAAGGATCAGCCTGGGGAGAGATGGTTTTCATTAGAGGTATTTTTAGCTTTCCTATAAGATTCCTCAGAGCCAGCACATTAGTTTATTCTGGACTTTGAAAAATAGGTCAGAAACGTGTGAGACCACAACTCGTCGTTCTGTTCTGCTTGTGGGAGCCAGGCCTGGGTTTCCATCCTGGAGCGAGGTCGGGTTGAGCCATGTTCCCCTGACCCTGGGGGTTGTGACACTTTGGTGGCTCCTAGGAGACAGAACAGACTTTGAAGGCCGATTTCCCAATTCCTATAAGGAACACCTCTCCGGAGAAGCTCAGTGCGTAAGGGGTGGGTGGGTTAACTCAGGAGACATCCAATGGTCCAAGAGGGGACTTCGATCACTTTGAGGGCATGTCATTACCCCATGATGGCTTATCCACCAGAGTCCATGAATCCAGCTCCACAAAGTCCTTTCCTGCTTTGTTTTCTGGCTCAAATTCCTCCTGGGTCCAAGGCCAATGGTCCTGGAGAGCTGCAGTAAAAACAAGGTGTCAGGCGCATTGCCCTGGCTGCTTGCAAGGTGCTCACATCCCAGTTCAGCATCCCGCTCCCCTGCTGATCCTGCAGGGCCATCCCAGATCACAGGAACAGCCAGGGGGAGGAGGAAGAGGCTGTTCCCAGGCTGATTAATGATAGCAGGCTTGTGAGGAGTCCACATGTTGGGTCACGGGGTCTGTTTTGTGCTGTAGCCCAGGCAGAGCCTTCTGTTTTCTGACTGGAGTCCTTTCGGCTCCTTGCGCAAGGCCACACAGAAATGCCGTGGCACGGCCAGGAGCTCCAGTTTGGAAGCTCAATTCCCAGCCCTGCCTGCACTGAGGATGAAATCAGAGCTCCTGCTGCTGTATCTCCACATGCTCTGTCTGGGTGACAGTGCTGGTCACGACATCAGGGACCCCACATGTCCCAGGCTCCACACAGAAACCTGGTCAGAGCCCTGAGCTGGGGTTGTTACACCTGGACGAAGCACGGACACATAGGGAGCATCTTAGGACATTTTTCCCTGAGTGTTCCCAGAACTGGCAGTACCTGCTGGGCCTTGTCCTGTGTAATCGGTGACTTTGGCACATCATGGAGCCAGAAACTGGGTTTTTCACATCATTTTGTTACAGGAAAACCTGAATACGCCTGAGCACAGCTCTCTGAGCAGTAATGGCTTGAACCAACTGTACCTGCAGTGACTGTCCTGGAACAAAATTATGGGAATTTCAGCAGTAGAACAGAAGCCTGGCTGCTGACACGGTGCCCTTCGGAGAGGGCGGATGCCTGGCAGGAAACCTGCTTCCCTCCCATGTAGTGCTGGACAGGACCTAACCCAGCTCCCTGTGTCCTTCCAGGAGAGTGCTGGGACCTCTTAGGATGGAAAAGAGCAATTTGGGGTTCCTAGCCAACACTGTTGAGCTGATCTTGCCTTGAAAGAGCAGGGTGCCCTCCCGGCACGGTGGTGGGTGGCCTCTGCTGCACTGCCCACAGGTTTTCTGCAGCAACATTTCCCATTTAACACCCTCCTTGCCCACGAAGCTGGCTATGAACTTGTCACTGAATGCTCTCCAGTGTTGAATCCTCACGAGCTTTCAGTGTGTGCAGTCTGTCCTGTGCAGGAGGCTCATCCAGGTGCCATCCTTTTGTGACAAACGTTCTGTCCCTTTGCCTTGCAGCTCTGAACTCGTGTGCCCTGAACAACGGTGGCTGTGAACACGACTGCGTGCAGGTGACGCTGGCCCAGCACCGCTGCCAGTGCCGCCACAACCACCAGCTGCACGAGGACGGCAAACGATGCGTCCGTGAGTCCTGGGGCGAGCCTGGGGGCTGGGGAGCCACGGCTTCCCTCTGGGAACTGCAGGAGAGGGATGCTCGGATGTCCAACAGATCAGGCTGGGGGATTTCCAGTAAAAACTCTGTGTGTTTTGTTGTCATGGACATATCCTGCGACTTATTCCAAGGGATGGGAAGAGCTGGAGGAGTGTAGCCAACAAAAATGAAATTGTATGAAGGCACAGGCTGCTGTGAGAGTGGAGGGACGGCAGAGTGTGGCAGCGGGGTGGGATCCTCTCCCTCTCTGGCTGAACTGCTCCTGGCTCAGGAGGGACAGAAGCTGAAGGGGTCAGAACACAAAGCTGATCTCATTCATAGCAGTTGGCATTCAAGAGACAGGAAGGAGGGAAGTCCTGAGCTGTGGAGTTGCTAAGGCAAAAGAAAAAACTGGGACATCACAAACACAGCAGTCGGTGGGGTTTGGAGGGCCTGCCCAGGGCCTGGAGCAGGTCAGGGGCTGGCAAACCCCTGGGTAGGAGCTCTTGGAGCAAATTGCCAGCACTTGCTCTGTAATCTCTGCAGAGGGACGTGGCCGTGCCAAGTTTATGCTGGGAGGGTTTTACTCAGCTTAGTGCCGGCCTTTTGCAGGATCTCACACCGTGCAAATCCCCCTGAGCGGATGGAGCAGTGAACGGAGCAGCAGCAGTGATTTTCTGCCTGCTGCAGAACAGCCTTGCACAGACTGCAGGCTTTCCTGCTGCTCCATGCTCTGTTCTCCCGCAAGAAGCGGGATCTGTGTGGAATGACCCGGGCTCTGTGCTCTGCCCGCAGTGAGGAACCCCTGCGCTGACAGGAACGGGGGCTGCATGCACCGCTGCCACAGCCACCGCGGCCGCGCCCGCTGCGAGTGCCACCCCGGCTACCAGCTGGCCCCTGACAGCAAGGCCTGCGAGGGTAAGTGCCCTGCAAACCCCCCCGGAGGAAAATCATTGTGTCTCAGGGATGAGGGAGAGCTCAGTGTGAGCAGAATGGAGGGAGGCACACGCCGTCCCTTGGATGGCTCAGCTGGTGTCTGTGCAAGAGCCCTGCTGGAGCTCTCTGCAACAACAGAGCTGCTCCAGGGGAGGTTTAGGCTGAACATCAGGGAGAAGCTCTTCCCAGAAAGGGTGATCGGCCATTGCAAGGGGCTGCCCAGGGAGGTGGTGGTGTCACCGTCCCTGGGTGTGGCACTGAGTGCCGTGGTCTGGTGAAAAGGTGGTGTTAGGTTGTAGATGGGACTCGATGATCTCAAAGGTCTTTTCCAGCCTAGCTGATTCTGTGATTCTGTGAATGCCCCACTTTCATGTGATCCAATCCCCTGGGAAGCTTTGCAGCAATTCCAAACTCTTCACTCTGTGTCTTTGTTGGTCTGGACCCCAATGAATAGCTCAGGGCAAGAAACCAGTGCAGAACTCAAAGCTAATAACGATCGTCCCTTTGGATAATAACAATGTCCCTTTGATATTCCCTTGGCTTAGCTGATTGTTTGCTCCTTCTCCCAGATGTGAACGAGTGCCTGACAGGCCTGGCCATGTGTGCACACCAGTGCCTCAACACCCGGGGCTCCTTCAAGTGCACCTGTAACCCGGGCTACGAGCTGGGGGCGGATGGCAAGCGATGCTACCGTGAGTACTGCGGGCTCAGCAGGACAGGGCAGGGCACACCTGGGCTTCTGCAGGCACGTGTTGGTCACTGTCCTCTGGGAATAGCCAGGGCCAAGCCACAGCGATCTCTGCTGAAGGATTTCACAAGCAGTTTTGGGGCTGTTTACTCCCCCACCAAGATAAAAATCTTGGTCTGGTCTTTAAAATCACAACAAAGCTACTTCAGCTGGTTTAGGCAATTGATTTGGAGCCATTTGGCAATAAATAAGCCAAATTCTGCTCTTGGGGACTTCGCTGGACCAGCTCAGTCAGCTGCAGATGTGTCACTGAAGGGCGAATTGAGCCAGTGAAGGGATTGCATCTGCTCCCATCAAGGGCAGAAATAAACACTGTGATGCAAGAGTGAGCCGGACTGTCCGTACAGCTTTGTCCAGCTGGTGCACCCCAGCAGGGCCAGGCTGAACCAGAGCTACCAGCCCCTCACAGATGACAGCCACTGTGGCAGTCCCAGTGCTGGCGGCTGGTGTCACTGGGAGCTGGGATGCTCCACCTGTGCAGCTGCTGGAGCTTGCCAAGGGTACAGGGGAAAGGCTTTGCAGGCTGTAAATGGCTCTTAAAAGGCATAAAACAGAGCAATGTGGGGCACCAGAGATCTAAGAGCCTAAGTATGTACACAGCTTTCCTTCTAGGGACACAGCCAATCTCATACCATAAGCATGGACATTGCCCTGGGGTGAACGAAGCAGCCTTTCCACATGGAAGGTGTTTCTCTCTGCTCTTCCTGGCACATTTCTTTTAAGCAAAACCCTTTCTGTGCAGCTTTAATAAGAAAATGAAAGAGAGGGATGATAGTCACGTTGTGAAATTTGGAATAAAGTCTTCCACTGTGGCACAGCTTTTGTTTTTGACAAGCACAGATCCATTGGGAAGCATCAAGCTCCCTTTCTTTCATCCTCCTTGGGTCTGAACGCACGAAAAACTCAGTGTTCTTGAAGGCAGAAATTGTTTTCCTGAGGTTCAGGACTGAGTCAAAGCTCCATGAAACAAGTTCCTTTTAGTTTAAGAAAGCTTAATTAACTAGACAAGTTTACAGAAACCTTGCCAAGCTCAGATGATCTATGGCTGCAATTGATGTTTGCGCCGACCACTTTTGACATGTCAGGAACTAACGATTCTCGCTGTAGGCATCTGGATGTTTCCCTACTTAGCCGTGTTCTGCTGCTCCCATTTCTCCCTGGCACCAGAACAGCTCTGCTCTGAGGCTGAGCCAACTTTTGGTTGGCAGCACACGCTGCTGCTTGGCAGGAGTGGGAGCAGTTTCATCCGCAGCCTGTTCATCCCAGAGATTGTCCAGAGCCTGCTCCACGACTCCGTCCCGAAGAGGCTGCGTGAGATCCAGAGGTTTCTTTTTATACCCCACTTCCCGGCCCAGCAGTGGCCTCTGTGCTGAGCTATTTCCATCCTTTCCCACTGCAGATCTCGCTCCTCCACAGGGATGCAGTGCCAGGAGCTGGCGGGGGCACGGCACCGAGGGCAGGCAGGGGCCAGCGGTGTGTGCAGATGTGTCCCACGGGATCCTAACCAGGCTGCCTTTTCCAGGGATAGAGATGGAGATTGTGAACAGCTGTGAAGCCAACAACGGGGGCTGTTCCCATACGTGCCACCACACCAGCTCTGGCCCTGTCTGCACCTGTAACTTTGGCTTTCGGCTGGAAGAGGACCAGAAGTCGTGCACTGGTAAGGAACGGGAAAGGTCCAGACCTTGATTTCCAAAAACACCCCAGGTAATGGGGAGGATCCCTCTTGGGATCTTAGGTCAGGATCACTCTTGGCTGCTGTGTATGTGAACTACAAGCAGGCTAAAGAGGATAGAAACCAATGGGAAGTGAAAGGAGATGAAATATTGCTCTGCTCAAAGACATCCCCAAACCTCTCCTCAAGATACACTTGGGCAGCAATTATGACTTCCAAACGAATTAGTTTTTCCCTGATGAAACTGCAGGAGTGAGTGTTACAGCTAGAATCACCCTGCTTGTAAGGACACGAAACCTGTAACCACAATCTCCAACCGGGAATCACAGCGAGCTTCCCTCAAGGATTCAGGATTCCTCCCTCTACGGGGAGGGACGATCTGTTAACACAAAGCTCCCTGATTTCAAGAGGAACTCAAGAATCCTGGCTCAGCGTTTGGCAGCAGATCAGTAAATGCTCACCAGAACTAGTCAGGGAGCAGTTTAACAGTTCCTGTCACCACTCTGCAGTGCGTTAACACCCTTTGTTTTTCATTTAGATATCAACGAGTGTGACACCGGTTCTCATTGTTGTCAGCAAGACTGTTACAATTACCCCGGGGGCTACGAGTGCTCCTGCCATGCCGGGTACAGGCTCAGCACGGACGGCTGTGGCTGTGATGGTGAGTGCAAACACCTCGCTGGGCTCCAGGCAGAGCCAGGGACACACAGGGAGCAGTCCTTCTAGTTCGAATTTGTCTGTTGTCCCTCTCCTGGGTTTGTTTAGTGCTGGGCAGCTCAGTTCTAACCCCTGCACTAAGCCCAGCACAACCGGAGAGGGGCAGTGGGATTTTTTGAACACATCGAGTTCACATCAGGATGACTCAGAGTGAGCTGGCCCAGGCCTGACCCCATGAATTCACAAATACCATTTGATTTCCACGCCCAGAGGCCAACACTGCCCGTCACTTTCACCCAAGGGATACAGACAAATAACAGTGTCTGTATAAAACACAGCCAAGATGGTGACTAATGAAGTTTTTAATTAGAAGAAGAAATTATCCTACCTGGTTGAGAACAGCCAGGCATTGCTTCTAGTTCCTCCCAGCTACCACCAGTTTTCCTGCCAGCTTTCTGATGAGTCACTTTCTCAACAGAAAGGATGTGGGGAAAAATCCCCCTAATACTTGTTCTCACTTCCAAAGCTCTCAACTTTTCCCAGGGGAAGAGCCAGACTCACCTACCTGCTCCTACAGAATTAATGATGGATGGGAACTGAAGCCCAGCACATTTTATGTTGAAACCCAGGCATCCCTAATCCCTGGGGTGCTTTAACTCCATTTTTAGAGTCAATGGCTTCATATATTTAGCAGAGAGGATGCCACCGGCCTATTCCTGCTGCCTGGCCAGGTGTGTCTGGGCCCCCTGTCCCTGCTCCTATTCCCCTGGAGTGTCCCATGTTTTGTAGATGTGGATGAGTGCTCTGCAAACAATGGTGGATGTGAACACACGTGCCAGAATCAGCCAGGGTCGTTCCAGTGTGGCTGTGACATTGGGCACAAGCTGGATGAAGACAGAAGGAGCTGCATCTGTAAGTGCCTTGTCCAAGCTGCCTCAGGCTGGGCAGTGCCTCCTGTCCTCCCTCCTCTGCCTCCTGTCCAAGCCAGGATCGCATGGCCTGGAGCTCCTCAGCCCTGCACCTCACGTTCTCCAGCTCCTTCCCAGCAGCTGAGCAGTGGCAGTGCCTCAGCCCAGCCCTGGAAAGCTTTCCCAGACAGGACCAGTCCTGTTTCAGCCTCATTCACAGCAGTGTCCAAAGAGGTGCAGGGAGTTGTGGCACAGCTACACCTCCAACATCTGCAGTGATGGCTGCACATTAAAGATCCAGAGCCCCTTCCAGAGTCACCAATCTCTACAGCTTTCTCCTTATAAGAAATAACAGATTATTTATCTGTAAGCACTACAGAGATCTGAAGGTCATGTAGCTGGCCTGGGCTCACTCTAGTTAAAAAAAAAAAACCTGAACAACTTGGAAAAGTTTTAGAGGTGTCGAAACAGGGTGGGATCAGTGCTGCAAACCTGAGGCCCACGGAGAGTTCTGGTTTCCCTGTCCTACTGCAGCGCTCCTGTCCCACTGTTCACCTCCCAGAAACCTTGTCTCCTTTCCCACTGTCACACTGTCACCTCTGTCCCTGCTTGCCCAGCCACAGAGGACACGGTGGAGGCTCTGGATGGCCGGCGCCCCGTCATCCGCCCGATCCCTCACGTCGCCATCCTGCGAGATGAATTCACTCAGCTCTTCAATGATGACTATGAGGAAGAGGAGGAAGAGATGGAAGCAAGAGGGGAGCACACGCTGTCAGAGAAATTCGGTGGGCATTTTGTAGCAGTGGTCAGTGCCATGCTTTGCTTGGAACTCTTCAGGAGTAACGGTGCATGCTGGGTTTGTTTGTTTGGTGAACACACAAGACCTGTCGAGTGCTTTTCTGTGTTTAGCTCTGCTGCAGCCTCAACATGGGAGTTTCTCTGCCCAAACTGCCCAGGATGCTGTGGCTGCCTCGGGTAGGTTCTGACCCACGGTGCCTCTCGTTGCAGTCTGCCTGGAGCACACCTTTGGCCCCGACTGCAGCCTGACCTGTGACGACTGCCAGAACGGAGCCGCCTGCAATGCCGATGGCAGCGGCTGCCACTGCCCGGCCGGCTGGACCGGCATCCTCTGCAACCAGAGTGAGTGGCAGCTCTGTGCCCCTGCCCTGGGGTGGGCAGAGGGTGCAGTCCTGTGAGGCTGTGGCCAGGCTGACCATCATCTCCCTGTCCCCTCCCCAGCTTGCCCGGCCGGCACCTTTGGCAGCAACTGCAGCCAGAGCTGCCGGTGTCAGAACGGTGGCACCTGTGACCCGGCCACTGGCGCCTGCCGCTGCCCGCCCGGCGTGGCTGGAGAGCTCTGCCAGGACGGTGAGTCCTGCGTCCCCTCACCCTCCTGGTGGTGCTGGGGACCATCCCCATCCTCCTCCTTCTTGGTGTCAGTTTGCCATCACTTGGTAAATGGCTGTTCTGGCCATCTCTGACACCACACTCCGATGTTCCAGATGTGCTTCTCTGAACCTGGAGGTGTTTCCCATGGAATTCCTTAAACTCATCCCTTTGTAGCTGTTCACCGACAGCATTTCTCAACCCTCTTGTTGAACCATCTCTGCTCCATCTGACTTCTTCAACCACTGAGTCTTGTGTGGAAAAATGCCATTTTAAAAAAGAAAAGGGGTGGTAAAGGGGACTTTTCCCCCACAAAACAGTGCTCCAGGGGTTCTGCCTTGTCTCTGCACTGAACGACCTTTGCAGCCCCTGTTCACTGCTCAGCGATGACTGGGGAGTGACGTCTCTTTTTCATGGGTCTTTCAGTGGCAGACACAGGAAAGAATGTCAAACCCACAATTTCCATGGTGAATTTCCATGGAAACCATGGAGGTATTTTCCACCCAAAGCACTGGAAAGCTGTGACAGCAGTAGTTACCCAGAGTACCCAAAGGAGGTGTCGCTGCTGGTGGTGTTCATTTCTTGCTCCCAAAGCGTTAAAATTTTGGGGGACATAATCTGAAAACCAAAAAGAGGGAGACAATCAGAGATTCAGACAAAAGGACTTCAGTCACATGTTGGGAGCATATGGGAGCTATTACTGAAGGAGGAGAGCGAAGCCCAATGCAAATGAATACAAGACATACCCCAACCTCTTCTTTCTGTAGGGAGGAGGTGATTGAGAGGGACAGAGAGAAAACAGGAAGGTAAAATTAAAATAAACAATCAGAATTGCTCTATTGTCCCAGGGTGGTGTTTCCTCTGCTCCACTGTTCATAGGGACAATGCACGTGCTGCCAGGCAGCTACTGGCCAGAGCACTCTGCTGACACAGCCTGTCTGCCATGTGCTTCCAATATTGAGATCTTTAGCATAACAGAGAAAAAACAATAATTGTATTCACTTAATAGTGCAAATATCCCTGTGGCTTTTCAACAGGAGCAGCCTCGTGGGTTGCTTTCTCATGGAGGACAGCCTTGACCTCTTGGAGCCCTGTGGGTGGGTTATTTCTGTCCCAGCCAGCTCAGCTGCTGGTGACAGCGCAGAGCTGATGGGTGCACTGGAGCACCAGGGAGAGTGACAGCAAGTGACGTTCCCTGTGACACTGCACAGCTGATCTGGAACTGGTGCAGGGAATCTGATCTCCCTGGCTGCATCCCTTCCCTTGCTGCATCCCTGGCCTCACACAGCTTTAGTTCCAGTGTGTTTTTCTGCTGCAGTTAAAATGACCTGCTGAAACTGGCTCATCTTCCCAGGAATCCTCTCTCTATTACTAGGGTGTCCTAAGGGATTTTTCGGGAAGCACTGCAGGAAAAGGTGCAACTGTGCCAACCGGGGTCACTGCCATCGGATTTACGGAGCCTGTCTGTGCGATCCCGGCTTGTACGGCCGGTACTGCCACTTGGGTACACTTCTCCTCCTTGCTGTTATCCTTGGATTCCAGCCTTTCTGGGCACCGTCCCTGGGAAGGAGGTTTCTGCCCCTCGCCCTGGGTCCCTGACCAGCTTTTCCCTCTGCCTGCAGCGTGCCCCAAGTGGGCGTTCGGGGCCGGCTGCTCAGAGGAGTGTCAGTGCCTGCAGCGCAACTCGCGGGACTGCGACGCCAGGGACGGCTCCTGCCGCTGCAAACCCGGCTACCGCGGCCAGCGCTGCGAGCGCAGTGAGTCCATCACTCAGCACACGGCCACAGGGACAGCTGGGTGGGAAAAGACCTCTGAGATCATCGAGCCCAACCTGTGACCTGACACTGTCCTGTCACCCAGACCATGGCACTGAGTGCCACATCCAGGCTTTCCTTAAACACTTCCAGGGCTGGTGACTCCATCACCTCCCTGGGCAGCCCATTCCAATGCCCAGTCACCCTTTCTGGGAGGAACTTCCTCCTAATGTCCAGCCTAAACCTCCCCTGGTGCAGCTCAAGGCTGTGTCCTCTTGTCCTCTCACTGTTGCCCGGGAGAAGAGACCGACCCCACCTGGCTGCACCCTCCTGTCAGGGAGTTGTGGAGAGTGATGAGGTCTCCTCTGAGCCTCCTCTTCTCCAGGATAAACAACCCCAGCTCCCTCAGCAGCTCCTCACAGGACTTGTGTTCCAGACCCTTCACCTGCCTTGTTGCCCCTCTCTGGACACGCATCAGCCCCTCAATGTCCTTCCAAATTTGGGGGGCCCAGAACTGGACACAGCACTCAAGGTGTGGCCTCACCAGTGCCGAGTACAGGGGAAGAATCACTGCCCTGGTCCACTGTTCCTGATCCAGGCCAGGTGCCATTGGCCTTTCTGGGCACCTGGGCACACTTCTGGCTCATATCCAGCTGCTGTCCATCAGCACCGCCAGGTCTCTTTCATCCTGGCCACTGTCCAGCCACTGTCCCCAGCCTGTAGCGCTGCAGGGGTTGTTGTGGCCAAAGTGCAGGACCCGGCACTTGGTCTTGTTAAACATCATATCCTTGGATTTGTCCCATCAATCCAGCCTGTCCAGGTCCCTCTGCAGAGCCCTCCTATCCTTCAGCAGATCCACACTCGCACCCAACTTGGTGTCAGCTGGTGTCATTCTGTTCCCACAAAACACCCCTGGAGAATCCCCCTTTCTCCTCCCATGGCCTCTTTTCCCCTCATTAATCTTCTGCAGGAAAAGCTCCTGAAAAGACACCCTCCCACGCTGTCTCACCTCTTGTTCACACTCAGCCCGGTTCAGTGGCCAGCAGGAGCTGTGTGGTGGGTGGGGACAGCTGTGACAGTGGGTGCTGGGGCGTGGGAGGGTGCTCAGCACCCGGGGCTGGGCTCTGTCAGGGGCAAGGAGTAATTTCAGGTGTCCTTTCTGTCCGATCACGGTTGTTCACAGGCTGTGACCCTGGGTATTACGGGGACGGCTGCAAGAAGAAGTGTAGCTGCTCTCCAGGAGTGTCCTGTGACCCTGTCACCGGGGAGTGTCAGCAGGATTGTCCTGCAGGCTACCACGGGGAGCTCTGTGACCAAGGTAAGGCAGGGCCATGCAGGGCAGCTCTGCAGGTGCTGGGAACTCACCATTCCTCACACTTGTCCTTCACAAAAGAACACAAAAGCACTCCCAGAACCCCCTGAGAGTCCCAACCCACTACAGGTGATCTGATGGTGACCAGTTGAGGCTTTAAGGACACAGGAGCTGCTATCCCCAGGAGACACTGCCACCTCTTTAAAGTGAGAGAGTGAACTCCTCATGCAGAACGAGCCTGATTCAGAAAAGGAGAGCAAGGTCTCACTTCATCCTGCCACTGGATATCTCTGTGTTGATAGATGGAGGTGACTGAGATCTAATTATGTGTCCCTGGTCTTGGTGTCTTCTCCCTTCCAGGCAATCCCTGCACAGCACAACAATATCACATTTTCTGCTCCATTCTCTATTCCATATTGAAACTCCATGTCATCTGCTAGTGCAAAAAGAGTATTTTACATTTACTTTACGTTAGGATTCAAACTTCTGTATGACCCTCCTGGAGCAGTTTTGTGCTCTTCCCATGAAGGGCCAGTTGATGGGACGGTGACTGAGCTGCCCAGCTCTGTGGATGTCTAAGTGTGTCCAACACTCTGGCTCTGAGGGTGCAGATTTCAAGATGCTGGGAGTGGTTGGTGTGTCAGAGGGCTTCCCTGTGGTCAGACAAAGGTGCTTTGAGAGGACCTAAAGGCAGTGAGTCATTGGCACGAGGTGGTGTTTACAAAACATGAACACAGTGCTTGGGAAAGAACAACTTCTGCCAACCGCAGAGCTGAGCGGCGACTGCAAAATCAACCTACCCCTGCTCTTGTGAGGCTGGAGCCTCCTGAACCCTCTTCAGCTGGTTGGGTCCTACAGAAAATTCAGAAAGTTGGACACTTGAAGTCCACAGTTGAAGACAGACTTCAGCAGCAGAAGACACTGCAAGGAGGGGTGGTTGGAAGTGGCCAGCATCTGGATTTGGATTGGAGCATCCCAGGAGTTTCTGCACTCTCTGATGTTTAGCCAAGCACTGCATCACCCCAGCCCAGAAGTTACAGCCATCAACCTCATTAATCTGCCAGCTCAGGGTCATGGTGCAGAGCCCCATCTCTGACAGGATTTGGCTGGAACAAGAGCTGCAGACAGACACAAAAATCCCAATGCAAGTGCTACCACAGTGCTGGCAGGAGAGATGGGAGCAGCTCCTGCAGGGCTGTGCCCCCTGGCAGGGTCTGACAGCCCTGAGCCCCCCTGATGGGAAGCTGTGGCCCCTGGAGCCCCTGGAGCTTCATCGGGCTGGGTGCTCCTGCTCAGGATATTTTTAAAAAGGGTAAGAAAGAAGCTGAAGGCTGTAGGGGGGAGTCACAGGAAATAACACAAATATTTGTATAGAAATAGTAGGCTCTTGGCTGTTGTTCGGATCTGGAAATTATTAAAGGGTGAAGACAAACATCTGCCATCAATTAGCAAAGAGGAGGAATAACAAAAACTCCACTGTGTCACTGGAAATCGAGGCGCTGCGTTTCCTTCGCGGTTTGTCAGTGCCGGTGCGTTCGCCTCTGCTGAAGCTTTACAGAACATTGGCTTTGGTGAGAGTGGAGCTCTTGGGGGGGACTCAAAGAGGATTTAGGGATCTTTGGGGCCCTCAGTGTACATGTCACTGACTGGCTGCTAAATTGTGGCATGGGGTACAAAGATCAAACTGTGGTATCGGCAGAACCACGCTGGCGTCCAGAGCAGAGGGAAGGAAAAGTTCTTATTCCTCCTCTGGATGAGGATGCCCCTTGTTTCCTTCTTTCCAACCGTGGCTGCTTCTTCAAATCCTGGTGCTCAGATCCTGGAGGCATTCAGCCAGGGAGGTAAAAACCCTCACAGCATTTTGGAAGAACCAAGGGGTGGTTTGGTGTGGGGCTGTGGCCCCGGTGTTCTGCACCCCAGCCCAGAGACAGCAGCGTGCCTCGGGCAGAGTCCCTGTCCAAAGACTGGAGACCACTTTGGCCTCAGCTTTTGGGGATGTGAGTGGTCACTGTTACCTGAAGAAATTCCTGTTGAAAGGACACACAACAAGAGAGAAGTGATAGACAAATCAGGGTGGTGGTGGCAGTGCTGGAGGTGACCAGTGTGGCTCATGGAGTGATCACACCCATGACAATCATCAAGGTTGGAAAAGACCTTCAAGCCCGTCAAGTCCAACCCCTGACCAAACACCACCATGCTCCCTAAACCACGAGCACAGGTGGGAGCCTCTCACAGCTGGGCTGTTCCCCACAGACCCTGAGGCTCCTCTGGGCTGCCGGGCTGGGTTGGTAAAATGCCCTTGGGCACTTTGTGGGGGAAGTTCTGACCCTGCTGTTCTCCCACAGAGTGCCCTGAGGGGACATTTGGGCCAGGCTGTCAGCATCCCTGTGCCTGTGGAGGAGCACCCTGTGACCGGAGCACGGGGCAGTGCCACTGCCCGCCCGGCTGGATGGGACACGACTGTGCCCAAGGTGAGCAGGGGCAGCAGAGCCAACGCTCAGGGATTTCGGTGTGGAGGGAGGGGTTTAGGTGTAGACCCATTACTTTTCTTTTACTAAAATTCATTTTGGAAACACCCAGTGCAGTTAGAATCATCTTCATGGAAAATTAGAAAAAATTGCAGCTTTTGATGGTGAGTTGTAAACAACAGCCCTTCTCTGCTGTCAAGGCTGAGGGAAGCACAAGCAAACACACATGATGAAAAAGATGAAGATGGTTTTGGTTGTTGCAGTCTTTAACACAGGAAAAGAACCTTTCTTTATCAATGCATGTTTTTATTGCCTTCACCAGATTACTCTTTAACTGCTGGAAAACTAGAGAATCCAAAATTAAAATCTTTTGCATGATTGTGCAGTATTACAGCAGCTGGAAGTTATTAGTCACATAGAGATGTCCTGCCCCTAAGAGTTTGGCTGAGCAATAAAACTACGTGTGCACAGTGCTCACCATACATTTCAAGCTGCCTTTTTTCCAGGCCCTGGAGCAGCTTAGGACCATTTGGAGAAGGATTCTTGCCCTGGTTTTAGCAGTTCTTAGCCTTTTGCTCCTCTTCGGCAACTCACAGCGGGTCCTGGAGCAGTGACTGATGTGCTGTCCATGGTGTGACGGCAGCTGTGGAGTCCCTGTGCCAGCAGCACCATTTCCCACTGAGGAGCCCTTGGAGCTCCCCGCAAGTGGATGCAAATCCAAAATTGGCATGAAAATCCTGGAGTGAGCTCAGAATAGCACTCACAGAGTGCAGCACGCTGCTGTGGAACAAGCACAGCCACGCTGTGCTCGCTGGTAGCCGTGTGCTGCCGAACAAAAGTCCACGTCGTACATGAGCACAGAAATGACAAAGAAAGGGAACCCAAAAGGTCAGACATTCCCCTCTGATCCCAGTGCTGTGTGTTCTCTGTCTGCTCATGCTCCAGCTTGCCCTGAGGGTCTCTGGGGACCGGGCTGCCAGGAGATCTGCCCCGACTGTGCCAACAATGCCAGCTGTGACCCTGCCACCGGAGCCTGTCTGTGCCCACCCGGCTACACCGGCCAGCGCTGCCAGGATGGTGAGTGCAGGCTGGGGTGTGTCCCTCAGCTGGAATGTCCATCTCCAGATGGAATGGGGCTATTTCAGTTGGCCTGGAACATCTGCTCCAGTGAGTGCAGCCTCCAGCGACCAAGCAGGCACTGCCACGCTCAGCAGAGCAGGCTGAGCACGGTGCACATCTCTGTTCCCTCACTTGTTGGGGCGCAGGCTGGGGACTTCGAAGTCCCTCTAGTCCCCTCTCCGTGGTGATAACTTCTGCAACAGCAGAAAGGGAGGAAAAATGCTGAGCTCCTCGTCCTGTTCAGCACCTGCACTCGGGGTGTCAGAGCTGTGCCAGAGCTGTGTCAGTGCTCAGGGCTCTGCCGAAGCACTGCAGTACCCAGCGGCTCTGCTGAGGGCCGGGGTTCCAGCAGTCACCTGCAGTCTCTCCCTGTTTCCCTTGGCAGTGTGTCCACCCGGCTGGTTTGGCCCTGCCTGCCAGCTGAGCTGCAGCTGTGGGAACGAGGGACATTGCCATCCGGTGACAGGGACCTGCAGCTGCCCGCCGGGCTGGACAGGGCACCACTGCCAGCGAGGTACGGCACCTGTGCTCTGTCACCTTCACCCACTGCCCTGTGCCCTGTGCCCTGTGCTGAGCTACGCTGCCATCGCTCCATTCTCATCTTCATGCTGTGCCTCTGCCAGGGAAATCTCTCTGAAATCCTTTTGGTTTCTCTGCTCTGTCTGTCCGGTGCTGGCAGTGTCACTGGCCTTTCGGCAGCCCTGTTTGTCCCTGTGCCCAGGGGATGTTGTGACCGCTGGCAGAGGCTGTGCCCACGCCGTGCTCTCGGGTGCACAGCAGTGATGAGCTCCTCCTGTGTTTTCCAGCCTGTGACATGGGGCGCTGGGGCCCCGACTGTGCCCACTCCTGCAACTGCAGCAACAGCGACGGCAGCTGCAGCGCCGAGAGCGGGCAGTGCCTGTGCGAGGCCGGCTTCACTGGCAGCCGCTGCGAGCAGAGTGAGTACTGCCCCTGCCCCGCCTGCCTGTCACCCTGCCAGGGCTGCAGGTGTTCCAGGGAAAGGCATCGGGCCAGCCCAGTCCCCTTCCCTGGCTGTGGTGCTGTCCCAGTCCTGATGCCAGATCCTGTCCTGACGGTGACTGGGTGATGTGAGCTGGGGCAGATTAGAACCCCCCGGTCCTTATTAAAAAACCAACTGCCAGGTATTTTTATTCCCTTCAGTGTCTGAGCCCCTGCCTTAGGATAGCTTGTCTGGACCCAGGAAATGATAGGCTTCTCAGTTTAATTTCTTTCTGCTTTCCAGAGTGCCCGGAAGGGTGGTTTGGGCTGAGCTGTCGGCACCAGTGTCAGTGTGACAATGGAGCCACCTGTGACCACGTCAGCGGGGCCTGTACCTGCAGCCCGGGCTGGCGAGGAACCTTCTGTGAGCACGGTGAGT
Organism: Dasyornis broadbenti; assembly: GCA_013397935.1. Lineage (NCBI taxonomy): Eukaryota > Metazoa > Chordata > Aves > Passeriformes > Dasyornithidae > Dasyornis > Dasyornis broadbenti. The sequence goes on from VZRN01002233.1 coordinate 267,300, forward strand.
ACTGAACCTGGGGACCACTGCTCCAGCCCAGAGGGGTTGTGCTCCCTGTCTGGGTTTGCTATCCCCTTACAGCAAAGAGAATCCCTTGGGGTGGTCAAAGGGAGAACAAGTCTGCAGGCTGCTGTGTCTGGTTTTATTTCTGGAGGGAAAAGGTCTAAGGGAACAAAACACTATCAAAATGTTAGCAACAGCGGGCCCGGTGGTTGCACAGCTGCTGTGGTCACCCCAGTGTGTTCATGTTGCACATGGGGTCTTGGAGCAGGCTCTTGGAGGGGCCCCTGGATGCAGGGATCCAGCTCCCCCAGCAGCCTCTCAATGGTCAGGAGCCTCAGGCTGTCACTGCTGATCCACCACTGCCCTCTCCTGTACCTGGAATGTCAACAGTGGACTCACATCCAGTGTCTGCTGCCCTGCCGGGGGAGCCCTTAGCAGTGGCTGTCACACTGGTGCAGCCTTGGATCGGCAACACAGGCCACCAGGAGACACCTTTTCCCACTGGGAGGGCTCCAGCTCAGTGCAGGCATTTTTTGTGGATTTCTCCTTTGTTTTCCACAGCCTGCCCCGATGGATTTTATGGACTGGAGTGTCGGCAAGCCTGTGACTGCCTGAACGGTGCCCACTGTGACCCTGTGACAGGACAGTGCCAGTGTCCCCCTGGCTGGACTGGCCCCCGCTGTGGCCAGGGTAGGTGTCTGTGGCCAGGAGCCCACCCTGCCCTCCATGGGCACTCTGGAGCCGGGGCTGTCTCTGCTGCCAGCTCGTAGGAACTGGAGGTTTGGGTTGTCCTTTCCCCATTCATGATTTTCTCTGCCTGGAATTTAATTTGGATTTGGACTGGGGAGCTCTGCCTGAGCGTGTTGTGGCTGGATGGAATGAGTGCTTGGGCATCCAGCAAAACTGCTTCCAAATAGATAAAAGGATGTAGTGCTGATGGTAACACCGTGTTCAGATGTCAGTGCCTGTAGGACGCATTATTTCCCTGTAACACCACAAAACCACCTCACACAGCAGCCACACACCAGTGCCAGGTCCTCTCCCAGCCCCTGGGATGGTTGGTGGGAGCCTGGCTGCAGTAATTCCCACCCACTGCCCAACATTCCTGCCTGCTCTGCTCCCCTGCAGCCTGCCAGGAGAACAGGTACGGCCAGAACTGCAGCCAGACCTGCCACTGCTTCAACAACGCCACTTGCAGCCACGTCAGCGGCCGCTGCCTCTGCTCCGAGGGATGGACGGGACCCACATGCCAGCAAGGTAACCCTTCCCAGCCTGGCCTGCTGCCCCTGCCAGCATGGGAGGGGTGCCATTCCTCAGGGTGGGTGGAATGCTGCTGCCTCTTCCCTGAGCAGGTCAAATACCAAATGTCATTTTGGGGGCAACTGAGCAGCCTTGGGGGGATCATCGGCTCCTCTTGCATCAAAATCAGAGTTGCTCTGTGTCAGACCATTCCCCATGGCTCTGGCAGCGTGGCACAAGCCTCCAGAGCTGTGCCCTGACAGGGATGTTTTTCCTGCTTCTCCCTCAGCCTGCCCAACGGGTTTTTACGGGAAGAACTGCCAGCAGCGCTGCCTCTGCCAGAACGGCGGCACCTGTGACCCAGCCACGGGGGCCTGTGCTTGCCCCGCAGGCTGGACGGGGCTGGCCTGCGAGCTGGGTGAGGAAACAGCTGGGGAAATGGCTCTGGGGCAAACAGGTCCTGGGCTGGAGAGGTTTCCCTCTGAAGGTTGGAGGTGACGTGCAAGGGGCTGGGAGTGCACGGTCATTCCTGGCATTCAGGTGGTGGGAGCTGGAATGAAGGAGCTGGGATGGTGGGAGTTGGGAGGGTGGGAGCTGGGAGGGTGGGTGCCAGGACAGTGTCTCACCTGTGCCCATCCCAGCCTGTGCCCAGGGGCAGCACGGCCTGGACTGCCAGCAGCGCTGCGAGTGCCAGCACGGGGGGCTCTGTGAGCGCCAGACCGGGCACTGCCTCTGCCAGCCCGGCTGGACCGGCGGCAAGTGCGAGAGACGTAAGTGGGGCACGGGGTCTGACCTGGGCATGGGTGGGTCTGGCAGCACCTGGTGCTGCACAAAGGGCGTGTGGGGGTTCAAGCAAAGACATGAAATCCAGATTTCGGCACAGCAGGGAGGAGGCAGTGCCATGGTTTTGGCTGTGCCCCAGTTTTGCTCACTGCTGTTCTCTCCCCTTGCACAGAATCACAGAGGGGTTTGGGTGGGAAGGGACCTTAAAGCCATCCAGTTCCAACCCCATCTGGTTCCTTTCCTCTGAGGGCTGTCCTGAGAGTGGTGGTGCGCAGACAGAGCAGCCTGTGGCAGTGCTGGTGGGAGAGGGATGAGATTCCCAAAGGCACAGACCCCCAGGCATCAGTGCAAAGCCACAGGCTCCAAGCAGGGATGAAGGCAGGGCAGAACCCTGTGTGGTGAAACCAAAATGCCAAGGGAGGATCTTCCTCTGCCATGATTATTTTAAGGGTAACAGTGGATCATCCCCTTTCCATTCTTACTTCTGCGTGTCCTTGTATCACACTGACCCTCAGGGCCTGGCTTTGCTCCCAAGCCCCAGTAAACCATGAGATCTGTCCCTCAGTGGCTCCATGTCTGCCGTATCCTGAGATGAAACACACGCTGGCAATCCTTTTCCCATGAGGAAGTGTTGAAAAGGCTCTTGGCCTTTAGAGCAGTGGCAGGGACCTCATCAGGTACCAGCACACCAAAAAGAGATCCCCAGGCTTCTTCCCTTCCAGGGGGCATGACAGCTCAGCCTGGCACGTCCATAACTCAGGGTGTAAAGTCCAGTGGCAGCACTTGCCAGCTGAAATCTGGCACAAGGGAGCTGCTGCTGCAGCCTCAGCTGCCACCAGCCTCTCTCAGGTTTCCTGCTGGGAATGTTTTTCCTGTCAGGAGGCTGTAAACAGCTTGGCTGGCAGCTGGGGCTTTTCCACACAAATCACCTCGCTGGATCTTGCTGCATCCCGAGGCAGTGTCCCCTCCCAGCACCGTCACATGCTCCCAGAACCCCACACGCAGCCTCAGCAGCACCAGGCAGTGTTAAGCACTCCTGTAATTTCTTTCAAAAAGGTAGAAATTGTGTTATTTTTACTAAAAGAGCCAAGATAGGGTCCTGTCAGCTCCCCAGGGCTGTATTTCAAGCTGCCTGTGAGTCCACAAGGGACAGACTCAATTGAGCTGTGTGCTACAGGAAAAAAGCTGGGAAAAACACTGGGAAAAAGCCTCACATCCCCTTTTTTCTCTCACGGGGGAGAGTACAAGATTTTTGCACAACTTGTACTCTCCCCCGTGTTGTTTTCTTCCCTGAAGCTTGTCCAGAGGGGCTGTTTGGGGCACGCTGTGAGGAGCTCTGTGACTGTGGGGACAACGTCTCCTGCCACCACGTCACTGGCGCTTGTGACTGCCCCCGGGGCTGGAGGGGCCGGCGCTGCGAGAAAGGTGAGACACACCCCTGGGTAAGGGAAATCCAGGGAAATGGCAGCTGCTCCAGAGCCTGGGAAAGAGGGAAACTCCATTTTTAGTGAGAATTACAAGTTGTGGCAAAATACTTTGAGGCCATTGGGCTGGCTGGGCACCGGGGCAGGAGCCCCTCGGGCTCTGGTGCCTTCCAGGCATTAGCAACAACTTAAAATCCAGGCGGGAGACTCACATCCTGTTGTTTGTTTTCCCACAGCCTGCCTGCCAGGTTTCTTTGGGAAGAACTGTGCCAGCCGTTGCTCCTGTCCCCTGGGAGTGCCCTGCCACCATGTCACCGGCCAGTGTGGCTGCCCGCCAGGACTGACCGGCGCTGGATGTGAAAAATGTACGGAGATGGCAAGGATCCTTTCACAGCTCTGCTGACAGGCTCTGGGAACGTGATGGGTCAAGCAATTCCTACAGAAAATGGAAGGGGGAATAAAAAAAGAAAAACAAGAAAAAGCAGCCCAAGAGCAGAGCTGTGCCAAGGAGCAACTCCCAGTCTGGCAGCTGGGTGCATGCCTGCGGAATGTCAGCAGGACAGAGGGAGCCAAGTGGGAAATCAGAGCCGGGTATTTATCCAGAGGATTAGCAATAAATCACTATTAAAATGAGCTCCTGTGGGTAGGAGCAAGTCTGGAAGAGACAGAGGTGTGTGAGCACATTCCTTATGCAGAGGACAGTGCTGGATTTGCCATCTCTGTGTGTGGAGCTTGCAGAAATGCGGGGGCAGGTAGGGCTGGCACAGCAAAAGGCACCTAATGCCTTTAAGTACTTGCTGTTCCTTTCAATCCAAGTATTTCCTGGAGTGAAGGAGCCTTCTGCGTGTGGGTCCCTTTGCATTTTGGACAGTGGAGAACTTTTACTGCCATAAAAGGCTCTCTAAGTACCCTGGCTAAAAATAAAAAAGGGGGGAAAAGCCTTGTACAGCAGGGTGGGATGGCTCCTGAGCCACCTTGGTGCCCTGTCTCCTCACAGCCTGCCTGCCAGGGACCTTTGGAGAGGGCTGTGCTCAGATCTGCCAGTGCGCCGGAGCCACCCAGGAATGTCACCCTGTCACCGGCGCCTGCGTGTGCCCCCCCGGCTTCCATGGTCCCACCTGCCAGCTGGGTGAGTCCTGCTCCGGTCCCCACTGCATCCCCTTGGCAGGCTGTCCCATCCTGGAATCCCGGTGCTGTGAGGGATGTGTGTGTGAGCTGCTGCAGCTGGGTGAGTCGGGGCTGTTCAGTGTGACAGAGCGGATCACAACCCTGCCAGCCTGGCACAGACCCGCTCCCAGCAGAGCCCTCTGCCTCCTCCCTGCTGAAACATCCATGCAAACCCACCTGGTGGATTCTCCCAGGTTATCTGGGCCTTGTTCTCATATTTTTAGACACTGAGGCCGCTGTTTGTTGTCCCCTCAGAGTGCTCCCCAGGGTGGTACGGCCGTGACTGCGAGAGGCCGTGCCAGTGCAAGAACGGGGGCCAGTGTGACCCTGCCTTGGGCATGTGCCACTGCCCCGCGGGCTTCATCGGCGCTGACTGCGGCATCGGTGAGTGCTGCTTCAGCCAGAGGGGGTGGGAGAGCAGGGAAAGCTCCTCGGGGAAAGGTGAGATGTGGGAGATGCAGACCTGCAGCTGATCGTGTTTGCTGTCTGCCTTAGCCTTGGAAACATTTTCCTGCTCCGTTTTTTTAATGATAAAATGATTTCTCCTGTCGCACCTTGCCCTCTCTGTATTGCTGTACGTTGCCATGGCAGGACAGGGCTTGGAGCAACCTGGCTTAGTGGAAGGTGTCCCTGGCCATTGCAGGGGGTTTGGAACCAGATGATCTTTAAGGTCTCTTCCAACCCCAACCATTCCATGATTCTGTGATACAACAGCACAAGGCTGGAGGCACCTTCTGCCTCCCCATTGCTGTACAAAGCTTTCCTTCTCCCACCTCCCACCTCCCCAGCCCTGCTTTGGCCTGACTGAGGTTTTCCTCTCTCCAGGATGCCCTGCTGGCCGCTACGGCCAGGACTGTGCAGGGCTGTGCTCCTGCGGGGCCGGCGCTCCCTGTGACCCCATCACCGGAGACTGTGTGTGCCCTCCGGGCAGAGCTGGCCCCACCTGTCAGCAAGGCAAGCAGCAGCCCTGGGGTTGCACATCAGACCTTTCAGGCAGCGGGTGGGGGAAGGTCCTGAGCAGGAAATGATTTCCCTGCCCTGAGATCTCTGCTCGCGGCCCGCGTGCCCAGCACCTCTGCCTCTCGCCCCGCAGGTTGTGAGAAGCAGCGCTACGGGGTGGGCTGCCAGCAGAGCTGCTCCTGCCACAACGGGGGGCTCTGTGACACAGCCGACGGCTCCTGCTCGTGTGCGCCGGGGTGGACAGGGAAATCCTGCGAATTAGGTAAACCTGGCCCGGACGGATTGTCCTGCACCGACCCGCTAACTGTGGAGCTCACGTACTGGGTCCAGTTTCTGTTGTCCCACCCGTGCCAGCCCTGCCTTAGCACAGCACTCTGAAGCGCAGGTGTGGGGCTGCTGAGCAGCTCTGCCGCTCCCTCTCGCCCGCAGAATGCCCTCCGGGAAGCTACGGTGCCGGCTGCCAGCAGCGCTGCTCCTGCCTGCACAACGCCACCTGCGACCCGGCCACAGGGACCTGCCGCTGCCCCGCTGGCTACTACGGACCCCTGTGCGAGCACAGTGAGTGGTGCCAGCGGGGACACCCTGCTTGGGGCGGGGGTGGGTCCCTAAAGCTCATCCGGAGGGCAGGACCGCAGGACACGGGTGTGATCTCACACGCCAGTGTCACACTCCGCGGGGCTCTCTCCCTTTTCCACCTGTTAGCGGTGAGCCCGTCCCAGGCAGCAGCAGCAGCAGAGAGGCGATTTCTGATCTCTGCGTGACCCCACGGCCACAGCAGTGCCCTCCCAAGACAGCTGGGCACACACACCCCACTGCCCGCAGGTGTTGGGTACCGAGCAAATGGCGTGGAGCTGAACGCGGTGCTATTGACCTCAATGTGGTGCTCGGGAGCTGAATGTGGTTCTCTGCAACCGCGACTTGGAGCGCCCGGGTGCATCTCGTGCAGAAAGGCTCTCTGCTCCTCTCTGCTGGGCTGACCGAGGCGCTGCTGCAGTTCAGGCCGCGTTCCAGCCCTCGCCGTGCTCTAACGAGCTTTTCCTGTGCCAGGCTGTCCTCCGGGTTTCCACGGAGCGGGCTGCCGGCAGCACTGTGACTGCGAGCACGGAGCCGGCTGCGACCCCAGCACCGGGCGCTGCCGGTGTCCCCCGGGGCTGCGGGGTGAGCGCTGTCACACAGGTACCGCCCATGCTCCTGCCCCTTCCCGGCGGGTTCCGAGCGCTGGGCACGCAGTGCAGGAGCTCCATCCCCCCTTTCACACAGGCTGCAAGGAAGGGACGTACGGCGAGGGGTGCCAGCGGCTCTGTGACTGCCCCAGCGGTGTCCCCTGCGACCCGGCCACGGGGCGCTGCCTGTGCCCCCCGAGCAAAACCGGCCCCACGTGTGCTGCAGGTGAGCCGAGCCGCAGCTGGGCACGGGAAGGGGACTGTGTGACAGGGGGTTGGCTCCCAGGATGATGGAAGGGGATTTTTTTCCAGTGTGTGTCCCCTCAGAGAGCAGGAGGGATCTGGACAGCGACACTCACCTTTCTGGCCCGTTTGTAGTCAGATGTGAATGCAAATCCTCTCCCAGCCTCCAGAGCCCCTGTGTTCAGATTGACGGGGTCGAAAGGCTGAGGATCAAAGGCCGAAGGAACTTGCTGGTGGCCTGGGGATGCTCTGATGTCCTGTGTCACCACAGCAAGAAGCTCTCTCCGCCTTATCCTGCACCCAGCACAAGCAAACTCTGCCTGCAGCATTCCGGGAAGGCTCTGAGCATTCCTGCCTGGCTGCTGCCGTGGGCAACAGCCTGAGCAGCTCTGTGCCCTCTGCAGACTGCCGGCCCTCCCAGTTCGGCCCCGACTGCCGCCTGCCCTGCCAGTGTGCCCCCAGCAGCTCCTACTGCAACGCCCGCAACGGGCAGTGCCTGTGCCTGAACGGCCACACGGGACACACGTGCCGCGAAGGTGAGGGGACGGAAGGGACCCAGTGGGGAATCCTGGTGCAGAACCCATGGGGAGGCTGTGCCTGTGCTCGGGCTGCGAGTCCTGCCCCGGGGGTGGGGTTTGGGAGCAGTAAATCCTCCACATCCAGTTAGGGAAGCACCTGCCTCTTCCCAAGCCCCTCAGTTGGTCTGGCCTGTTTGCTGTTGCTGCAGACACGAGGGAGGTTTATGAAGCCTCAGAGATAAAGCTGTTGAGCAGCCTGGCCACAGATGTGCCCCTGGTAAAGCCAGGGCACCAATCCCGCTCTCTGATGAGCACCCTGGAACACATCCCATGCACCAACCACAGTGGGAACCCACGCTGCCAATTTCTGCCCAAACCATGACTGAAGCTGTCAGCTCAGAGTGACCCTCGTGGGTGCTGGGCAGTGGGGGTGGGTGGCTGGAGGATCTGACCCAAACCCATAGACTGGGACCAGTGCTCCCAGTGGGGAGGGGAATGGGGAGGAGGCTGTGCCCCCCAGCAGGGCAGTGGTGTGGAGGGTCAGCCCTGCAGCAGGCACTGACCTGCCCTGTCTTCCCTTCCAGCCACGCAGTCCCTGCCACCCACCAGGCCACCACCAACCCCAGAGGGGCTCCGGCCAACAGAGAAGTAGGTCCTGCTCCGGGGAGCACTCCCTTGGTTTAACCAAGCAGCCACCTGGAGAAGCCAATGACCTGTAATGAACTCATTCGTGAGCCACATGAGCAGCTCTCGTCTCCTGACAGCCCCAGCTGCTGCTTTTGGGGTGGTCTGAGTGGGACTGAAGCTCCCAGTATAACCAGTTCACTGTGCCAGCGCGGGCTGGCCCTGAGGACACGTGTGCCAACACCAGTGCATGCCTTTGGCCGGAGACCAGAAGGACTGGTTCAGAAGGGATCAATTCTGGTCAGGGGACAGTGGACTTTGACAGCTCTTGACACATTGCTGGCCTTCATCTTTTGGGTGCTGGGCTTGGGGAGGGGGCTGAAATCGTGGTCCAAATCAGGTATTTATGCAACAATATTTATGGGAAGCTGTACCACAGTGTTGTCAGGACTGACAGCTGACAGTGCCCAGCTCTCCGGAGATGGGGCCACCTGTGGATGTACACCTCACTTGAATTATTTTTTTAAATTTGAATTTACCATAGTTTTTTTTACTGTAAATGACCATTTGCCAGGGGAAAACATGCTGGGCTCCAGCATTTGACTGTAGAGCTGGTGCTTCCTCACCAACAGCACACGCTGTGCTGGACAAGCTTGGCAGGGGCCTGGAGCCTGTTCTTCGTGCCAGGAGCTTGTCAGGCCATGGAGCTGCACATGTCACTTCAAGAAAAAGGAAGCCCAAATCAAGTGTGGCAATCAGAGATCCTGCGTGGATGGAGACAAAGTGCTCAAACATCTGGTCAATGCAAATCCCAACTGGAATATCCTCACCCCAGCCCTGACCCCTGAGTTATTTTGCCATTCCTGTCATAGCCAGGAGCTGGGAAGGGGATGAAGGCAGGAGGACCAGCCAGCTCCTGGCTTGATGATGAGTGTGGAGTCATGGAAAAGCCTTGGCTGCCACCTGCAGCACGGGGAAATGTCACCACTCCAGTGGCTCTGCTCCAATGTCACCCCACCAATGCCATCACCCCAACCACAGCCCAGGGCCCCCTTTGTATTTGCACAAAGCCCTTGGGCAGGTGAAGTCTGAGCCCTGGGACTGTCAGAGGAGCCTTGGCTCTGTGGAGGAGAGGGACAGCCCTGCCCTACCCTGTCCTGTTCCCTCCTGCCCCATCCTGTCCTGTCTCCTCCTGTCCCCTCCTGTCCTGTCCCCTCCTGTCCCATCCCGTCCCCACTCCAGCGGCTGCAGCACAGCCCTGCCCAGGCACTTGGCCTTTAAATTATTCCCACAGGGGCCAACTGAAAATAATAAAAGAACTGTTTCTTTTCCTGATGGAATTTATTTTAATCTGTATATAACTTGTAATTTTGGGCTAATTCCTTTCTTATTTTATTTCTTCCTTAACTTTTTTTTTTTTTTTTGCATTAATTATCATTCTTGTGAAGAAATCATGTTAATATAAGTATGTAGTGAAGGACCAAAATCGTGTTGTTGAGGTTGGATGTTGGATCAGCAGGGAGCAGGAAGATTTTGTCCATTTGTGCCAAATGACCCCAGTCAGTGCTGCCAGTGGTGCTGCCGATTCTCCAGACAATCATCCCTTGGCTCCCTTTCCCTTCAAGTGCCCGGGGCATTGGAGGAAGGTTCCAGTGATTGGGAGCAGCACAGGAGGAAGAGGAGGAGGAGGCCAGTGGAGGTGCTCTGCCTTGAAGGCCTGCTCCAGGAGAGCTTGGAAATGGCCTTAAAAATGGAGATCGATCCATCCTGCCCCATTCCAGCACAAAGCTGAGCTGCAGCTGCTCAGAGCAATCCACATCTGATCATGGGACTGCAGCAACCCTGTACCTGTATTTTTATATATTGTTCTTTTCCTGTCCGTATTTCTTAATGCAGTTTGTTTGCTTCCTCTTTTCTTGCACTGCCTCCCTTTTTGAATCTTCTTTAATTTAGCACTGATGAAAAATGTTACTTTCTCCACAGTTAAGAGAAATAAACAGAAAGCCTGGCTGAGTTTCTACTTACCTTGTCTCTCTCAGTCAAATACAGCCGACACCTGCTCCAGATGACAGCAGGCTGGCACTCAGGGGCTCTGGAGGGTCTCTCATGAGATGCACACATTTTGTGAGAACATGCAGAGGCCCCAGAGATGCCACCAGCAGAATGGAGCTTCTTTTTAGGGCTGATAGCAGGACAGCCTGGCTCCTTGGATGGGACACAGAGCTGTTGTGCTCAGGGGCAGCTGTCACCACTAGGGGAGGACACGTGGTTCATTGGTATCCAAGAATTTATTGCTACCTTAATTTATAGTTTAACAGTTTGATCACAACAGACCTTACATCAACGTGAATGTGAAGCTGGCAGTGTGTGGGGCTGGCTCACCCCAAAATTGTAGCTGCCATGTCCCCTCCATGGGGTGTGAGGGGCTGAGCCCCGGGCAGAGCCCCCTCCCCACTTTGGGAGGAGGGAAAGGCAGGTGGGAGCTGCAGCCCTGCTCCTCATCCTGCCCCTGCTTCCCCCTCTACCTGGAGCATATCCCATTCCTGGCCCCAGAGCTGACTCCATGGGAACAACTCTGGCATCAGGTATTTTAGCAAGTGACCAAAAGGTGTCTGACATCACCTCAAGGCTCTGCCCAAAGGGACCAAGAATTATTGTGGGGGCAGAGACAAAAAAGACAGAAACAGGAGGGAAAGCTGGGTCGAGGAATAAGCCAGGGGTTTAAGTTCCTAACAATCCATGATTGGGGCGTGCTCTCCCCACGCCAGGCGTGCAGCAGGCACTGGCAGGGATGGAGACAGTGGCACGGGCACCTCAGAGCCCGGAGCAGCCACAGCCTTTCCAGCCTGAGCCAAGCCCTGGGCTGCTCCCAGAGCCTGTTCCGGGTCAGCGATGCCAGCGCTGCCAGGAGCGCCCGGCGCCAGCTCTGCCGTGCCGGAGCTGCTGTGTCACAGCTGTCACCCAGCCCCGTCCTGGGCTATCAGATCTGCCAGCCGAGACAAGCACGGTTCATGAAGAAAAGCTCTGCTGTTCCCTTCTCTCCATGGGCTCAGTCTGCAGAGGTCTGGAGGTCCCTGAGGCAGCTCCCTGAGGCAGAGGGCTCTCTCTGTGCTGTCCCTACACGTCGGTCTCGATGCGCAGCCGCTCCATGCGCCGCACGTTGCCCTCGGCAGCCACGCGGCTCGTGATGGGCCTGGCACAGGCCTGGGGGAACCAGCCCCGCTCCCCGTCCCGCAGCCGCTCCCCCCAGCACCAGCCTGGGAGAGAACAGAGCCTGTGACATGGCCAGGAAGGTCCATGGATCCTGGGGATGCACCATTCCCCACCCCTGGAGGTGCTGGCTAGAGGCACCCAGGGACAGCATGGCAGAGGAGGTTTCTGATTTACTGCCTGTTCTGGGGGGTGTTTCTCCCCCTTCTGAGGTCTCTGCTGCTGGTGCAAGCCACAGCCTGCACACAGGAGTCACCCCTAAGGAACAGAACAACTGCCCATGGCAGTGCCACCCCCATCGGTCCCCAGGACCTGCTGTCCCCTGCTGGGACACAGCACCAGAAGCCAGGGCTTCCTGGAAGCTTCTGCAATTGTTAAAATCCCATTTCCTGGGGATCACTGAAGGTTCCTCCTCCCCAGCTCTGCTGAGGTCAGAGCCTGCCCCAGCCCCAGCCCTGCGCTCGCCGGCACTCACCGTCCTCTCCCCCCAGCACCAGGACAACGTCCGCCTGCTGCAGGGACAGCTCGTCCGCCTCCTTGGCCAGGTAGGCGCGAGTGACCTCCACCTGGCTCAGGTCTGCAGGACAGGGGACAGCAGAGACAGTGAGCAGGCACAGGCCCCTCCTCAGCCATGACCCCTGGCTGCCCACCCACACCCAGCCCTCCACAGCAGGGTGTGCTCTGTTCCCCCCTGTCCCTGTCCCTTATCCCTCCAAGCTGCTCAAACCTCCTCTTACAGCAGCTGAAGGCATTCCTGGAATTCCACTGTGCCTCCCAGGAAATGCATTTGAAGTTAATTGTGACTGATAATGGCAGGCAACTCCTAAGGAGCAAAGCACCGAGTTTTTTTCTCCATTACCAGGAGGGGAGGAGAACCAGGTAGAAACCCAGGCCTGCAAATGCTTCGGTGTAACAGGTGATCCCAGCAGAACCAGGCTGCTCTCTGGCACTCAGTACCTCCTTTGGGAGTCGTGTCAGGCTTCTCCTTTTCCCTGTGCATCAGCGCCGCGATCCACCGGGCCCGGTCACTCCTGCCGGAGGGAGAATCCATATCACAAAGATAGCAGCAGCAGCTGGACGTTCCCAGCAGGATGAAGGCTTTCCAGGGGAGTCAGATTGGACAAGCATTTGATCAGAGTATTCAATGTAAAGACACTTCCCAAGCGGCACACACAGCCCAGCTGCTTTGCTTCACTTGGACAGGGGAAGCTGATACAGGAATTATATGGGAAATCTAGGAGAGAGGAAGGAACAGAGCCTGGGAGAAGCCTGTGCACATCTCCATTTCTGGGAGGAGGAGTGTGGGGGGAGAGGGAGAGCTTTGCAGAAGCCTCAGAGGATTCCCAGGGCACCGGTTCATCCCACAAGGCAGAACAAAATCCCAGTAAGGCACTCACGGCGTCTCTGCCGACAGCACCACCTCTTCCCGCCGGCCCTCGCTGTCCTTCTCCAGCACCACCCGGAGCAGGTGCCCGCCGGCCTTGCCTGGAGGAGGGGAGGGTGGATCCGTGCTCTCCACCTTCTCCACGGTGACCTGGTCCAGCGTGGCGTAGTTCATGACCGTGTAACTCTCCTCGCTGCGGCACAGACGGGATCAGCGCCTCAGCTGTGGGGTCTGGGCCACTTCCCGGCTCTGAGCCCGGCACAGGAGGCTCAGCAGGCACTGCCAGAGCAGCCTGGAGCTGACGGCCAGGGTGGGATATGGCTCTGGGGAATTGCTGGCCACCCACCCACAGAGGCAAGGCCACTGGTGGGACTGGGCGCTTCTCTTCTGGCTAACAAGGGGCACCTCAAAAAGGTCAAATGGGGCAAACATCACGGATTCCTCAGGTATGTGCTGCTTGGGAAATTGGGATTTAATTCCCTAGCTGTTCTCCAGGCAAAGGCAGGGCCCTCCCCGCAGCCTCACCTCTTCTTCTTGGTGATGATCAGGACGTCGTTGAACAGGAAGAGGTAGCAGAGGCGGCCGGCGCCGCGGCGGAAAATCCCGGCCTCCTCCGAGAGCAGCAGGTACAGCTCTCCCCGCTTCAGCAGCCACCGGGACACGGAGATCAGCGGGAAAGGCTGGAACAGTGCCAGGAACAGCCTGAGGTACTGCCCTTCTCACCAGCAGCAGGCAAAACCAAGCCAAGAAGTGAACCTGCAGCGGCCCTGGGGTCAGCTGGGATGGACACACCACATGCTTTCAATTATCTTTTCCAAAGGATATTCCAGGAGGCAGGCAGAGGGTGGAGCAGCCGTGCACCCCATCCAGCACACCCAGAGATGCAGCCCCTGCACCCCAACGGTGGGGAACAATGTCATGGCTTTACCACACCCTTTAGAAACCACCTGCATCCAACAGCCCAGGCAAGGCTTCCCAGAAGGATTCCCAGGACAGCTCTGACCTGCCTGAACAGACCTCAGAAGACTTCCCACCACCACTTCCACAAGACCTCACCTTCTTCTTTCCAAATTCCAGCTGTTTCTGCAAGGTGAACATCTGCTCCGTCCTCTCCATAGCCCGAGCTCCCTCATTGCAGCTCTTGACCAGCTGGGAAGAGAAAATCATCCCCAGGGAAGCGGAGAAGGGTTGGACATTGAGCCCATCCATCTCCCACAGCATTAGGGACTGTCCTGCTGCCCTGAGCAGGAGGGCCAGACAAATCCTGGCACAGGCTTCAAGCCAGGTTTGAGAAGAGGCAGGGATGCTCTGCTGGAGAGAGACGGCACAAGGGCTCTGCCTGGAGGAGTGAAGTGAACCTGCACCACAACCGAGGAGCGACAGGAAGAGGAAGAAGGAATCATCTGAGGAGAAGAGCGCAAGGCAGGAGGATGGACAATCAGACAGAGATGACTGCTTGGATTAGAGAGCAGGACAGACTGGGAGCAGCAGGAATGTGCTGCCAAGAGCTGCTCTTCACAGGCAGGGAAGGAAGAGTCTCCACTGGCACGCTGGTGGCCGCAGTCTCTGTGGCTCATTGCCCTGTGTGACTGAGCAGTGGATGGGAATACACAGGGAGGTGGGATCCAGGAGCACGGACAGTGCACAGCTTGTGACTCCTGCGTGCCTCACTTCCTTCTCTGCTTCATTCCCTGCCCTTTGCCCAAACCCCCAAAACCCACGGTGAGAATTGTCCCAGGAAGGACAAAGATGGGCCAAAGAGGAAAGAAGAAAAGAGGACAAGAAAAGGGGAAAAACTAAGATCAGGTGATAAAGGTGAGAAGGGAAAAGAAGTGTTCATCCAGCCGCTGTTTGGAGCAGGGAAGTATCAAGTGAACTGATATTGGTGATGCCTTAGGATTTTAGCTTCTATATTTTTCATGTATAAGCTCCTGTTCCCAGCATTTTTAGACAAAACAATTCCCCTCTAAGCTCTAAACCAAAGGACACCTCACTGTCTCAGGCCCCAAGATATGTAAACAGCAGTGAGTTGGGGGAAGCAAACCTGCAGTCATTGACTTCATTACCTGAAGCTGTAATTGGAGGGTTGAACCTCGATCTGCAAATAGACAGAACTTATAAAGTATGAAAAACTCGTGACCCACCATCCATTTTGGGTGTAGCCCCTGCCTGGGCCTTGTCTGCCCTAAATGCACCATGAAGTCCCTCCAATAAATTTAATTGCTTTTCATTCTCTTAACTTTGCCTAGCCTCTGTTTTAGGTAAGCCTGCCAAGGCATCACTGGGAGGGAAATGAGGGGCTGGAATGGCAGTGTTGGATCAGTGCTCCAGAGGGCTGAGCTGGCAGGAGGAGACATGGACGGCTGGCAGCTGGGCCTCACCTTGCTGATGGCCTTCACAGCTCGGGTGGCAGCTCCGTACGCTGCAGTGCGCGCGTTTGTTTTTTGTTGGACGGTCTGGAATTCCAAGATAAGAAGTTTTAGTGATACTGACCACAGAGAAGGGAGCATCAGCCTCTTCCCTGGAATTTCAGGATGCCACATGATGATTGAGCCATTCCCTATGGTCAAAGGAAGGTTTAACAGCACGGGGAGCTGTGAATCTGGGGTTTCATGTCTGATATGTGCCTGGCCACCCCCTGGCCCTCACCCCTGCAACCCACCAGAGACTGGGAGCAGTTCCTGGAAATCCCACATCCAGCAGCTTTGCCATTTAGAGCAGATTTCCACGAAGAATGCAATACCTGCTTTCCATTCCTGGGCCGCCTGATCACTCATCAATCCGGACACTTGTGCCACCCCACCCTGGGACCCAGATACGGCACAGAAGAACCTCAGGTCACTCAGATGGGTGGTGGTATCAAGACATGAAGTGTTATTCACAGAGCTTTAAGCTGCACACCTGACACCCCCAAGAAGCACATTGCTCTGGATATAAATCACAGAATCACAGCATAGACTGAGTTGGAAGGGACCCATTAGGATCATCACATCCATCTCCTGGCCCGGCACAGGACACCCCAAAAATCCCACCATGCACCTGAGAGTTATCCAAATGCTTCTCCTGAATACAGGAGCATCCAGGGCCCAGCTCCCAGAGGGCTGGAAGTCCAAGCAGAGGCTGTCCTGGGCTCAGCAAACCAAAGGCAATAGCAGAGTCACCTCTTCAGAGATGCCAAGCGATGCCACTGTGTGACTACTTACATCTAAGAGCAGAGGAAGCCGTGTGACCCTCTGCATGGGCAGAATGAGAAACGAGAGCATTGGCAGGCCTCCACACTCTGGTTTCCTCTCAATTTGTTTCAGGGTCTCTTTAAATAAGGGGTTTGTGGTTCTGGAACAGGACAAGAAAGCTCCATTAACTCTGTTCTTCAGTTGTCAGGATTTTCCAGCAGCTCTCCACACACGGGAAATGCAGAGTAGCAAGAGCACAGCCTCAGGTACTCGCTGTCACTCTGCCAGGCTCAGAGTGCCCAGCTGGGCAGAAACGGGACTGATCCCACAGCAGGGGGTAGAAAAGCACCCAGAGAGAGATGGCGAGTCACAGATGTACCAATAACAGACTCAGACCTGGCCTGGAGATGAACAGGGCCCATCCATGTCCCTACATTATTGACCTCTGCAATCCCTGGAGCCCAGAGCCCCTCAGAGGCAACTCCTTGGCCAGCCCAAGCCCTGTACTCACAGCAGCTTATCCAGTGTCCTGTGCTGATAGACTTCATTGGAGCAGTAGCTGATGTAGGGGTTGAAGTGGTTTGAGGCGTGTTCTTCCACGATGTCACTGATGTCAGGGATCAGGAGATGTTCCTGGTGTCGCTTCTCCAAGTCTTCAAAGAAGCTGAGGAGAGAATTTAAACAACCTCACTATGTGACTCACTAGGGCTGGACAAACGGAATGTTCCTACTGCAGCTTTCCCAGAGGAGATGGGGCCTGGATCCCTTCTGGCAGGGCAGCTCCAGCTGCAGAAACACCCACGCCTTCCCCACAGGCACACGCTTCCTCCCTTCCCGCACAGGATCCCTCCTCCACTGCAGCCCTCTGTGAGGTTTAGTTTCTGCCCCATCGGGAAGCCACAAGCCCTCAACGCCCCCACAGCCATTCCCAGGGCTGCTGCATCCTCTTCCTGCTGCGTTCCCACATGGACACAGCTTGCCCAGCACCATTCTCAAGGTGTTTGCTCCCCACCTCCCAGGGAATACCTTCAGCAATCCAAGGGAGGGTTGGCTTTGCACCACAAATAAACAGAGCTCAGAGTCCCCTCCCAGGCCTGCCCGGTGCCAGCCCCCAGCCCCACTTGCCTTGTGCTGACTGTCAGGATGTCCCCGATGTTGGAGAAGAGGTGATGGTGCTCTGTCTGAGTCATGGTCTCCCTCAGCTCCTCTGACCTCATGAAGTGACCCACCAGGATGCTCAGGCTGTGCATGTAGGAGTACTCAGATGTGATGATCTCAAACATGGCCTGGAAAAAGCAGGGCAGGGAAGATGCAACAGCACAAACTGACTGGACAAAGCCAGGAATTAAAACTTGCTAAAACTTATTTATGCTCTTTGGCATGAAGCCACCAAGAGGATAGTGCTCCTTGTGTCATGTCAGCACGGCCTGGCCAGCACCAATAACCCCAGTGTGTTTTAGGACGCTCAGTCATTGAAAAGCCACAGCATGAAGTCGTTTTCCCTTCCCAGCAGCATCCAGTGGAGCTGCCTGTTTCCTCAGCAATTTGTGCAGGGGAGCCCTCCCAGCACTGCCCAGCCCTGGAGCAGCTGCAAGAAGCAGCACCATGAACTGAGCTGAGCCCAGCTCCACCTGGAGCCGACCCTGATAGAGCCACGTGTGGCCCACAGCCTTTGGTGCCTGAGCACATCCCCGGTTGCTCTCACCTCCTGCCGCTTGCGCTCCTCGGGGGAGATCCTCTGCAGGATGCCTGATTCCAGAACCTGTGGGGAGAGGCCGGGATGAGCAGGAACGATGGTCCTTGCACGCCCTCTAGTGCGGTCTGGGGCTGTGTCAGCCGCCCCATCACCCATCCCACCATCACACACCATCACCCACCATCACCATGGCCCATCATCACTCACTGTGCCATCACCCAGCCCCACAGCCTCCAGCAGTTGGCTGCTGCTACCATTCCCTGGATGAAGATGACTCTCCCCACAGCCGGCAGGGACAGCCCAGGTGGGAGCACCTGCTTTGCTCCAGGCTGCGGGTGAACCCCAACTATAGCAGCTCCACGTGCACCAACAGCCCTGGGCAGACCCTGTGTGTCCCAGCCAGGGCTGCACAGCCCAGACCATCCCAGTGCAAAGACTAACGCTGTGGAATTATCCCCTCACAACTCTCGGACCCCTGGGCTGGGCTGCTGGCCCTACCTCCGGGAGCTGGCTCCAGGTGACCTGTGCTGGGCGGTAGCTCTGCACCACGATAGCGGCGCCCAGCGGGGACGGCTCCTCTGGCACGGGTTCCTCGAGCAAGTCCTCGTCTGACTCATGGCTGACAGAGTTCAGACCTCTCTCACGGATCTCCTGATACAGCCGGGGCTCTGCGGAGGAGAAGACACGAGGTCAGTTCAGCAGCCTCTCCTAGCCAAGGCCCATGGCTTCCCTTCCCACCATGGCTGCCTTGGCCTGTTGGCCATGAGCCACAAGCGCCAGTGAGCCCAGGGCCAGGAACTCCCTGATGAAGTTGGACTTTGCACTGCAGTGATTACCCAGCAGCTCCTGCTCCCACAGCTCTCCCATTTTCCCTGGGACCAAGCTGGGAGCCACCCAGCTGCGAGCATGGCAGCAAATGGAGTGTTATCTGCCTCGGGAGAGGGAAAGCAGGGTAGCAGTGCTCCTCTTGCTTGGGGGAAACAGGGACAAAAGCCAGGGCCCCAGGCCATGGACAGGGAGCAGCACAGTGGGAAAAGGAGGCTGAGGGAGAGGGGCTGGAACACTCACGGTCCTTGAATGAGCCGCCGCGCTTCTGCACCCGCTTCCGCCCGAGGGTTCTCTGCAAGGGCAAGAGGAGAGCCTGCTGTGGTTACCACACTTCTGAGGCCCTGGGAAAACTCCCTTAGGAAAAGGGGGAGTTACCTGTGCCAGTCAGCACACACCATCCTGTTCTTTCAGCCTGGCTTTTGTCTGAGCTCTGTTTGCCTTACCCAGGTGACTCAGCTTTCACCTCCAGTAATCAGGGTCATGCTCAGAACCATTCTGATCCTACACTGCTGCTGTCAAATCTCCCTCGCACCTGGACTTTGCCTGCTCTGGAGTCTCCCTCCCTTTCCCCAGACCTGCTTCACCCATGTTTGTGTACGACTGGAGCCGCTCTCCCTGCCAGCCCCACCCAGCAAACAACCCAGAGCCGCCTGCCAAGTGGCCTCAGAGCAGCCAGCTCCACTCCCCACAAAAGCCATGTCAGCTATTCCCAGGCCCTCCAGGGACCCGCAGCATCTGCTGGTGACACGGAGCTTCCCAAGGCATCAGTCATGACACCAGGGGCATCAAACCAGCTCCAAAACCGACCAGAGCTGTGGGCCCTGCAGCTCCTCTGTCACCACCAGCAAAGCAGGACCCCATCGCTGCCTGACAGGGGTGACAGCGGGTGCTAAACCCACCTTGCTCCTGCCGGGGCTGCGGTCAGGCAGGGTGCTGCCATCCTCGGACACAGGCTTCAGCGAGGGAGCGGCCTTGGCAGGCTCCAGCTCTGCGCCCAGGCCCTTCATGGCCGCGCGGTAGGACATGTTCCTGAGGTTGCGCTTGAGGGCCCCTCCGCCGTCATCCTCATCCTCCACCTCCAGGGCCAGGATGGGGACAGCCGCCTGCTTTGGGTCGGGGCTCAGGGGCTCCCGGCTCGCCCCAAAGCTCTGGTGCCGGGAGGGGCTGTTCTTGGGCTTGGAGGAGACAGCCAAGCTTTTGGGGATGAGCTGCTGCGTTCCCACCTTCAGCGCAGCCGGGCTGTCCGTGCTGAGGATGATGCGCCGGGGCTCGGCCGAGGTGGGGGAGGCCAGTGGTGACAGTGGGGTGGCACTGGGAGCTGTGGTGGAGCTGTGCTTCCCAGGGGGACAGGTCAGACTGGGGGGCTCCGGCCGCAGCGGGTGGCATCGGTACTCCAGGAGCAAGGTCTTGTCATCCACAGAAGAGCTCCGAGACATGGTGGCAGCCCAGGGAAGCAGCAAGCTGAGGAAGACAGACAGACAGGCGGCTGAACACCTCTCAGTAAGGCAGCAGGAATTCATACTGAGGCACGGGAACCTTGGGACAGTGCAGAGCTCGGCCTCCACCTTCCCAGGCTGCTCCACAGGCAGGGCCTGTATGGACACACTGGGGATGTTGCCACTGCCCGCACGCCTTGGGGGGCCACCTGTGTGCCAGGGCCAGCCTGGTGGCTCCAGGACGTGGTCAGGCACCGGGAGCAGCCGGGCACCGGGAGTAATTGGGCACCGGGAGCAGCCGGGCCATGCCTCAGGCACTGGGCAGGCTCAGACCTGAGCCAGGCAGGCCTGGAGCCTCACCAGGCCCCGCTGCTGCCACACCTCCACGTCCCCTTATTCCCCTTTGGGGTGCTGCCAGCCACCACAGCCAGCCTGTACCCTCCTGAATTTCACCTCCCCCAGGCTGTGGAATCCCCGGCGGCAGTGGCGCCTGGCTGTGAACCCTGTGCTCCTCCAAGCTCGTACCTGCCTCAAACCACGCCGAGGAGCGGCTCCACACCGCCCACAATAACACCTGCCTGAGTCCCCGGGGCTCCTCAGCCGGGGTTAAGGTCATTCATCCCCTCCTGTGCCACCCACAGAACCTACAGAACTCTGCCCCTACAGAACAGAGAGAGCGTTTCATGCCCTCTGCCTATTACATAACTTCAGGAGAAGTTATGGTTTAGTTCTCCTCAACTGAGATCTCATTGTGTGCCAGTGCCATCTCCAAGCTGTTCTCTTTCAGACACCAGGAAACAAACCAAGGCTGGACCGTGCTTTTCCCTGCATGAATGACTGGCAGGAGGACAGCACAGACCCATCAACAACAGCTCATTTGACAGAGTTGCTGCTCATTCCACTGTCCTTGGATGCAGGACACATGCTCTGTTTCCAGAGGTCTGCCAAGTGTCCTGCGGATGAGGAAAGGGCCACATTCTCCTCTTAACCCCATCCTGGCTGAGGATGAAGCTTGCCCTAAGCCCCTGTAGCAATAAACAGGCCCGAAACCAGAGGGTCTGGGGGCTGCAGCACCCACAGCTCTCGGCACCGGGGTGGAGGGACGCTCAGTCATCAGGACATCGACCTCCCATGTCACTGCCCACGGCGGCACATGGGCACAGGCACCGTAACCCGGTGCCCCCATCCCTGCGTGCCCAGGGCTGGGGTCTAGGGAACAGGGCTCTAAAGGGGGTGAGAGCACAGCCGGATACAGCCCCGAGATGCCCCCAAACCTCTCTGGGATGGACCCAACCCCCCCGGCATCGCTGGGCACTGAGACCCTCGGGGACAGCGGGGGCAGAGCCGCGGGAGGACGAGCCCCGGCTGCCCCTCGGAAGGGACGGGACAGCCGGTCCCCGCCGTGCCCTCCCCGGAAGGCGCTCGGCAGCCGCTCTCTCGGGGCCGCCGCCCGCACAGCTCCCCTGGAGCCCCGGCCCCGGTGCCGGTACCGGTACCTCCCCGGAATCCTCGGTCCCTCTGCAGCGCCCCCCACCCCGACCGCACAGCGCCCGCACCTACCCGCGCCCCTCGGAGCCAGCGCGTCGGCGGCGGCGGGGCGGGACAGCGAAGGGATGGGAGGGACCGGGAAGGGCTGGGAGGGAGCGGGGCGGGGCCGGGGGAGGTGCCGGTGCGGCCCCCGAGGCCGAGCCGGGTTGGAGGTGCCGCTCGGAGCCGCAGCAGGTGCCCCGCACATCCCGGCTCCGAGGAGCGCTCTGCTCTCTGCCGCCTCCGTCCCGGGACCGTCCCTGCTTCCCAGGAGTGAAAAATTAATTAAGGATGACTAGAAACAGTATTTTGCTGCTTCCCGATGAGTCTTAAGCAGGTGTTTGCGCGGAGCGTCGCTGCCGGCCCCCGGAATCTCGGCATTCCCCGTCCCCTAAAGCTGCCTCTCCAAGGTTGCTTGAGGTGACGGGATTATTCGGTGTCGTTCTCCTGTCACATTAACGGGTGACAAACCAACTGTGCCCCGGGTGTCCTCGGGGTCTGCCCAACACACACTCGGTATTTGCAGCAGCCTAGGGACTGTCCCTTACTACAGGCACGTCTGGTGCTCGCTTTAGTTGAGTCTGCAGTGGTCAAAGGTGACCTCAGGCGGACCCTCCATATGCACAAAACATCCGTTTCGGATGCTTTTGGATGCTGCAGCTACTGGGAAAGAGGATCAGAGGGTCAGGCTGCTGACAGCTGCCCAGTAACCCAGCTGCCCAGTGAGGCTCAACAGTGCTCTGTGTCTTTACTGGGAACAGACTTTTCCTTGACCTTCTCTTTTGCCCCCCAGTTCTGCTCTTCCCCATCCCCCGAAAGGGGCCTTTTTCTCACTTGTTTGTGGTGAATCTCAAGTACTTTGTGCATGACAAAGTCCACTTGTCAGCAATATTCTTTTAAATGCCTCTGTTCTCTCCACTCCGGGGCCTGCCTGACAATCGCCCCATTATCACAGCTTTCTTATCCCATAGATTTTTTATGCTTTCCCTCCGGGGCTAATAAGGAGAAAGGCTCCAGCGAGAGGAGGGCTCCTACTCAAGGGTTCGGCTCCGACTGCAACCCTCCCGATCTCCGGGGAAGGGCCATTATCCCGAATGTGGGACACCATCATTTGATCACTGCGAATGACTTTTTGAAGCGAGGCCATTCATCAGTTGTGTAATGGGGTTTTTAGCTCAAAGACCCGGCTTTCAAGTCATTTCTGCTCCCAGGGTTCCCTGGAGCTGAACCATCTGACTGCTATCACTGGGTAGTTCACTCATTCTGCGCTCTGAGTTGTGAAAGGAAATATGCTGGACATTTTCCATCAGCTCACTGATGCCCTATCCCAACACATTCTCCCACCCTGGAATACTCTCACTCTTCCCTGTGCGAGCACCCCATCCTTTCAGTGGGATGTGGCACGGCACAGCAGCACTATCCTCACCTGCTTTGCGCTGGACAGGCCTCGAGTGCTCTGTCCATCTCTGGGCCCTCACAAGAGAGACCGTGAGGGGCTGAAACATTTCCAGAGAATGGAACAGAGATGGGGAAGGGGCTGGAGAAGTCTTATGAGGAGAGGCTGAGGGAACTGGTGGGGCTCAGTTTGGAGAAAAGGAGGCTCAGAGGAGACCTTCTGATTCTGCACAACTCTTGACAGGAGGACAACAAGGGACAGGACAAAAGGAAAAGGCCTCAAGCTGTGCCAGGGGAGGTTCAGGTTGGACATGAGGGAAAATTTCTGCATGGAAAGGGTGCTCAGGCCTTGGCAGGGGCTGCCCAGGGAGCTTTGGAGTCCCCACCCCTGGAGGTGTCCAAGGAAGGCCTGAGTGTGGCACTCAGTGCTCCGGGCTGGGGACAAGGTGGGCATTGTGCACGGGTTGGACTTGATGGTCTTGGAGGTCTTTTCCAACCTCAGTGATTCCGTGATTCTGTGATTCTGACCTCAACAGCAAGTGGAGTGGCTATAATTCAATCTTTTGAAGCTCATTTGAGTTTTGCAAACCACACACACACAATATCAGACCCCACAGGTACGGCAGAGCAGCAAAGCCAGGCAGTGACACAGCCAATGTCCCGTTACTGGAGATGTTCTTCCTGGTTATTCCATGAAAAGAAGCTCACGGGACCACTGCTTATAAAAGCACACAGGTTTATTGCATATCAATCTCATGTATAAATTCATTGTAGCATTGGAAAGATTACATTTGGTATACATTCCTATTCTACAGCATTAACCTCAAAATCAGCTTTTTCTATTCATTATTTTAAAGGAATTTCTCTACACAAGTACATTTGTCTTTTATCACAAGCATCAAAATGAAATTTGCAAAATTGCCTTTTTTTTTTAATTATTTTCTACACTTCATATCTTTTATTTCATTATGCTCCCAACAAAGCGATTCCATATTAATTAATAACTGCCAACACTTTTTCTTTCTTCCTTGGCAGTTCGAGGCTTCGAGCCTCGGACGCAAAATCTAATCACATATACAATAAGTGCATCTACGGAATTTTTTTCTTTTTAATAAAAATTTCACAAACGGACACAATAATGACTGCTAAACACAAGTCATGCACAGTTTACTTATAAACATAACAGAAGCAATATACAATCAAGAATGATATGGAACAAGCACCATCCTCTTTCTCAATGTTTTTTAAACATTATATGAAAACCAGACATTTACAATTGATTTAAAAAAACACTATACAGGTCTAAAGGAAAAAAAAAAAATCCATCCTAAATCATATCTGTATTGTAACAATGGGAAAAGGAATGACATAGGATGCACAGATTTATGATTCTTGCAAGCACAATATATATATGTTTTAAATTACATCTTCTGCAGGCTGGAAATGACATCAGGGCAAAACATCTCTTGCTTTGAAGAGAGCAACGAGAATGTAAAATGCACTGAGAATTACGTTCAGAATTACTTTGTTCACATGTGAATTGCACATTTGGAAAATCAAAAGCTGCCTTTTTTTTCTTTTTCATTCTTTTTTTTTTTTTTTTTTTCCTTAATTTCTTCTTCCAAAGTGGTAATAAGAATTAACGAGAGAAGAAAGAGAAAAAAAGAACCTCGGAATCATTCAAGAACGTTTTAGTCACAGTTTCACTCAACACTACGGAGAAGTTTCATGGCTTTGTGAGAACACTACTGACCACCAGCCAGGAGCAGAGGGTTTTGCCCTTATGTTGCCAGCACTGACCCGAGCGATGCCGCTCCTGCCCTCGGGGCCCTTCCTGCCACCACGGACAGGGTCCCCCAGCGCTGCCCCCCGTCCCCTGCCACACACACACACACACAATACAGCACGTAAAAACCGAGTGTCAAGTCAGCAGATTGACCTGGGCGGAGGGGACGGGGGGCTCACGATCCAGTGCTTTGATGCTTAGAGTCAAACACGTTCACCTCATTGTGCAAGTGCTTTCGAAAGGCTCCGTCCGCGCCGCGGCAGCGAGGAGCTGCCCCCAAGAGCGGCTACCGAGCGTCTAAGTGCTGATTGGGGAGAGGGCAAGAGCTGCCTCGGCACTGTCTGAAGGAGCACAGGACCCCAGCAGGGTGTTTGTCCTGGAATGCAGCTGAGCAAACTCGGCTGGTGTTTGCTGTCCAGCCCCGTTTGGGTTTGGCTTCTGCGCATCGACGTCCCCATGGCGCCCGGCGAGGCAGGACCTGGTGGTGTGGGACACCTTGGAAAGGCACCCAGGGCAGCCTCTGCACCAAGGGGCACGGCCCAGGGAAGAACCCCGCACCCCAGCAGGAGAAGTGGGTGCCTCGACATGTCCTGCAGCAGGACCTGGCACCTCAGCACATCCTGTGGGAGAACCTCAGCGCATCCCGTGGGAGAACCTCAGCGCATCCCGTGGGAGAGCTCCTAGCTGTCTGCACGAGCCACAGCGATCACACCAGTACCAAACACCAGCTCTGAGCTGGTGGGAAGCAGGGAATGCACAGACACCAGACCCACGTCCTCTTCCCTCACCAGCTCAGGCAGGAAGATCCAGCTCTGGCCAAAGCGGGGACCCTTCATGGGGCACTGACGCTTCAGCCCTGCGCAGCTCCCAGCCCCAGCTGACCACTCCAAAAATCCCCAGGGCTTCTCCTTCCCTCTTCTGTGCTGTTGTGGCAAAACGGCTGTGGGATGTGAAAATATTTTAAATAAATAGATCCTACACAAAGCTCTGGGTTTAAACCACACCTGGAGCAGTGCCCTGGCTACCAGACACAGCACAGCCACTTCCCATCCCTGCCGCCCTCCCCTGCCCTGGATCCCGGGCACAGTGTGTCCGTGGGGTTGGACACCACAGCTCCACCTCTCACCAGAGCTCCCAGAGCTTCCCCAGCACTGGGAAGCCAGCAGGGCTCTGACGGCAGAATATCCTCGACACAAAACTCTCAGGAAACAGCCTTGAAAACTCAAGATTCTCTGCTAAAGCAGCAAAGCAGAACCTCCACACCTGCTGTGAGCTGCAGCACGTTTCAAGTGCAATCCAATGAAAGGTAGAGATTAACAGAGGTTCAGAGAGGCTTCCTGCTTCTTTATCTAAACTGGGAAAATCGAAACTTGTAATTAGTGCTAAATTAGAGGAGTCGAGAGAGCCTACAACACAAGCTAGAGAAAACGGGGAGAAAACTGGATTAGGAAATATGAAAAGAAAAAAAAAATAATTTCATGATTTTAAACCCTATATTTTTAATGCCCTCAACCCCCGGCTGAATAATACCTCCCCATCTCCGGCCAGAACCAGAGGCCCTCAGGAGATCTGTGGAGAGCAAGGACGAGCCCAGGGAGGGGACAGTGACAGCACGAGCTCAGTCAGAGCAAGGACCTGACCAACTGCTTCTGGAGGAATGACACAACTGGCAGCAGGGCTGAGAGAGGGATGGGGAGACCATCAATACCCCAAATAAATCCCCACAATAACACTTGCATTCCTTAATATTGGCCCACGTTTTGGTGTCCAGCTCCCTGCCACTCCCTCGGCTGCTCTGTCACCTCCCTGTGCTGTGGGAAGTGATGCTGACCTGCCCAAAGGTTTCTTCAAGGATGAACAAACCATGGCTCAGAGCACACAAACGCTCACTGCTGCCCACAGATCTTGTTCCAGCATGGCAGGCAGTGCCACAGCCCGACCAGAGAGATGTTCACACACGTGGTTTGCTCCAAGCAGCTGCCAGGAGCCACGGAGCTGCAGCTGGAATGGGGCAGGATGGATCTATCCCCATGTTTAAGGCTGTTTCCATGTTCTCCTGGAACAGGGCTATCGAGGCAGAGCACCTCCACTGGCCTCCTCCTTCTCCTCCTGCTCCTCCTCCTCCTCCTGTGCTGCTCCCAATCACTGGAACCTTCCTCCAATGCCCCGGGCACTTGAAGGCAAAGGGACCCAAGGGATGATTGTCTGGAGAATCGGCAGCACCACTGGCAGCACTGACTGGGGTCATTTGGCACAAATGGACAAAATCTTCCTGCTCCCTGCTGATCCAACATCCAACCTCAACAACACGATTTTGGTCCTTCACTACATACTTATATTAACATGATTTCTTCACAAGAATGATAATTAATGCAAAAAAAAAAAAAAGTTAAGAAAGAAATAAAATAAGAAAGGAATTAGCCCAAAATTACAAGTTATATACAGATTAAAATAAATTCCATCAGGAAAAGAAACAGTTCTTTTATTATTTTCAGTTGGCCCCTGTGGGAATAATTTAAAGGCCAAGTGCCTGGGCAGGGCTGTGCTGCAGCCGCTGGAGTGGGGATGGGATGGGACAGGACAGGATGGGACAGGACAGGAGGGGACAGGAGGGGACAGGAGGGGACAGGGCTGTCCCTCTCCTCCACAGAGCCAGAATTCCTCCGGCAGTGTCGGCTCTTGGGCTTTACCTGCCCAAGAGCTTTGTGCAAATATGTGAGGCAGTTCGGTCACACTGCCTGGTGCTCTCAGAGCCTTGGGCACTTTCACAGGATGTTGTGGAAAACCAAAAAGGGGAGGGTAACTTTTCTTGGAAAACACACTGACGCTGCTAATTTACCTTTTGTTCCCTCTGTACCAAAGCCACCCTGGAGATGCTTTCCTGTGTGGGCACTCTGAGGCTCCCCAAAAACAGCCTCACGTCTGGTGTTGGGGGCAAAACTGATTTGGAAATGGATCACACCCAACTCCAACTCTGCTTTGCTCAGGGAGCTGGTTCTGTTGTTTTGGCCTGCTGGAATGAGGCTTCCCAAGACGGACTGGCTTAGAACCCTCCATCTGCCCTTTTCCATGGCTTTCCTAACCATTCCATAAAGGAATGTCATCTCCAAATTCCCTGCTCCAACGGCAGATGGGAATTTTAACGGAGAATGGCACAAAGCCCACAGGATTTCTGGAGGCTGCTATGTATCAGTAAGAGAAGATGAGGCTTTGAAGTGATTTGAAATCACTCATAAAGTCTCTGCCAGCAATTTTAGAGTTGGAGAGACAACTGGATCCTTATCTCTGTGCTCAGGCAGAGCTCTGCACCCCTCAGGCTGCTGCAGCACGGAAATGCTCCTCTTTCTACTTAAATTACAGACCAAGCAGCAGCGGGCAGTGCAGAGGGAAAGCCAGGCCAAAACAACGGTGTGAATCAGAGATCTCTGCCACAGACACCATCAGCACGGGGTGATGTCACCCGAAAACCCCGGGAGGTGCCACAGGAGCAGACGTGTCCGAGCTGCCCCGGGTGAGGTGAGACTCGCCCAGCGCACATTTCCTTATGCACAGCTGGGAAAGGCTTTACCCTGTGACCTCTGCTTGGGGAAATCCAAGCGTTTCCAGGAGCTCCACCAGCCTGGCTGAGCATGGCTCTGCCCCAGACACTCCCAGCCCATGCAGCAGCTCGGGCTCACAGGTGCCAGGAGGGACGGGGAGCTCTCCCAGCCTCGCGGTGTTGGCACAGGCGGAAGGCATCAGGGCACAGCCGATGATCCGTGTCCGTGTGACACATCCATCACCCCAGCCTCAGCCCTTTTCCAGGCTGGAGATGTCTCAGCTGGGAGCTGTGTGTGGTGCGTGATGACCGCAGGCAACGTGGCCTCACCTTGGAGGAGCTTTGCACTGTGCCAGTGTTTTGTTGGGAACAAAGGACAGGACGGCACTTCTGTGGGAGCGCAGAATTCCGAATCCTTCTGGGGGTCAGTTAAATGGGTTGAATTTGCCCTTCCCTGGTATAACCCCAGTGGCTGTGTCAGAATTGCACCAGGGACAGGTCACACCTGGCTCTCTTCCCTTGGTGCTTCACCATTCTGCTGGATGGGAAGGAAATGCTGCCGTGAGGTTCCAAGCTGCCGTTCCTGCTCAGGCTGTGCTGGCTCAGTGACTCCGGTTCGGAAGGTTGGAGGGGCCAATCTTTGATTGCACTCTTGCAATTCGTGTCTTGCTCATGCTATTCCTACAGACTGTGAAATCCTGGGGCTGCTTCAGGGTTATCCAGTTTGGGAGAGGTTCATTCTGATAAATTAGAAAGGAAAACTCTGGAGAGATAAAAATGCAGGACGTGTAGGTCGGATGCGACAGGTTTCCTTCTCAGCCCAAAGTCCAGACGACTCCCTGAGGCCCTCTCATCCGTCTTCTGCTCGCTGGGATTTTGCTGGGATGGCTGCAGCACCACGGCTGCCTCGCCTGGGCTCCGGCCAGTGCCGTGTGGACCTCTCAGAGGTGGTTGATGGGGTTAAAGGTCCCCGACTCTGAAGCTGCTCCTGCCATGTCCAACCAAGCCCCCAGAGAGTTCTGGGAGGACGTGTGGAGGGGAGCGTTCTCAGACAGGGACAGCATCATTGCATAAGCCTGGGGGAGAGAGGGAGGCAGAGGACACGAGTGAGAACAGGCACAGGATGGAGAAACAGTCAGTGTCAAACACGGCACCTTCTAACCCTGCACAGCTGGGCCAGCTGCACCCTCCGGGCCGGGCTGAACTCACAGCCATGCTTTAGGATGGCACCCACCACTCCAGGGACTCTGATTTGTCACGGTTTAGAGGGACAGTCAGGACAGACCATCATTCCCACCGTCTTTCATAGGGTGGAACCCACCCTGCACTGCCCTGTGCTCGGTCACAAACCTCCACACAGAAAAGCAGCAGTTACTGGGGCTTGTTCTTAAAAAGAGCACCTCCCCAGACAAGCCAGTGGCTCAGTGAGGCTGGGCTGGGGCAGCAATGCCCAGTGGGAAGCGGTGAGCAGCCGCTCATCCCGCCTCGATGGCTGGCATGGGCCCACTGGTGATGCCAGAGTGGGTATTTAGGAAGATGGAATTCTCATTGGCATGACCAGTGTGGTCAGGCTGGATTTACTGCTGCAGTGAAGCACTTAGAGGTGTCTGCTGAGAGAAATGCAGCGAGACGCGTTTGCCCTCTCACAATCTGCAGGTTCCTTGGCACCTGGCTGCTCTCCCTCTGCCAGGACACAAGATTTGTGTCGCACACCTCGGCCTTCTTTCACAGCCTACACGAGTGAGGTGAGGGCTCAGACAGATGATAACCTCATACAGAGGAGGGGAAAACCAATGTCATTGTCACCCATGGCCTGAAAAGGAGGAGGACACGGTCCCCACCCTCCCCAGGCCCAGGGAAGAGGCACAGTTTTGTGGTTTGTGGACACACACACTTCCAAAATTGCTTAAAATTGAGCCAAAGGAACGCTGTGCTGTTCACACAAAGGTTTTATATTTCCTGCCAAAAGATGGCTCAAATTATTTAAGTTGCTTATTGTGATTCAAGCGTAAAACTGAGTCAAAACCCAAAAATCCCCTCCCCGATCCAAGCAAGGTTGGACCCAGCAGTGTGGTACATGTTGGGAAAGAGCAAGCTGCTCCCACAGAGTTAGTGCATTTGGGATGTTAGTGACAGGACACAGGCAAGGGTCAGGCAAGTGGCTTGTGTTTAAATGGGTGTCACCCCAAAAAATCTTTGTGCTCTCTCTTCCAGCAGCCCCTCCCCAGCCTCACTACTGCCACCCACTATGAAGGAGGACAAAGATTTCACAAGTTTTGGGTGATGCTAAATCAAAAATCATGTTCTGCGTGGTGGCTGCACTAAGCTACTGCTCTGCTGGATATTTGAAATCGATTTCGGGATAAATTCGGTTGCTTGAGGGCCAGAAAGGGACCCTGAAGCAAGAGCTGTGCTCATACCCCACCAGGGGCTCAGTGTCCTCTCTCCAGCCCAGCCTGCCTTTGACTGACTTCATTGAGCAGTTCTATTGTGAGAATCCTCGTGGAGGGATCAAGAGATCAACTCCATAAACCCAGACTGAGTATTCTGGCTTATCAAAAAGAAGAAAGCACACACAGACCTGCCCCAAACCTCCAGATTTCTCTCAGAACTCCAGTAATTCTGAGATGCCATTTTGAGGTCTTTTTTGGCAGGCCTGAATTGGTCTGGCTTACAGGATTTGGTTTATTTATTTTTGTTTTTTCAATTTTATGGTTTACTTTTAGAAGTCAAGGAGATCGACAAGGGGACCCTCTAGACATGCTGGGTTGCAAGTCCTGGATATATTATTGTCTATGACACCTGTTTTAAGCAAACCCAAGGGCCCTGTGTTGCTGTTCCTGCGGACCAAACCTCAGTGGTTACCGACAGAAAAACCACCCCAAAGTATAAATAAATAAGGAGTTATAAAAACATTTATACAGACAGATAAAAACAGACAGATGCCCCTCTCTCCCTGTATAACCCCGTTCTCACTGCATAGGCTGAGATAAATCCATCTAAAGGTGATGCCCACTCTCTTCCTCCTCGGTTTCAGTTTAGTTGCAACAAGACACATTCATGCGTGTGTCAGAATTCCTGCTGGAAAGGGGGAATAACCCACTGGAGGGGGAGAATAACCCAGTGGAAGGGGAAAATAACCCTTGGCTAGAGGAGGCCAGCTGCTCCCTAATCCTCCTCTACACGCTGGTGGCAAGCTAGGAAAATGTTCTGGATATACCCACCTGGTTTTTAGCCTGCCTGTACAGAGTCTGTTTTATTGTCTCAGAGTCTAAGGTGGAATTAAACACATCTTTAACTTCAAATGCTTCCTCGGCTGCTTTGCGGAGATCCAGCCCCTTCCCAAAATTCGGCATCTGCTCCAAATCTAACAGGCCGGCTTCGTCCTCCTCAATACACCTGTACCAATGACCAGGGGAAGGGGTGACCTGTGTTAGCTCGTCTGGCCCAGAGCCTGCATGCACCACCCACGGGGGCTCACGAGCCACATGCGTGAAGGGACGGACAGACGGACACAGAGACAACACAGGATGGGAGGAGCGAGGAAGAAGTGGAGAGCAAGAAGCTGCAGGTGTCTGAGATTCTGTCGGAGGTTCTGGGTGAGGGATTGCTCAATGTTGTGCGCTGTGGATACCCCCAGAAACTGGGGCAGACTGCAGCAAGAAGAGCTGAGCCTGTGCTGTGTGCAGCAGTCTCACATTTTAAAGGTGTTCAGACATGGCTTGACCTTGAGGGGGAAAAAAACCTTCACTTCTTATAGAATCATGGAATCTGGTTTGGGTTGGAAGGGACCTTAGAGATCATCCCGTTCCACCCCCTGCCATGGGCACAGACACCTTCCACTACCCCAGGCTGGCCTGTCCAACCTGGCCTTGGACACTGCCAGGGATGGGGCAGCCACAGCTTCTCTGGGCACCTGTGCCAGGGCCTTGCCACCCTCACAGGGAAGAATTTTTGACCAGCATTCCACCTAAACTTCCCCTCCTTCAGTTTGAACCCATTCCCCCTTGTCCTGTCACTCCAGGCCCTTGGAAACAGTCTCTCTCCGTCTTTCCTGTTGGCTCCTTCAGGCACTGCAAGGCCACAATTAGGTCACCCTGGAGCCTTCTCTCCTCCTGGCTGAACATTCCCAAATGGCCCAGCCTTCCCTCCCAGCAGAGCTGCTCCATCCCTCTGCTCATCCTGGTGCCTCCTCTGGACTCTCTCCAGCAGCTCCATGTCCTTCCTGTGCTGGACCCCAGGGCTGGAGGCAGCTCTGCAGGTGGGGTCTCACCTGGGCAGGGCAGAGGGGCAGAATCCCCTTTTTGCCAGAGCTCTGAGAACTCCACTTGAAGACAAGAATATTTTGCTACAGCTCAAAGGGCCAGAGCAGCACCAAAGGCATTACACAGATGCCTCTTCCTTTGCCCTGACCAGAGCTTTGGAGAGAAAAACAATCTCTGCTGAGCTGTGGTACCCTGAAAACTGTGTTTTTTGCGTGGGACAGATCCAGACTCCTCAGGCCTTGGATATCACCCCAGACTCTCCTTGCAGTCCACTTGTCTCGTGTCCCCCACCGCGGTGAAATGGAATCTGGAGTGAAGGTTTGAATCAAACTGGAGGCATGGCATGGCTTGGCAAACAAACCCACGGCACTCACGATCCACCACAGACACGGGCAGGGGCTGAGCCCCGCTGGGCCCTGAAGGGAACCGCCCCCTCACCTTCGGGTGTGGTCAAAGCTCATGGTGAGAGATGTGGGCTCCTCGTCCTCCTCATCCTCGAATGCTCCTCGGGGCTCCGCTGTGGGTGATGCTGTCTCGTCCTGGGACTTCCCTGTCAGGCTGTCATCATCTTCCTCTTCCAGTTCTTCGTCCTCATCATCCACATCTTCTGTTTTCTCATTTGCTAATCCGTGGCACTGGGAATTGCCATCGATATCCTGGATTTCTGGCCTGGAATATTTGGTTGAGGCAGGAGTGGGGACAATAAGGAAGAAAAGGAAAAAAAAAAAAAAAACAGATGGCAAATATTTGAGTCATGTATTCCCACTGGAATGGCAGATTTTGATGATGTTATACCTAGATATGAAAACAGAGACATATTTATATATTCATATATATTATTTAAAATGTAACAAAGAAGAAACCCAATGTGCTTCAGGCATCTGAAAGTCACCCTTCACTATTCTCAAGGGCCAACAAGCACGTCAAGAACACACCAACCCCAAGGCCTTCCAAACTACAATTTTGTATAGCCTGGATTTAAATGTTGTTTTTCCATCTCCTAAAATACAACATCTGTGGAACAAGCGGCCTTCCCCCTTCTCTGGGCTCTGTCCTCAATCAATCTCCCTTCATGCAATCAGGAGGAGGAAGCTTCTCCCAGCCAGCCCAAATTCCCTCTCCTGTTATTCTGCTGGTCATGCCTGTCCTGTCAGCAGATAATTTCATTTTCATGTCTCTACCTTTTATCTGCTAAAGCTGACGCTTGATTCATCTCGCTATTTGCAATAAAATTTCTGATTTCCGAGAAGTAGGAATCCTCTTTTTCATCTAAAAGTGCGTGGTTGTCTGATTCCGAGTTGGGGGAGGAGGCGCTGGTCCCGAGGTGGTTGGTGATGACTCCGGAGTGCTGGCTCACTGCGGGGCAGGAACAGGGAGAGAGAACAGGAGAGAGACCAGGAGACTCCATCAGAAATTGGCAAGGCCATAATTAAGAGGAAACATAAAGGAAGAATGTTCTCAATAGCCCTCTCACTTTATATTAATGATTTAATACTCCAGAGAAAACTCATGGAGCAAAGATCCCAAAGGAAGATTGTGTTTTCCAGACCTGAGCTACAGGGGGAAATACAGGTGATATTTAGCATTTATGGAGAACACACACAATTAAAGAACCACTGCAGAGCCTGTTTGCCTATAACTGTTCCGTAATATTTTTTTAACCGATGCTGGGAAATCACTTGGCTTCATCACAGGAATGAAGTGATGTTATTTTTCCTTTAGTTTTAGTTTCCTTTTAGTTTTTTTATGTTAAGGCAAAGCCGATTTATCTTCTTGAACTTCCAAGAAAACCCTACGAACAGCCCTACAAACTCATCCTTGGGGAACAGTGCATTCCAGAAATGCTTCCCGAGGGTCAGAAAGCGCAGACCAGGGTGCCTCCTCTCTCCAGTGATTCCCGGCAGATCCACGGAGTCTTTCCCTACCTGGAACGTTCTCGTGCTCGTGCTTCTTCAGGTGCCTGTCGAGGTTGGTCTGCTGCCCGAAGCACCTGTTGCACAGGTGGCACTTGAATGGCTTCTCCTTGTTATGGATGTTCCGGACGTGCCGCTGCAGGTTGGAGGAAATGCTGAATGACCTGTCACAGTATTTACACCTGAAGAACAACAGCAAAAGGCAAAGAGTGAAACACGAGGGGAAAAAAGAAACAACAGCAAAAAAAAAAAAAAAAAAGAAGGAGAAAAATCTGACTACCAGAAAGGCAGAAAGTGTTGGTCTATAAATCTTTGCTCAGCTGAGGGAAGCACAAAGCATTAATCATACCAGACAAATCTGATATTGTTGTTACTCAAGGAGCACAAAGAAAGGATTAGGATTAATTAGGAAGTCAGTTGTCCAAACAAATAAGAGTTTGAAACAAAATAATTACTTTTCCATGCGTGGATATAGGAACGAGAGAAATGGATTTATTCCTTCCACTTTTTGTGGGGAATCAGGTGAAATATGGCTGTGGAGGGAGGACAAGGAAGAGAGAAGAAGAAAGGAGGGAGGTGAAATGTATAAAATAGTTATTAACTGGCAAATCCCTGCATGACAGTTAGCTGGATACACAGAAAATTCTGGCTTTATTTGTGAAATTCCTTGTGGTACTGGAGATGCAGGGATCACAGCGTGGCTTCAAGGGCCATTATGGTTATTCTTATAGCAAAATAGCTCCAGAGAAATCCACCATGCTTTCCAAACAGGGTGAGATTTACTCCCGTGAGTGAATATCTGGTTTATGATGAAAAGCTGGAATGCAAGGAGCCAAGCCAGGATGCTCAGGGAAGCTGCTGAGTGAAGAAATGTTCCAGCTTTAAACGAAATCTCTGCAGGACACACGGCGGATGGGCTGGGGGCTTGTTCAAAGCCATCACCCCCCTTTTTTGGGTTTAGATTCCCTGCAAATAAACTCCAGGAACTGCTGAGGGTGGTGCTGTGTGGGCTCTGCCCAGCGCAGAGCCGGAGCCGCCGATGGACTGAAGGTGGCAGCTCCGAGCTGCGTTGGAGAGTTTGGGCCTAAAACTCCTGAAAACCTCATTTCTCCCCGAATCCGCCGAATCCCTGGTTACATCTCCCTCTCAACCCGTCACTTGAGCCTCAACAAAGCTGCTCCCCCACGGCTCTGCTTCCAAAACCCACGAGCAGCAGAATCTTTCTCTGCTACAGAACTCCACAAATCCTGGACACTTATGGGACAAAATCCAAGCAGTTCTCAAGCCCTCGTAATTCCAGAACAAATCCACTCCACTCCAGCAGGGCTGCTCTGAGCTTCTCTACCTCAGCTGAGCTGTTGCTCCATGAGAATCCCGGAATTCCAGAACGGTTTGGGTTGGAAGGGACCTTAAAGCCCATCCAGTGCCACCCCCTGCCATGGGCAGGGACACCTTCCACTGCTCCAGGTTGCTCCAAACCCAGTCCAACCTGGCCTTGGACACTTCCAGGGATGGAGCAACCTGTGCATGGCCTCCCCAGCACTTCAAGACATGGAGATGGAGGGGCATCCATGCAGGTTTTGGGAATACCAGCAGCTCCTGATGGGCACAGACTCGCCCCATGCCAGCCTCATTCAAGGAGGGAGCTGGATTT
The DNA here is from genome assembly GCA_013397935.1 of Dasyornis broadbenti. Taxonomy (NCBI): domain Eukaryota; kingdom Metazoa; phylum Chordata; class Aves; order Passeriformes; family Dasyornithidae; genus Dasyornis; species Dasyornis broadbenti. The sequence continues at coordinate 303,220 of VZRN01002233.1, forward strand.
CCCTGGACACAGAGGACATGGGGTTCTTCCCCACAGACACAACAGGTTCAACTGCGAGTGTCAAAAAATCCCCGCTGTGGAACACGCGCACCCCGTTTCCAGATGTGCTCCAGCTGGGATTTTTATTTGGTCTCTAAAAATAAATTGATATTATTTTTGGAAATGGCAGGGATACATTTATGAAACACTCTCTCTCGCTGAATGTTTATGGATTCCATGTCCACCTCTGAATTTCCTACTGCTAAATCTCCAGAAAGAATAAAGACATTTCAAATAATGATCCTTTATTAGGATTAACCGAGGGAGAGAGCAAAATCTCTTTTTGAACCACAGCTTTTCCAGACTTCTGAAGTCTTTGCTTTTCGTTTTTTGGTTTTGTTTTTTTTTTTGTTTTTTTTTTTTTTAAATCCCAAATAACTCCAGAAAACAAGAACAAGCCCAGTTTCTATACAGAGAGTTAAACATGGATTTCCAGCAACAAGGAATTTGCTCTCAGGAGCTGCAACTCCATCTCTACTCCTTCCGTTCAGCACCCCAGCAAACTGCAATGTCCAAACCTGCCAATATCCCGATATTCCTGCTATTCCATGGGATTTTCACGAGTGGTTTTGTCCAGCTTAGACCAGGAGCCCCCTCCTCACCCCTGCTGATGCCACTGGTTTTCTCTCCCTGCCTGTCCTCACCAGCTCCTAAAACCCGCGTTTTTCGTGTGCCCCAGTGCCTGGCACAGGGAATACCCGGCACAGGGAATACCTGGCACAGTGGGCACCAGGACAACCCAGCCCGGCTGTCCCTGCCACCATTCCAAGAGCAGCTCCGGCCGTTTAAAGGCAGCTCTCACACGGCCGAGGCAGGAACAACCCAGCCCCCTCCGTGCCCATTTATTTGGATGTTCAGGAAACCTTTGAAAAGTTCCCTGTGACAGGTCCTCGGCCTAAGCATGAGCTATGTGGATCCAGGGTCGGGAATGGGGAGGGATAAAGAGCTTGTTAAAAAAATAGGAACCAGAGGGGCTCTGGGAAGGAGCAGCTCCTGTCTGGGAGCGAAGGGATGAGGGAGATGTCCGGCTTTATTTGTGGTCCCAGAGGGGTTGGTGCTGGGAGCTCGGCTGGTTTTCATCTAAATAAATGGCCCAGGCAGAGGAACCAGCTTAAATTCAGGGAAAGGGGTGAACACACAGGGAGGAGACGAATAAAACTCGAAGGCAGCAGTGTTTGTTTTGCAAACACCCCGACAAAGCTTCTCCCTTATCAGCTTAAAGGAGCACACCAAGGGACTGAAAACATCCGAAGGGGAGGGAGTGACAGCAAGGAAGGAGCCGGGGCTGGAGCTGGGGAGCTCTGAGCAGTTCTGGGAGCTGGAGGAGCTCCGGTACCTGGGGCAACATGGGAGAAGGGGGAAAGCAGGGAGCAAACCCCGGGAATGTGGGGAGGAGTCCCTGAGTCCCTCTCCCAAAGTTTTGCAGTGATCAGCGTGAGCTGGAGAGGCAGAATTTACAGTGCCAAAGCACAAAACCCACGGGCAGCAACTCCCCCTGCAAGTGACTCCGCAGCCTCAAGTGCATTCCCATCAGAGGTGAGCTCAGGCTGCATTTTGAAATCCAGAAAATGAGAAATATCTTCGATATTTACTGAACGATGTGCGATCTTAGTAGATGTCAGCTGTAGCTGTGAGTTCCAGCTTAATGCAGGTATCAGGACACGAGGCCTCCGAGGGCCTTTTTACCACCGAATTCTGAATTACATAGTCCCAAATTTCAGATTTGGTGCAGAAAAAAAAAATTAGAGTGGAAAGGAATAAGCTGAATTTCACCATAGGGCACAGGGCCTCGGAGTGTTTTCAGATCACTTGATCTTTAGGAAATGCATTAGCAGGTATTTCTCATTCTTCAGAAAAAATGCTGCACTTTCCCTTTATAAAAAGAATCTGCCTCCTTATCGCTCGTGTGCTGTTATTTCCTACTTTATACATCATTAAATAGACACTTAAGAAGTTTGAGTGACTTGATAACCACCCCCCAAAAAACCTCAAACAAACCAGATATCAAACCCAAAAGACCTTATTTTCTGGCCTCTTGTCTTTAAGAACATTTTAATTAATATTTGGATTATTAGATATAAAATTATTTATATATAGTGATAGGGTTAAAAAAAAAAAAATTAAACAATCAAAAGCAAAGTCGCAAAGGAGACAACAGCAAAACACTGAGAAGTCAGCAACCTCCTTTTACCTGCCTGAAGTCAGCACTTAAAAACCAAGCTTTCAAAACAAGTCTGGCTGCCAAAGCTGCAAATCTCAGTTCTCTGAGAGGAAAAGCAAATCAATGATAATTAAAGCTCGTCTGTAAACGCAGCCCCGGCTCTCGGGAGTGCTGTTAGAATGCAACATTGTCCAGGAGTCAGACCTCTGAAAAACCCACACAGGCTATTTTCTGGGAGAAGACCAGATCAAATAAATCTTTATTTTCCTAACCTTTGTTAAGTTGCAAGTCTCCTTTTTTGGAAGAAAACCGAACTAACGATCTCGGAATAATCGGGGGTTTCAGTGGACAGGGAACACACAGGGCCCGTTCAGGCATATCAAATAACACAACCCCAAACATCACAGCAGGGAATGGGTCCAAAATATATGTCTGCTTTGGGGGGGTGGTTGGTGTATTTTTAATTTACCTAATGTCTACACTGAAAATTCTGGATGGAAAATAAACGTGATTCTCAGTGTAGCAGGGATTACAATGTGGGAGAGTCAATTCTTAGGTTAAACTGAGCATAAAAATGTGATATATTTGACCACATGGCCTTTTGCTGCTCATAAATTCATGTTTCTCTTTATTTAATAACTGCTCCATTTGCTTCGTTGTGAGCTTATGGCTGCGTATGAAACGCTGCAACATCAGCTACCCAAAATGAAACTGAATTGTTACCATTGTTTGACAGCCTGCAAAACACTCGCTCACATCATGGCAAACACAATGCTTGATTTGCAGCGAGCTCTCAATTCATCATTCCTTCAGGTTTGCTCATTTATGGACCTCGTTCTAACAAAAAAAGTGCATTTTTTTGCCCAAGGTTTTTGAAACTGTTCGTAACGCACCGGGAGAGGATGCCTGGGGGGAAAGACTCCTGCTTGGTGTTCCATGAGAAATAGTTATTTATATACCCAGGCACACGTATTATGTATATTTTCTTGTGAGTTTTACTCAGATTTAAAGCCCTGGCTTGGACAGGAGCCACAGAACCCACTGAGGATGGGATGCTGTCCCCGCTCTCGGGGGAGAGTCTGTCCCTGGGCTCGCTGAGGCATCAAAATCACATCACCTTGTCCACAACTAACAGAAAATGGTTCAGCCTTCTACCTTAAACACCCATGAATGTGTGAGACTGGGTGGGAATCCCCCTCTCCCAGTTCTCCTTTTAAACTCGGTGACTTAAGCTTGTACACCACCAAAATTCGATTTTAAACCGGGTAACTCAACAGGGTTTTTCTCCTCCTTTGCTTTTTTGATCCACCACTCCAGGCACCTCTGATGTGCATTAAGGAAAAAGAAAAAAAGGAAAAAAACCCAGCTAGCCCCAGCAGTGAAGGTCCTGGCAAGCCCTTCAAACCAGCCCGAATTTCAGAGCCATTCAGCACCTTCAGCTGTCCTTGAGATGAATGGTTAACGTGAGTGTGAAACAACACTGCAAATCAGAGCCCTCATTTGCCAGCATACATCTAAATATAAGTTAAGTGTCTATCTTCGAGCTGCCAAGCCTGATTATTTTTGGCTGGCACACATAATATACAACCCTATGAATCACTCTGTGTAATGCTCCAGGCCTGTGGTATTCTGCTGGCACAGCTCTGTAGAGAGAGGGGGGGAAAATACCGGAGTGGTGAGTGAGGAGTGCTTGGGAAAGGGTTTTTGATGGGGGACAGCATCACCTGTAAGGCTGCTCCCCAGTGTGTGTCCGCAGATGCCTCGTCAGGTTGGCTGAGCGTGGGAAGATCTTGCCACAGTACCTGGAAGAGGGAAAGCCAAAGGAAAGCATCAGCAGAGCCCACGGATGGCACCGCACGGCCTGCACCCCTCGTTCTGACAGCGCGCACAAAATCCCTTCGTGCGCTCACAGCCGGGGGGAAAATGGGGAGGACAAAACTCCCACCCCGGGGTTACAGGGATCACTGTGGGGACATGGGAGCACCAGGAGTGGCCGAGGGAGCTGGGAGGGCTCAGCCTGGAGAAAAGGAGGCTCAGGAAGGACTTTTTCACTCCACAACTCCCTGACAGGAGGGTGCACCAGGTGGTGTCAGGCTCTGCTCCCTGGGAGTGAAGGACAGGACAATAGGAAACGGCCTCAAGTTGTACCAGAGGAGGTTTGGATTGGCTATCAGGAAATTTTTTCCTCAGAAAGGGTTGTCCAGGGAGGTGGTGCAGTCACTATCCCTGGAAGTGTTCAAAGAAAGTGTGGACATGGCACTTGAGGCCATGGTTTAGCTACAGCATTCCTGCACCAGGGTACAGAGGGTTTAATCACTGCCTGGTCAGATTGGCACTTGAGATGTTTCTGCATCTCCTTTCTAGCCCCGTTGACGTGCTCATCACACAGAATCTGCTCTTTCATCCTTGGAATTCACAGAATTTTCCCTGGATAAAGGCTGCAGCACTGTGCTGTGGGTCAGGAGGCCGACAGGCTGCTTAGAGCAAGGAAATACAGCCATAGGAAACTAACAAAGGAAGGAACTGTGCTCCACAATAAATCCAGTTCACAGTAAAATCAAAAAGGTATAAATAAAAACACTAATTGGGAAATAAAATACCAAGGACGAGGGTCTGCACTCTGTGACTATGAAACCAATTGTAGGAGGAAGCTATGACAGACTTTTTTAACTTCAGAGACCTTCAGCTGTCCTGAAGATGAACAGTTAATGTGAGTGCTCCTCAACAACAGAAATCCAAATGTTAACTTGTGAGAGTGCATCTAAAATTTAAGTTTAGTCCCCTTTGTAAGTAGAAACCTCAAATTTCTGAATACTCAACTGAAATCTGAGCCCACAGCTTTTGTGGCAAAGTTGAACATTAAAGACACATCAACCGAAGTTTGTACGCACTTTCTGCACCCAAAAAATCCCTCAGCAGGAGCCACCACGAGAACCTTGAGGTAAAACTGCGACAGCAGACAGAGATTTGTTATTAAATACCCGTGATCTGCTCCAATTTGGAGCTGAATGGGTACGTGAGGACTTCTGTGGACAGAACTGGATTTGAAAAAGTTGTTTCCTGAATACCATTATCTAAAATTCAATCATTTTTCCATAGCTGAGGTTGGATGCAGCTGGGACTGACGTTGGGAACGGCGGCGTTTGCTGCCACAAGCCAGAGACTTGGCCTGGCAAGTTGGGTTTTCTTGAGAATCTCCAGATCCGCTCCCAAGGTTATTAAAAATTACAAAGCAAACAGAAGATGCTGATTTCCTACCAGACAAAACAAGCTATTTCAGAGGGAATTAGTCATCCCAGCTCTGCTCTAATTCTGCCGCTCCTTGTTTTCCCTCTGGGAGGAGATGTTGGTGTGGAGCTGCTCCACTCCGGGTGCTCAGGGCAGCTCCCCAGCCAGGGTGGCACATCCCGGGGTGTTTGTTTGCACATCCCGAGGTGTTTGTTTGCACATCCCGGGGTGTTTGTTTGCACATCCCGGGGTGTTTGTTTCCACATCCCGGGGTGTTTGTTTCCACATCCCGGGGTGTTTGTTTCCACATCCCGGGGTGTTTCCTCACCCTGGGGCTCCATCTGGATGCCGTGGGATGCCCGGCTCACCTGCAGGTGTAGCGCTCCTTGCCCTTGCGCAGGATGGGGTCGGAGAGCGTGGGCGGCGGCGATCGGAAGTTGAAGGGGTGGTGGGGAAGGGGCTGCAGGGATGAGCCAGAGTCAGCCTTCATGGCTGCAAAGCTCTCCAGCTTCTCCGTCATCGTCTCGATGGCCGACATCTGCAAGGACAAGGGGAGAGCTCCCGTCAGGAAAATCCCTGGGAAGGGCAGGATCTGATGAACAAAACACCAGTTTAGCTTGGTCAAGGCCTCTTGCTGGTGTTTGCTCTCTTGGAAGGTGGAGGCACAGTGGGAAATGGAGCCACTGGATCCAGCCAGGAAAGACAGGAATAGTGTATTGGTCATGGAGAAAGCAGGAGAGGCACAACTGGCAAAGCCAGGCCTTTAGGTCCTGGAAATTAGCACTCGTTCACTTCCTGCAATGTGCCTGTGCTCACTTCCAGCACTTTGAATTAAAAATTGTCTCAGAACACACCAGAGATATCCATTGTCCTAGGGATAGCACTGAAACCAAACACCACGGTCAGATGCCTGAAGTAGAACTCAGTAGCCAAGCCCAAACCAAAGTCCTGGGGAGCAGGAGCGTCTGATGTCTCCTGGAGCATCCCGGGGGCTCAGAGGGACAGGGCAGTGAGCTGTGGGTGGGCAGGCAGGGACACAACCCCAGGACAGGGGGGACAGAGAAGTTTTGGGCCCAGAGCAGAAGAATCCTGGCCGAAGTGGGGTGGGAGGGATGTGTGATGGCTGCCCAGGGAGCTGAGAGAGCTGAGGCTGAAGGGGTGAGGAGGGAGCAGCTGGGATGAGGAGGAGTTGGGATCAGGCTCAGGATGGAGCGGCTCCACAGGGAGTTTGCCTGGTGAAGAGGCCAACACTTTAATTGTGGGTAGGAAAGGTTCAGCAGCCCCTAAAGGTGATGGAAGGATGGGTGGGAGGTGGCTGAGCTTCCTGGAGGGAAAGGGAGCTCCAGCCAAACCCCTGGCTGTGAGCTGGAGCTGGGTGAGTTATGGCCAGGAGGAGCAACACGTATGCATCCCAGTGGGATGGGAGCAGCTTGAATGCAGGCCTGGAGATGGGATGCCTTTATCAGATCTGGTTGGTATGATTTTGCTACAGCCATGTTCTCACAGACATGAGGTGAACCACCACACCACAAAGAGGGAGAAAGGGAAAAACCTGGAGATACAGGAGAAGGGGAAGTGAAAAAACCGGAAAGAATGAAGCTGGACTATGTACAAAAAAATATTTTAAAATGGATCTGCATAAAAATCCCACCTAAAGAACAGCACTTTTACTTTCATTACAGCGCAGCAGGAAATCCAAGTCCAAGAGAGCAACGCAGCTCGGAGGACTCTGCCGACATCTCCAGCGTCCAACTTCGTGCACTCCTGAGAGCACTTTGGAGATAGCAGGGGCAGAAACGAGGGATAAAGCAAACAAGGCAGCAATAAAGCTGCCTCCTGGCTGCGCTGACATCAGCGGGCCAGGCGGGAGCTGCGGAGGCAGCCGGGGCGGCAGCGAGGAGCGGAAGGCAGTAGGAAGCCATACATCACCCCGAGATGCTCGATTGTACAGGAAGGGCTGACCTTTTGCACGTTTACACTTTATTAAACCGGGCTTTAGAAGGGGGGGGGGGGGGCAGAGGGGGAAGAGAGCCAAGATATTGTTTAAAAATACACGGCTATGAGGAAAAATTGTCTTAATCGCCACAGAAGACATTGTGGAGAGCTGACAACCATTCATAAGCTGTAAAAAAGAGGAGCAGTAACCCCCATTTCCCGATAATAGATCCACAGCCCCTTAGCTGGAGGCTCCCAGCCCATGATAAATAGTAAGTAATACTTAGCACCAGCCACTTGAAAAGGTTACTTGATCATTTACAGCACCAGCTCTGCCCCAGCTGCCAGTCATGCAACAAAACCATCACGTTAAAAAGCTCTCCGGACCTTTCAGAGCCGTGCTCTCAGCCCTTCACAGAGGTACCTGGAGCTCTCCTTTGTTGTGCCCTGTTCTTTAGGCACTTAGTCAGAGATATTTGCTGGCTTGAGAGCCGTAGGCTGGTTTTAAAATTCTAAACACTGGCCACAGCCTCTCCGGTGGCAAAGGCACTTTGCTATTTAGGGAACAACTGCCTGGTTATCATAAAACAGAAAAGAAACTTAACAGGTGAGGAAAGGCTTTCCATTAAGTTATCAAAAAGTTACACCAGTTATTTATGTTGTCCAGAGTTTCATTTGGAATAGACAATGTAGGAAAACTCCCAGAGAGCAAAGGAACTTCTGCCAGCGACTGGCTAAGAAATAAGAGCTGCCTGAAATTCATTTTGCGGGAGGAAACATCTCCTGAACGCTTTTATCACATCTTCTGGCTTCATCACATCCCACTGAGGGCACTCCAAGAGAGCTGGGGATTAGTCACAGAGGAAAAGGCTGAGACCAGACTCGTGTTCGGAGTGAGACAAGCCCAGGTAGAACGTGACTGTGACTGACCCAGCACAGGAACGTTGGTCCTAATGAAGAAAGCAGAAGCAGGAACCCTGAAAATGTGATTTCTTAGGAAAAGGTCCAGGATCCAGAATTCTTAGGAATGCTGGATGCAGAGAATGGTCACAGCCCCAAGGCTGCCAGAGGGTGGGATTGTTGAGGAGTCTTGTTCAGGGCCAGGAGTTGGACTGGATGATCCTTGTGGGTCCCTTCCAGCTCAGGGTATTCCGTGATTCTGTGATAATATTGGAAGGGGATCTGGTGGTACGAATCTCCCATATTCTGGAACAAATGCCTGTGTTCCTTCACTGTATCTGAAATACCTGACTGACTGCAGCATGGGAACGGCGCCTCTCCAGATCAAGTGATCTGAGCACATCGCCTGCTTTATTAAAAGTCAGTTATCAGGAAGCTTTGGGCTGCAGTGATTGTAAATTTGAGGCCATGCTGCGTGATAAGCTGTTAGAGATAACCAGACCTTCCAGATCTTTTCACTGCCATGGGAAGAGGACGTGGTCAGGGTTTTGGGAACAATGTTAACAACCTTCCACCCAGAGCTTGCTCCTGCTCAGGGTCTGGACGTTTCTCATCGTCTCCTTGGGTTGCTTTGCCACGCTGGCTCCTCCCTGCTATCAGATTCTTTACAGGCAGATATCCCCACTATTCTAACTCACACAAACACAGGATGTTCCTGGCCAGCCTGTCACCATTATCCAGCCTGGATGAAGGAAAAATCGGGGGAAGTTATTAACCAAACTCTGAGGCTGGTGTGAAACAATGAGGGAACTAAGTTTAGCTGTGAAAGCAACCAGGACCCAGCTTTCACAAACCTGCCAGTTATTTATCTAAGGTGGGAAACATTATCAGGGGAGAACAATGCTTGTGAATATAAAGGAGAGCACAATGAGGACCACGGAGCTGGGATCCCAGCCTGGTCACAGCAGGAGGGACGGGGATAGCTGGGGACTGTCCTTGCCTTTGGAGCAGCACAGGGGAACCCAGCGCCCGGCACTTCCACATGCTCCTCGTGAGGGAAGGGAACTTCAGGCAGAAAAATGCTGCTGCCTGGGGGCCGGGCAGTCCTTCTCCACTTTGTACCACTGCAAATGACCCCACCAGGTGTTCCCAAAGGGAAATCCACTCAGGCATTCTGGCCTGTGGAAGGGGAGTTTGGCAGATCCCATGGGCTGCCCAGATCTCATCCCTGTTTTTCTGGTAATACAAAGGAAAGAGTGAAACACAACTGCCATCATCCTCAAACTGTGTAAGAATTCAAAGTATCTGAAAGGAACTGGTGGAAAATAGTGGAGTTTCCAGTCAGGCCCTTGGATAGGAGGAGTCAGATCCCAGTGATCCCGGGGACCTGAGTGTACCAGCCCCGCCTCAAACCCCTCGGCATTCCCTCAGCACGGCGTGACAGCGTCACTGCTTTTACCTGGGGGTGAAAAAGCAGCGGGGAGGGTCGCAGGTACTTCTCCTTGAGGGCACCCACGGGGTCTGTCACCTTCCGCTTCTCCACCCTGCTGGACAACAACACAGAGGGTTACATACCTCACAGGCGGCCCCACACAGCCACACTCTGCTGAGTGCTTGAGTTGCACACAAAGTTATTCTGCTACTCCCAGAAACGTCTTCCTCCTCCTGGACACTACAAATTCTGATGCACAATTACCCCACAGAAAGTGCTGGAAACAACATGAACATGAATCCCCTCCTTTGGGCAATATTTTTTTAGCCATCAGGCTGATGACTGAGGAAACATTTTGCTCTTACTCTGCTGCAGTGGTATATAAGCCTCTGCTGCTGGGAAATGTCATGGAAAACCCATAGTTTAGAGCAAAAATTGTCTGAGCAGGAGAAGCTCTAGAGTCCGCAGCAGGCAGCCCCTGCATGGGAAGAAAATTGTCTTTGAGACTTTGCATTTATCGGAAGAGTTAACACTGGGCCAGACTTCGCAGCCCCAAGAGTGCTGAAATCATTAGGTGTTTCATATTTGTTTCCTCCCTCGCAGCTGAGACATAATTTGCATTGAGTTTCTTTGGCAAGCCCATGTGGACAATGATTTAAAAAGTGAGGAACTGGTGGGAGAATTCTGAAGCGACTCAGAAACCCGAGTTTTTCTGATATCACCTTTGCCTATTCAAATATTTGATGTTTAAGCACATGAGACGCAGAAATGACCCTAAAGTGAGGCTCCCATTTCTGAAAATATTGGATTTGTTTTCACTGAATAGTCTACTTGCAGGGAAACCGAGGTGTGGAATCCCCAAAAAGACAAACAGAAATGTTCTCTGAGGGAAAAAAGTGTTGTGGAAGTAACTCCAACAAACACAGCTGCATCTTTAAACAGCTGGAATCGAGTCCCTCCAGCTAAACCAGCAGAAATCCAAGAGTAAGAGTAATCTTAACTACATTAGTCCAGCATAAACTGAGAGCAAATTATTTTAGCTGCATTTCAGCTGATTGGTGTGTGGATCAAATTACCAAAGAGTTTAAAGAAGAGCCCTGCCGGGTGCAGTCAGCGAACAGTGCTTAATCTGCATTTAATTCTTCTTGGGTAGAGGGAAAGAGAAGAGCTGGATTGGAAACGCAGTCAGAATTAGGGGGCTTTGGAAAGTACGTGCTTTTATGGGTCTGAGTTGTCAGAAAAACCAAAGAAGAAGTAAAAAGTTGCTCCCTGAGCCTCCCTGACCAGCACAGTTTTGCTCTCCGTGAGGCACTGAAATGCCCAAGGGAACATCCCTGATCCCAGCAGAGCCGCGTGGGGAGAGCCCTGCCCGCTCCACATGCGTAAAATCTGGGGAACTGACAGCATTTCCCCAAATCTGCCATCTCCCAGCGTCGGGAATGGAAACACAAGGTCCAAACGCCCCCGTCAGAGCCGAATTCCTCAGCGCCTGGAGGATTAAGCCGATCGTTTCAGCCCAGTGCCTGAGAACGTCACCCTCACAGGCCGAGCTAAAAACTGCCCCCATTTCAGGCTGTCTGGCTGCATTAAATTATATCACCAGGAGAAAATGTCAAGGATTTAAGTGGCCTTTGGGAGAAAAAAATGAGGGAGCCAAATGATGTGAGAGAGTCTGATAAAGGGAAGTTTAGAAACAAAATATTTCCATATTTTTCAAGCTGGGACTTGGAAGCTGGGCTGTTTAGCTCATTACATCAGAAGTCTGATTCGCAAGCAGCCCCGCTGCTGACTTTCTATTTTAACACATGACTAAAACGATGTGCATCCCATGGAATGCAACAAACGATGCCCCCCATCCTTCACTTCCATCTGTCTTCTGGGCCTTTACGGTTTTCCCGAGGCCTCTATTTTAATTGGCAGCGGCTTTTCCAAGCCGTGTTATTTCAGCATTCCTGCTGAAAATGCCTAGAGGTGGCAGGACCCTACGAGGATTCTTTTGCCTTTCTATCCCGTTTACCGATTTTTTTCCCCCAGGAGTATTTTTACGAACACTGTTCACGCCATGCCTGAATTCTCCGGGAGGAGATGGCCGCGGTGGGTGCCAGGCAGGACACGGCACCTCATGGGCTGGGAGGTGTCCCCATCACAGATGGCACGCTGTGGGCACGCAGTGACACATCAGCCCCGCGAGCTGGCAGAGCGAGAGACGCTCGTTTCATTAGTGAGGCCTCACTAATCCTCATCCCAGCCGACAGCTCCTTGGCCTGGCCAGACACTGACATCACTTTTTCCCACAGTTATCAGCCCTGCGACAGCGGCCGGCGGTGACATCGGGGCTGCCGTGGTGCTCGCAGCCCTTTGAGCGCCCATCCCGACGCTGACACCGTCACACCACGGTGGCTCTGAGGCTTTCCAGCACCAGGGACACAGCAGATCCTGCAGGGGAACGGCCATTCACCTCCCAGGAGGCTGGGCACAGCAAGGATCACCACGCACGCAGCACGAGGAATGCAAGGACAAAGCGTTCATCTCCATGAACTGAATTCAGGAGCCCTTCAGGCCAAGCACACAAATCCAGATGGATGCTGTGGAGCATTTTGACATGGTGGAATCTAATTTAGAGGTGTTATTTTCTAAATCAAACCAGTTCAGGACACATCTTTTCACTGGGCTTTGCTAAAACCAAACTTGCCACGTCCACCTCATCCATGGCAGGAGGAAACCAAAGGCAATGCCTGGATGGGTAAAACACAAATTTACTGTTACCCCCACCACAAAGTTTTAATAGTTTTTCTTTGGAAACAGGTTTTATAAAAAGCTCTCGAGCAACAAAAGGCCCAGGTCTTCCCTTTGCACCTCCTCCTGAACTGATTCCTTCTGGAAGTTTAGCTGGCGTTTGGATAACTTCACCCAGCCTACTCTACACACGCCTTCCACGTTCAGCTCATTCTGACGTAACCCATCAGGCCCTCCTCAGAACCATCTGTTCAAGTGACACCAGAAAGGCCTTGTTATCTCCCAAGAAAGATAAATCTGTGAGAAATGTATCTGGGCGAGATCTGGGTAGTAACATGCTACCATGTGTTTACACAGGACTTGTTACTCCAAGAGTAACACGTTTTGGCAGGTTGGGTCTGCAGCAGCAGCTCCTCCGAACTGAAAAACTCCAAGAAAAGGCACTAGAAGGAAAAAGGGAGGGTGGGAGGAAGAAAGGTGAAGTGGCTCACAAAAGGCCCTCAAGTCAGTCAGTGGGAGAGCTGCATTTCCAGGCTCCCAGGGCTCCTGACTCATTCCCAAGCCATGAGAGCCCAGGGCTCCAAGGCATCTGAACTCTGCATTCTTATGGAATCAAACCTCTGGAATTTCCCCAGCAGAAGTGCCATCTTAGCGATGGCTCGTGGGAGAGTCCTTAAATAGGTCAAGTTTCTTTATCAAAATAAGGACGTGTTCCTTACACATTGATTACGAGGGCTCCTTGCAATTACTCAGCCCATTCCACTCAGGAAATCCAATGCGTTGAGAGGAACAAACAACTACAGGAGATGTTCACTGCTCTTCCCAAGCAACCTGCATCCTCCCCTGCCTCAGGGTGTGGAGTCAGCTGGAAAAGGAGCTGGTTAGGGAAAGGCTTAAGGCAGGGTATGTTAATACCTGTAGATGGGGTCCATGAAAAAGGGCGATGGCTTAGCGTAGTGCAGGGAAGGCTGCTGAGGCAGCTGGGACTGGGAAATCTTAGGTAAGACCTCACTTGCCATCAGCTTCCTCTCCCCATAAATGTGGTTTTTCCGTGGCTCTCTCCCTCCGTTCTGGCTGGCTCGGATGCGGTTGCCAATGCTCAGATCCAGTGGCTGCTCCTCCCCTGAGGAGGGGGCTGGGAGGATCTTGGGGGGCGGCAGAATTGGCTTAATCTCTTTTGGCTTCGTGGTGAGATCGAAGGGGGACTCCGAGCTGGTGCCGCCAACTTTGTGGAGGTCCCTGGGTGACTTTGGTTCTGCCTTGACCAGCAAGTTGTGATTGAGGGTCCGCTCCGTGAAAGGGTAGAGGGAATGGGGGAAATTGGGGAGGAACTGGAAAGGGAACATGGAATGATAGGGGAGCGAACCCATCTTTTTCTCCTGCATCCCCATAAAGCCAGGCCCAAAATACTTCTCTGCGATGGAGGCGATAGCTTTAATAGAGTCATTGGCTGCCCCTGTGGTGGGCAGCAGGTGCTCCTCAGGGGGAGGAAAGAAGGAATGCTGAGAATAGAAGAGAGGGATCTCGCTCGTGGTGTTGGTGGAACTCGCAGACACCGAGCTGCTGACGAAATCTGGCTTGGTCTCCATTTGTTTGCTCTTGTCTTTCGTTTTGTCCCTGTCACTCTCTGCGTCACTGTCCAGGTCAGAGCCGGTGCCAGTCGTGGTGTCCAGATCCGTGCCCGTGGTTGTATTGACATCCTCAAAGTCACTGCCATCGGACATGTCACTGTTCCTGGCTTTTAGCTTCTCCAGGTAGGAGTTTTCCAGGCTGCTTTCACATTTCTCCTCCCCTGAAGGGGCCTGGTTGCTGTTGCTCACTGCGGAGATCAGCGGGAGTGCTGGGTTCCCGAGGGGGCTGGGGAGCTTCGCGTCTGGAGTGTGGTTGAGGGGACTTTTGAGCAGTTGTGTGGGTGGTAACAAGGGGGGCCTGGGGTACAGAGAGGGTGGAAAAATCCCCGGGAACCCCGGGGTGAGGGCGGGGAAGGCTGGGGGGGCCGGCGAGAACGGGAGCCCGCCTGGGTGCGGGCGGGACGGGAAATACTCGTTGAACCCCAGGCTGGTGTGGTTGAGGTTGGGAGAGGGCTTGGATTTGTCCATCATGGAGGTGGGCGTGAGGGGGAGGCCGGGGGCGAAGATGCCGGCAGGGCTGTAATGGTTCTTGCCCTCGCAGAAGCGCCGGTGCTTGTTGAGGGAGGAGGTAGTGCTGAACATCTGCCCGCAGTCCTTGCACTTGATCTGGGTGCGGCAGTCCGCGTGCATCCGCTTGTGGCGGCACAGGTTGGAGAACTGCGTGTAGGATTTGTGACAGACCTCACCTAAAGCGTCAACAGGAACCAACAACAAAAGCGATATGAAATTAACAGGAAAATAGCAGGGATTCGCCACAGGATTCACCAGCCTGCCTCCCTCCCTCCCGCCGCCCCGTCCGCTCCGTCCCTGGGATCTCCCTTCCCCAGAGACAGAGGAGGGAAGAGCAGTGGAACACCGCCACCTTTCCTTTTGGATGAAGCCCGTCCCGGACAATCCCTCAAGAAGCAGTTCCGCAGAAATCGGAGGGGATGTTCTACTCCTGCTCAAATTTTTTGAGGAATGTTTAGTAAAGATAATGATGGAATCATTGAATGGTTTGGTTGAGAGGGACATAAAGCCCATCTCATCCCACCCCCTGCCCTGGGCAGGGACACCTTCCACTATCCCAGGCTGCTCCAAGCCCTGTCCAACTGTCCTTGGACACTTCCAGGGATCCAGGGTCAGCCACAGCTTCTCTGGGAATTCTGTGCCAGGGCCTCACCACCCTCACAGGGAACAATTTTCTCTCTATATTCAACCTAAATTCCCCTCTTTCAGTTTGAATGCATTCCCCCTTGTCCTGGCACTCCAAGTCCCTCTCTGGCTTCCCTGCAGCCCCTTGAGATCCTGGCAGGTGCTGTGAGGTTTCCACACGACCTCCTCTTCTCCAGCCTGAACAGCCCCAGCTCTCCCAGCCCAGCTCCACAGGGAAGATGCTCCAGTCCCCTCAGAACTTCACTGCCCTAACCCTACATTTTAATGATAAAATCTGTTTATCCCCCCTCGTCTGCTTCCCATTAGTCCTGGCATGGCAGGAAGCACTGAGGGCTGGAGGGGGAAGAACTTTGCCTCATTTAATCAAACCTGCCCTTCCTTAACGCCCTCAGTGATACATAACCCCTCCAGGGGGATGCTCTATAAACCCCCTGCCAGCCATGCCTGGGTTCTGCCAGGGCTGGGATCTCTTTTCTTAATCCATTAAATCAGTCCAACACCCCTGCCCTGCTAAGTGAAGCCACATCAGCGTTTTCTTTAACGACCTGTAAATACCAAGCTTTCAAAACAGGGATTTTTATGACCCCTTTCACCTCCAGACTTTGCTGGTGTGGAAGGAACAGGGCAACGCGAGACAGAAATCCCACCCCAAACTTTTCCACACATCAAAACGCCGCGACTTTTTATTATCTGGTGCCTCTTTCAACATGGGAATAAATGTGGTGGTGAATTAACACACTCCTTCCCCCGGGGAACTGCTGTTATCACCCTTTTGTGAGCAGGGAAACTGAGACAAAGCAGGGGAAGGACATTGTTTGGAGTTGGACAGGCAAGGACAGGAATCCAAGTTCTGACACCCAATCCTCCAGCTCAGGGACTGCTCAGTGCTCCTTCCTTCCTCCCAGCTTTAGTGATAGGTGCAAGTGAGTATGATTTTCCCTGGATTTTCTCCTAAATCTTTAGGATTTACTTCGGTGCTTGAATATTGAATGACTGGCGGGAGAGTACTTCACTAGCAGCTCTGAAAATAGAATAACACAATAAATTCCAATCAAAATTCAAAGCAGAGATGGATAAAATTGAATGAATTTGACATTCCAGTTCAGATGAGCATCCCAGAATCCAAAGGACGGTCACTGAAGGCTCTGGTTTCTGACCGCACTGGAAATTTGGACTGCCCTGTCTGTCCCCAGAGTGTTTCAGCCTCTCTGCCTTGGGCCCTGACACAGCCCAGAGCTGCAGGGAAGCACAGACAGAACCAGAATGTCATCACAAGAGTTTGGGTGTTTGAGCCGATCCTAATTTTTGGCAACCACACACTAAAATCTTGGGTCAGGTCTCCTCAACTGCCCTTAGTGCACACACAGAATTTTATAGCTGTTGTAAGTATTATTTCAGCTACCTTAGACTTGCAAAGAAAGGGTTTATTTGGCTTTTTAATTTATTTTTAAAGTGTTTTCTTAAACAATATCCAATCAGAGTTCTTAGAGGAAGCACTACTGAATTTACTTTCCATAAAAATTCAGCACTACTGAATTTTATTTCCATGATTGTCTCTTTAATACAACGATCTCTGTTTTGTTTTTTTTTTCCAAGGGAATCAGGAATCACCATCCCTGGAATTGCTCAAAAAAACCTGTGGATGTGGCACTTGGGAACAAGGTCTAGTGGTGAACACAGCGGTGCTGGATTAAATGTTGGAGTTGATGATCTCAGAGGGCTTTTCCAACTGTAACCATTCTGTGCTTCCAGGATTCTTCCCCTTTTCACCCCAGGAATTGTTGCTAGATCTATAAACACTGCACAAAACTCCCTAAAGAGAAGTGCTGTAGCTCTGAGAAATTCCGCCATCCTTCTAAAATAAGGAAAACTGGGAAATTTCTGTCAAGTCTCCAGTTATCCAATGATTTTGTAATTCTGCATGCAATGTCCTCTCTTGCCCTTCTGATTTCTGCAGTTATAAAGTTACAGGTTTGCGGCGTTTTGAAAGCCAAATATAATATTGTGAAAAATTAAACACACAGAGAAAACCTTTCCTTCCCCTGAACGGGGTGGGGGGGAGGAACTTCCTGGTGAATCTTGCCTCATGGATTTGAAGCTGCTGATGGATTCCACATTGATGGACAAAACAACCTGACACGTCTGACCAGGCAGGATCCCTCTGCAGTTGCTCCTCATGTCTGATTTGGTCTGACAACTCCCTAATTCTGATGAGGTGAGAGTGAGGGGATTACGAGGAGAAATCCCTCATCTCCCTGCAGCAACCCTGGGAGTCAAATTATCCCTTTCATGTGCCCAGTGAAAGATCGCAGCAAAATGAGCGAGTGGAGCGTTCCTTCTTCCTCTGCTGACACCCAGCTGATTATCTCGGGGCACTGATTATCTCAGGACATTAACGAAATGAGTCTCCCAGGATACTCCTGCATGCTGTTCCCATTAAACCAACGGGGGGAAAAAAGGCAGGAGTGGGTTCAGTGGCTTCCCTACCGTAACATCAAAGCCTGGAATCAAACCCAGATCCCAGCCTGTGCCTGAAGGATGCGTTCTGAAGTGTCAGGAAGTGATCCCTAAAGTTCCTGGAGCTTTGTTGTGACACCGTGCACCTCTCCGCACAGTTATCCAAACCCAGTGGGTGCTGTGTCAATTAAAAAAATATACAGCCCTGGGAATGACAAGGAATGAGATGGGTGGCTCTCCAGGGAAAATGCCCTTCTGGAAATATCCCACCAAGGAGAGCACTGAGGACAGAGTTAATCTGCTGTTTATCTGGCTCCCAGCATTATCTAGATGAAACATGCAGTAAATAAAGAAGAAAAAACCCTCTCTTTTTAAAAAACACCTTCTCATCTCTGCGATTATTCCAAATTCTTTACAAAGGCTCCAGGATTTGAGGCACCCCTGTAAAACATTTCGATCAGGCTGTGCCAGCTATTTATTTATGTCACCAACAGGAACATTCAAAAACGATTAAGGCAAAAAAAGACGAGAGAAAGAAAAGATATGAGAAAATGGCATCGCTGTGACCGCTGAGAGACTCAGCTTTTAACTTGTCAAGAAAGTCAAAAACTGCCACGAATGTTTACTGAAAAAACAGGGAGCATGCAAAAAAA